>JAQJVL010001191.1:0-234683 GCA_035578905.1 Stictocephala bisonia | reverse complement strand
GCGTGAAACAGGTAAAAAATATTTAGCTTACTTATACCCAATTACATTCATATTCCTTTCCTAAAATTTATGTAACTATGACATATTCTCTCCGTAAGTTTAAATTTAAATATTAGTACCTCTGATAGCAAACATAAATCTGAACTGAACGGCAAGTACTATGGGTAGTGTAAGAGAGACGGAGAACTTGTCTCACCACAGATCGCCTTCAGCGGAAGCCTGTTGGAAGGTACAGTTAAGTCTGTAAGTTTCCCTAATAATAAACACGGACTATTATGGGTAGTGTGAGAGAGACGGAGAACACTACACCACAGATCCCCTTCAGCGGAAGCCTGTTGGAAGGTACAGTTAAGTCTGTAAGTTTCCCTAATAATAAACACGGACTATTATGGGTAGTGTGAGAGAGACGGAGAACTTGTCTCACTACAGATTCCCTTCAGCGGAAGCCTGTTGGAAGGAACAGTTGAGTCTGTAATTTTCCCTAATAATAAACATGGACTGTTATGGTGTGTAATTAACTAACACCAGTTCATACTCAAATTTGATAAAAAGTTGTGCTTTGTTTTTACGAGTTTCATATTGTTTTATAAACTCAATAGTATATAAACGAGTTGTTATATTAAAATACTTTTCATTTCAATATATTTTATTATTAGTTGTATTTATAGCACTTAAATAATTATAAATTGGTAATTTTTCCACTTATATTGTTTTATTCAAGGTTAATTTAAAATGTGGTGCCCCATTTGTTATGTATTTATTTTTATAATTACATTTAGAAAAATTAATCAAAATCTATCAATTGAATTGTTTTGAAAAACAATAACGGATCAAAATAAAACCCTCCAGCACATATAAAGAGTATTTTGAGTTACTATAAAGACTCTACAGTATCAGGTGGCCGTGCGTGATGGAAAATAGAATCTTTTATACGTGCGCTGTCCACACACCATTTACCGTGGATTTAGGTCTATATTAATGTCAGTTTATATTAAATATTAGCTGGCTTAGTGGCTCATTGAATAGGGCTTTGGACTGTGGAGTGCAATCTCAAGGCTTTGAGTCTTCTGTTAAGCTGATGATAATTCACTCGTTGAATCAAATCCACGCACAGGTCTGAAGATGCTTGTTAACTGGTTGACGATGGTTACAATATACTGGTGTTGTTAATGTGTAATAACTTAAGCCAAAATAGGGAAACATTATAACTTTCTACGAAAGCCATAAATAGATCAATCATCATGTAATTATTAAAAACATTAAATAACATTGGTTTTCTCCACATAAGCACTCTTTTCTCAAATCGAGGGCCAACATTACACTAGTAAAATACTGTCTAATATATTCATAGCACTCACCGCTCGATCTCCTAAGTTTCTTACTCTACAATGTAGGTAAGCACTCTGCCCTACTGTGGTCGTCACTTCCCGTCGGGAAGAATTGTCAAAGTAAGGCTGTGAAAACGGCTGTTCCCAGTAGTTGTTGGTGTCTACCACCGCTCCTGGAACAAGTGAAATAGATTTAATTTGTTACACCTTTTATATAGGGGCAGTAATAGTAAATATCAGTAGTAATGTACGCTTATTTTAGGTTGTACATACCCTATTAAATATAAAAAAGAAATAAACTATTTCATACATAAAACGTCGAAGTAGTACTACTAACTTTCACTGGTATGTATTAAAATCGTGCATAACAGTTAACATTTTTGCTTAGTTATACAAGATGTCCCAAAACTACGCTCACAATCTTAAATTAAAAGAAGTCAATATTATATTTCAGACGACTAACAGACACTTAAAGCACATATAGGTTAAAAGGATTTCCTTCCTTCAGTCAAACTTAATGAAAGAAAAATTGTCCTAGAACAGTTTTTTGGCTACCTTCTGCCTGATCCTGTGTTAAAAATAATGTATTTTTATATTCACTTAGGTTGAATTAATAAAGATTGGGATGAAGGTTAGTAATAACAACCAACGTTATCCTCATGCTTAATTTAAAAAAATATTTTGAAAAGGTACAGTAGTTAAAAGCTAAGACTTGTTAATTTTTAGAATAAGTGTAATTGATGTAGCAAGAAACAGTACAGCTGTCAGGGAAAGCCTAACACAAGTGTGCTATTTTGACTTTCATGACTGGTGTGTGATAGATAGAACAATTATCGGGGTGGTATATATTGACCTATCATATTTGTCGATATAATGAAAGCTTTTGACACGGTAGATCACGAAATACTTCTAGCAAGAATGTACGATGCTGGAATACCAGGCATTGCTCAGAAATGATTTCGATCATTCCTCCAAGTACGAACCAAGCAATTTAGAGTATGCAATGTACACAGAAATTTAAGAACAATACAATATGGAAATCACCAAGGTTCTGTATTGTTAGGCGCTTTGTTTCTTATTTATGCAAACAATTTATGAAATGAGTTCTCCAAAGGCGAGATAAAAGCTTTTGCTGATGATACTGCTTTATTTTACAGAGCTACTTTTACTAATTGGTTCAGTAATTAAATTCAACACGATGTAAATGCTTTATGCTTGTGGTCAACTAAAAGGTATTTAATAATTAGTCCAAAAATAAAATACATTATTTTCAATGAAAGTATAAATAATAATTTTTCATCCTCCTTTAAATATTATGAAACTTCCTGTACATATATATATATATATATATATATATATATATATATATATATATATATATATATATTGTTATTGTGCATTCCCCGCATTAGAACAAGAAGAGTCTATAAAATATTTGGTATTATATATTTATTAAAAATTGAGTTTGAAAACCCACATTTTATATTCAAAATAAATTCATTAGAGATTTTGATAAGTTAATAGCTTTTTGTAACATTGAAATATTATAAACAATTTACTACGCAAATATTAACTATAAATTGGAATATGGCTTAGGAATTTGGTAGGGGTTTACCTCTTTAATTTAAATCATGTTATATCTTTACAGAAATAGTTAGATAAACTTATTATCGACCAACTTAGAATAGACTAAACCTCGCGGGTTTTTTTTCAGAAATACTATTATTATCTCATACTAAAAAAATAACCTATTACCACAAATTATAAAGTCATGTACTCGAAAGAATAAATTTAAAAGGTTATTCATAGATGTTTTTATATTTCTTCAATGCAGAATCTTTATAAGCTATAAAATATTATACAAATTTGTGTAAATTTATTTGTGCGTTGCATGATTGTTATATTGTGTAGTGAGATTTAATCTACAGCATATATTTTTTTAGTTTTTAAAATATGATCTTTTTTCTTTTATTTGTGTAGTATTGTCTTTTTTGTTTTTATTATTATTATTGGGATACACTTTAATGTTATTGATGTATATACATGTTTTTTAGCAAGTCAAATTATTGAACATATAGATGTTTTTTTAACTTTTGTATTATATTCTGAATGTGTAATTTAAAATTTCAATTAGTAAGGTCAAATATAATTTTATATTGGACCTTTTTTGTATCTAAAATATTTAAGTTATAGACATGCCTGGCTATCTATCATTCTTCTCTAAGTTTTAATATAAGCAAACTCGTGATTTGCCCCTAAAGAGATTAAACTATGTGCTTTATCCCATAAAATAAATATACGTTGTGGTTTTTCGAGTTTCTTTATATTTTAATAATTAAAAGGAAAACTATTTTACTTTAATATAATAAGTAGCTTCAACGATTATTTTTCAATGTATTAAGAACTTTAGGTATACTATGTTTTTTTTTACATATTACAAATTATACATCTCAGTATGTTTAGTAATATTTGAAACATTAATCTTTTTTGCAGTTTTTTATATTATGGATGTTCATTAACTGAACAACCGGTGACCAATGATTTTGTGACGGTCAAACACTGCCTGTAACTATTAATTATTGATCAGCGATAATATTTTATGACCAATATATCGGTATTATACGATAGTAGATGAACTCATCTATTGATATGAAGACCTAATTGCATTTTACTATGATTAAAATGTGATGAGAAAACAATTTTGTAATTCAGTTTTTAATTTCGCTATACTATTACGTTATGTTACGTTACTTGATTTAGTTTAATGTTTTTTACGTTTTCATTTATGTAAAATAGTATTGCCTTAGATATTATTAGTGAGACAAACGTAATAAGGTTTATTTATACATTTTAAAGTAACTTTTTTCAGAGAAATGGTATTTATTTAAGTAATTATTAGTTTACTAGTGATTTTTTTGTTTGTATTTTAGTATCTTGAATTTATTTTTTGAGCGAATTTGTAATCTCAATAGGACTTCATAATATACAGAGATTATTATTAAAAACGAATTCAATATAATAATTATTAAACCTAATAAAAATTAACAAAATTTATCAACTATTAAAGTATTTATCTATTTATTTACTTATTAATATTGTTTACGACCATACACAGCATAGCAAGTTTTTCTAATATTATAAACAATTTACTACGCAAAATATTAACTATAAATTGGAAATATGGCTTAGGAATTTGGTAGGGTTTACCTCTTTAATTTAAATCATGTTATATCTTTACAGAAATAGTTAGATAAACTTATTATCGACCAACTTAGAATAGACTAAACCTCGCGGGTTTTTTTTCAGAAATACTATTATTATCTCATACTAAAAAAATAACCTATTACCACAAATTATAAAGTCATGTACTCGAAAGAATAAATTTAAAAGGTTATTCATAGATGTTTTTATATTTCTTCAATGCAGAATCTTTATAAGCTATAAAATATTATACAAATTTGTGTAAATTTATTTGTGCGTTGCATGATTGTTATATTGTGTAGTGAGATTTAATCTACAGCATATATTTTTTTAGTTTTTAAAATATGATCTTTTTTCTTTTATTTGTGTAGTATTGTCTTTTTTGTTTTTATTATTATTATTGGGATACACTTTAATGTTATTGATGTATATACATGTTTTTTAGCAAGTCAAATTATTGAACATATAGATGTTTTTTAACTTTTGTATTATATTCTGAATGTGTAATTTAAAATTTCAATTAGTAAGGTCAAATATAATTTTATATTGGACCTTTTTTGTATCTAAAATATTTAAGTTATAGACATGCCTGGCTATCTATCATTCTTCTCTAAGTTTTAATATAAGCAAACTCGTGATTTGCCCCTAAAGAGATTAAACTATGTGCTTTATCCCATAAAATAAATATACGTTGTGGTTTTTCGAGTTTCTTTATATTTTAATAATTAAAAGGAAAACTATTTTACTTTAATATAATAAGTAGCTTCAACGATTATTTTTCAATGTATTAAGAACTTTAGGTATACTATGTTTTTTTTTACATATTACAAATTATACATCTCAGTATGTTAGTAATATTTGAAACATTAATCTTTTTTGCAGTTTTTTATATTATGGATGTTCATTAACTGAACAACCGGTGACCATTGATTTTGTGACGGTCAAACACTGCCTGTAACTATTAATTATTGATCAGCGATAATATTTTATGACCAATATATCGGTATTATACGATAGTAGATGAACTCATCTATTGATATGAAGACCTAATTGCATTTTACTATGATTAAAATGTGATGAGAAAACAATTTTGTAATTCAGTTTTTAATTTCGCTATTACTATTACGTTATGTTTACGTTACTTGATTTTAGTTTAATGTTTGTTTACGTTTTCATTTATGTAAAATAGTATTGCCTTAGATATTATTTAGTGAGACAAACGTAATAAAGGTTTATTTATACATTTTTTAAAGTAACTTTTTTCAGAGAAATGGTATTTATTTAAGTAATTATTAGGTTACTAGTGATTTTTTTGTTTGTATTTTAGTATCTTGAATTTATTTTTTGAGCGAAATTTGTAATCTTCAATAGGACTTCATAATATACAGAGATTATTATATTAAGAAACGAATTCAATATAATAATTATTAAACCTAATAAAAATTATACAAAATTTATCAACTTATTAAAGTATTTATCTATTTATTTACTTATTAATATATTGTTTACGACCAATACACAGCATAGCAAGTTTTTCTAAAAAAAAAAAATAAAATATATGTATATATATATATATATATATATATATATATATATATATAATAATGTACAATTAAAGATGTAGTTTATGGCACTAGATAAAATGGCAATTTGTTTATTTTGGATATTTTATTCATTTAAAATTACCTTGTTTGCTTGTCATGGCCCCCCTACCACAAAATGCCTAATAAAAAGTTTTATTATTTACAAGACAAAGAATCGTTGATAATTATGAAAGGTTTTATGTTATATTGTACCTGCATTTCCAGAAATAATGTAGCGTAACTTTGTAAAATAGAACTATATTTACTATTTTAAACGATTTAGAAAAAAATTCATTCCAAAATTTAAGAAAACACTTGGCAAAGAGACTTTTAGTTGCCAGGTTTGGATAAGAACATTGTTTTATTTCAAATTTGTTGAATGGCCTTTTTAGCTAACATGATTAATTAATTTAACTAACAATAAGTAATATCTTAGGAAACAAATAATTTAAAGCTATATAAATTAGAGAATACAATATACATAAAACATTAACAATTTAATCAGCTAGCTATTAAATAGTCATTTGTTGTCAAAGTTCAGTTATATTTAGGCATACCCTTATACCTTAAAAATGAGATATACAACTTTTACTTGTAATACGAGGCGTTGAAATGGGCTTTTTCATTTTTATATTTTAATAATATCTAGGTCAAATTTGCAGCATTCTAATCAAACAAACTATTTGTCTAAATATTTCATAGATATATTACGTGTTGAGTAGTGAATAGTAATACATTTGCCAGTCATCCTTCCACGACGCCTCTCAGAGCTAATATTCTCCCAAGTGACTGATATCGCTGAGTCTGAGCTCCTCCCTGCTACCCCTGACTACGGTATTAGTTGTTACATTGCAACGAAGGTATTATGTAACATATACTAAAATGTTGGTGTAATTAAAAAATGTTAGTTATAAATTTTAACTAAATTAATTACTTACATTATATAGATCAATTTTAATCTATTTTTATTTCTGAACGCTATAAATAGCTTACATTATAATAAAATAATAATCTTACAATAATTTATTATTTAAATAGGGGGTTTATTCAAAACTAGGGAACAATATTTGGATAAAACTCACTACACGTTCTTAGGTGTTTTCTACTGTGGAATAATAAATTAAATATAGGATCACACTGCCAGGATACAATTACTGTATTCATAATGAAAAATTTATTTATAAAATTACACTAAACAATCAAAATTTAATTACTCTTAGTTTGGAATGAAAATTTTCTATAATAAAAATGGTAAGGCTTCAATACTGTATTTGCCTAATTAATCATAAAAGTATTAATTTTTTTATTGAACTAAATGTTTAGGACTGGTGTAAGTATCAATTAACACCTTTAATATGATATACTCAGTACAAGTGAGGAAATGACATTCTCAAAATTTAAAGGATTATAACAACAAAGCGTCACGGAAAGCATGACTTTTAGATTAGATGAGTCTGGAACGATGGCTGAGGTTGGGGTCAGGGATTAGAGTCGAGGGATTGTATGAGTGTTAGAATGTATAAGCATATTAATTAATTTTGTGAACTCTATACTTATTATATATTAAAATAAATTGTATTCATCTTAAGTTCAGTTTTAAGTTTTCTTGTTTTTATAAATTAGGCTTTGTCAGATTTAATACGTTCAATATTAGGGTTAACTTTATGGCTAACTTGTTAATCATAATGTATATAAAAATTGACTTCTAAAGTCATCATTATTATTATTAATTTACTAAGACCTTAACTTTATCAAAAGTAAATGAAGATAACATTTGATAGATTTGGTAAAATAAATAAAACAAAACAGACGATTCGTTTTTATTACACAATATATATACTGATTTGTACTATACAGGGTGTCCCTAAACTCTCTGAGGATATTTTTAGGTATTTTTTGTGGCTCAAAAACAAGACATAATATCCTATTTAAAAATTCAAAATCTCCTCCGCTGAAAGTACTACCACCTTTTATATTGTTTACAAATTATTTTTATTTTTAAAACCATTTAACCTATATAGTTCAAATTTGGTATACGAAATGATAAAACTATTGTCTTATTGAAATAAAAAATCTAAACCTTTTTTAAATTATTTTTTAAATGGCGTCTCTTCAAAATGTTTAATTCTTGATAAATTTTGGAAGGTAAAGAAACAAAAATTACAATAATAACTTTTTTAAACTAAATTTTTAATCCAAAAAGTAAAGTTGGATGAAATCGGATGAGAAACAATCGAGATTTGAGTATTTTTCTATTTAATCATTTGTTGTGTGGCAAGTCAAAACCAACAATACATCATTGATCTATAGTGATTACTTTCATCCAAAACATTACAATAAATAATTTGTGGCAATATTATGATAAAAATTCCCCTAGCAGGTAACGGGAAAAAAGTTGCAGAAGATTTTCGTTGTTAAAAATTTAAAATTAATTTTATCCTCAAGTAGTGCCCTAAAAACTAAAATTGTTGTGCAATTTATTTTTAATGCAAAGCAGTTAGTAGGTATAAAAAAAGTAAGCTTACAAATTTCTATATTATAAATTTAAACTTTAGTTACATTTATTTTTACATTACAAACTATGCTCTAAATGTTGTCTTCTCATTTGATTGCAAAGAAAAAGAAAACTATTGGAAAGTGACTGGTGTCCAGCAGCAATTAAGTTTTCATTATTAATAATCCTAGCACCTTCAACAATTCTACCTATCTAGAATTTACAACGATTCTAGTGTTTAGGGCACTACCTTAAGGTTTAAATTAAATTTTAATTTAATAACAACGAAAATCAACTGCAAATTGTTTCCTGTTGCCAGATAAGGGTATTTAAATATAATAACATCACAAATCACTTTATTGTAATGTTTTGGATAAAAGTAATCAGAATAGATTGCATATGTATTGTTGTGGTTGACACGCGCGTCACGACACCATGGTTGTACACATTGACGAGTAGATTATTAAACACATAAATACTCAAATATCGATTGTCAAATTTGGATTGCAAATTTAATGAAAAAAAGGTAATCTTGTGATTTTTTCCCCTAACTTCTAAAATTTATTAAGGATTGCACATATCAAAGAGCCACCATTTTGAAAATAATCTTGAAAAGTGTTTGATTTGTTATTTTAGTAAGATAATAGTTTTATATATGTGTATACCAAATTTGAACTCTATAGGTTAAATAGTTTCAAAAATAAAAAATAACTTGTAAAAAATACAAAATTGTGGCTGTACGAGTACCGGAGGTGATTTGGAATTTTTAAATATGATATTATGTCTTGTTTTTGTCCCACAATCAATACCTAAAAGTATCCTCACAGAGTTCAGGGATGCCATGTATATTATTCCAATACATAAGTATAACTTATACACAAATTTATCGAGGAATACAATTTTTGTGTACGAAATGGAAGTGGCATGTTTAACCTCTATTACGCAGAGTAGTGCAGTAAATAAGAATGTATGTCAACAACCAACCGCTCCCTAATATATGATGGCTAGTCAATAGTCAGACTCGATTGTACAATTTGTACGTTATGCGAATGGTTCAGAGATGGCCGTTTCTACCTTTAATATTTTGTTCTATCAAATGAATTAACATTATTATATATTAATGTATGTTATATATTATTCTATGAAAGAGATGTTTTGGTAACCGTAAAAAGTGCAGACTTTTATAACAAATACTTATGGTGTTTTAAAAAAATTTTTAACAGAAAACATTATACTAATAGTATAACATTTAATTTAAAAGTTTATATTTAGACAATGTTTTCAGAAATAATTTCTGAATTAATAAGTAATACGTTGTGAAATTAAACTGTTATATTTATTTCACACCATACTTAAGCTTAACATTATCAGTGTAAAATAATGTTTTTGGAATATTTGTCAATATTATTCTACAGCCTAGGTATATGAACATTCATTATTCGACATGTTTATATTTGTAATTTTGGGACAATTGTTTTACTATGGTTTGTAAATGAAATATCCCCTGTTTATAATTTAAAAAAAATAAGTTTCTATATTTCCTTATTCTGATAGAAATTAACTAACGAATTTTAGGTATATTGTGCTTTAAAGACAGTTATTATAGCGTATTTGATAAATAGTTGTTTCCTTAAATTTATTCTGACTACATGAAGCAATTTGACTGAGCATTTATGATAACATTCGGGATAAGCTTAATGGTTACTTGGGTATATACTTTACATCAACAATATGTTTAATGAAAAGAAAATTATACTTAATGCTGTATGTATATTTCATAAAAATATTTATTATGTGCAACATAGAAACATGATTACTTAATGGTGTCAAAATTACCCCTTATTTCATTGTTATACTGTACATACAAATGATTATATTGTACTAATAATTAGTGGAGAAAATATGTATATATACTAAAATACATATTCTCCATAACTCATTTAGATATAAAACCATAAATATATAACATCACAATTTATTTTATACCTAAGTATTATAGTGCTCTCAAGGTATTATTTTCAGTGTCTTTCTTTTAAAGCTGAATATTTTAAAAATTACATAAATCGATTCGTTTTATCTTTTGTTATAACATTTTAGATGAGCCAATTTGCCATTTGAGTATAGTTTTTACATGTAATTAATTAATTCAAAAGTATACTTAAAGTATATATATATTTTATATATTTTATAATACTTTGTAGAATGTGAACATTTTTACATATTTATATCAAACAAAAATGAACTTTGTTTTCTGTATTTGTACAAACAATTATATTTTACAGATTATTAGGAGCCAAACACTTGTTGTTATCAAGATACATTCCCTGGAACTTAATACAAGTATATTTTATATACACTAAGATATAGTTATATTACTTAATATCACGTTGCTTATTTCAAGAAATAAACCACTTTCGTTTAATGGACGTGTAAATAAATATAAATTAGTTATGTTGAAGTGATCAATATTGTTATGGTTAAGGTTCAAGCCAGTTAAGTAATATTATAGCTGAAAGCAATATCCATACAATAACTTTAACAGCTCTAGTCATATTCAATGTAAGGTGAAACCAAGTGTGACTTCTATGTTGTCAGACTAAACATGTCACAACTTGACATAACTTGTTCATGACAAAGCCATCTTAGACAAAGTTTCTGTGAGTGGCATATAACAATGCAAAATTCCTTGTATCCATATTACCTTTCCACAGAATAATTTATTTAAAAATCTTTGTTTTTGTTAGTAAATTATATTTTATTATTTATTTATTTTCTTGTTTAGGGCTTATATTACGTATAATTTTATAAACTTTATATCTTTTAACAATACAACCACTGATATTTACACTGAAAAAATTTACAAGCAAGTTATTTTGCAAAATTATATTGTTAAAAGTGTAACGTTGAGACAACAATTAAATTTGATTATGTACGAAGATTGCATTTAAGGATTCTGAAAGGAATGCATGCTCTGAATATGTAAGAATATAAAAAAGGCTTTGCATGTAATAACAGTTGGACATGGTTTTATTTATTCTTCTAATACACTATTATTTAAAACGTTAAAGATGTACAAGGAATCGATTAAGAGTCAACTATTTGAAAACGTATCAAAATGCTAAAAGTGATTAAAATATATATATTTCTTATTTGTGACACTTACTAGCGCACTATTTAGTAGTCTTAAGCAATGAAATTAGAAGCTCCAAAAGGTTTTATACCAATTAACGTGTACGAAATAAAATATAGTTATTTTGTGTTTAAAAATTTTAATTAGTTTACGTTACAGTTTATTAATGAAAGAAATACAACGTTTAAGTAGTTACTATTATTAATTTTCAGGTAGTCCGGAAATAATTTTAAATATTTTCTTTACTACCTCGTATTATATAACATATTTTAGGTTTAAATTTAATGAAATTGACGTATTATGCATAATCAGAAAATTTTAATAAATCGAAATAAATTTTTTCAAAGTTTTGGGTAACATAATATTTTTTTTCTTTTTAATAAAGAACTTGTACACAGATATTCGATTAAAAGCAGAAAAATACAATATACTTTGCGCTTCATAATTATCTGCGCCAACCATCTCATTTGATAGGCTCTATTCAAGTGTCATGGGAAAAAACTAAAATAGTGACTAAAAAACCTTCTTTTCCTAAGAAAACTCCTGATCCCTGTCCACCATCTCACGTGAACACCTCGGATAGCCAGAGTTTAATTGACAGTTTTTGTCTCAGAGCAATAAACGAACTGGTACCACATTCTATTACTTTACTGTTTATATTACTGTTTATAATTCACTGTCAGTTAATATAATTAACTTATTAGATTTGTCAGTTAGGTAAGAGAAAGATTCGACATTATCAGATTTAATAATCTTATAGTTTTTGTTTGTTTTGTTTTATTCTAAAGTATGTTAATATTGTAAGCATGATTCCGACGTTTAAAAATGTTTTACGTTGTTAGTTTAAAATCATGCAAAACCTGTTAATTTTAAACTAATATTAGTACCACCTTCGTGTAAACTGGTTTACATTGTTATATCTTCTAAGCTGGTTAGGTATATAATAAGGCTTATATTTTCAAAACCCCTAAATAGTCTGAAGATTAACTTTTTAAATATTTTAAACGAATTATTTTACATTTTACATTTCAATGTATTAGTACATTGTATTTATATTAATTAATTTGCCTTTTTTAATACAACTAAATAAATTTTTTTAGCCCTATCACCATCCCAACGCAGCCATAGGCTAATTTGTAATATGACATGTGATTCACTGTTGTTGTTTTTAATATTATTATAAATGTACTTTCCGAATAATTGTAAATTTTAAATATTGCACACAGAATATTGTGTTATTTATCAATAAAGCGGTAATCACGTACATGGTTATTTTATTGTTCAGTGATTGACGATTACATCAAATTTAATTTACCTTTCCATGTATCTGCAGAAGTTATAGTGATTCACATGTCCTGACACATTTGTGAGAATATAGTTAATACAAGTTTTAAGATTATTTTCCATGTAAATAACATTGATACCATTCAAAGCTGTATGATGTTTAATTTATTATTGAGAGAATAAAACTTACCAAATATAAAGTAGACAATCTGTTATAAGATTTTAAACTAACCCGTTTTTAGTTAATTCTATAAAATGTGTAAGTATGTAGCTAATAGTTTGTGTAGAACTATGTGCATAAGTATTTTGTGCTTATAAAATAGATAATAAATATAATAGCTCTTGGCAAAATTTTCATCCACCTAACTAAAAGCACTTTCCTTAAAATATACTTACATATGAGAAAGAATATAAAATATAGAGGGGATCTTTTTATAGGTATAAGTATATTTAATAAAGCCTTGATTATCATTATAAAATGTAATCCAGCATATTTAATAATGTCATGTTAAATTCATTACTGCGTCCTTTAGACACAGCGGTGTGTGTGGCTGAGATATAATATCATTAGCAAACTTTATTACAGTCATCTACGAACCAGCAAAATTAACACCGCCTCCCACCGTCTATTTACGGTTATTAAACAAGGAATGGGAGTATGAATTGTATTTTATGACCTCCACATTGTACCATAGCTGAGAGCTATCTATAAATAATTCTCTTTATAATAATTATACTAGTTATGTTAGGAATTGGCAATAGCTATAAACCTAAATAGTTCAATACTTTATATATCATAATAAAATAAATATATTCATCACAGGAATAAGTATATTCAAGGTGATTGAAAAATAGTTTGTTTTTAGACTTATTTCTAGCAATGTTTTACTAAATCAACTGCCATGAAACTTATTATTATACTTGATGCTTTTGAGATATTTGGTTTTTTCATTGTGACTATGGAACTTCCCCTAACATAACATAACTAAAAACAATTGCTCCAATGGATAAAAAATCTACTATATTTCGATTTAATATAAGTTTTTTTTCCAGATTAATGTTTTTATATAATTTATTATGTTTTTTATAATTACGGTATTCAAATAATGTTTAAGTGTTAAATATGCATTTAAGTTTAATTTTGCACTTATAAATTCTCTCTCAAGATATAATGGAAAAACTGCTGCCACAGCAAATCACAACATGCTTACAAAAAGAAAATCACACATATTTACTTTTACGTGATTGTTGTAAACAATAACTATTAACTAAAAAAGCTTATTTGGATATACGGCCTCATCTCCCTTAAACCTAACGAAAATCTAGATTTATTGTATAGGATATGTTAAGTTAGGTTATGTTGGAATAGGTACGTGAAAATTACTTTAAGGGATACAATGAACATTGTTACACCCAAAATAAATACATATTTGAGTTTAACGTAAATATCACAGGAACACCTTTAGGATATACAATCTTTACAGGCGTTATATAATGCAGTTAACAATTAATAAGAAATTGAAACTACAGTTTTGTTAGGCATATTAGGAGAATTTATTACAATAAATTACCAAAAAGTAAACAGTTGTATCAAAATTAAAGCAAGATGAAAAAATAAACAAACAAAAGTTCATCATTACACTAAAAAGAACTTGATATAGCAGTTTAACAAAAGCCAATAGTTCAATTAGGCACACATATGGAAACATTCAATTAGAAATTTGTTTATGGGGGCAGATAAAAAAAGAACAGGAAAAACTCGCTGAAATAATAAGATCTATTCTAAAACAATCAAGTAATTGGAAGCACATTCCTAATTTCTTATAATTTTTAATCAACAGCAAGTCCAATTGGTATTTCCATTTCATCAGTATATTTAAACATACAAGGATATTGTTTTAAATTTCCATTACATTTAATTTTGACGTATTTTTCTTATTAAATCGTTTATTATTATATTTTCACCTTTAATGTTGTTATAAATAACAGTACAAAGATAAATATTTATGTTTAAATTGCCGTTTGATTTTTTTTTTAAATATGTAATTGTTTTAATAAAGTACAATTTGCTATTATGTTTTAAAATTCATACTGTTGGTTATGAAAGTATCAAATAAATTAAAAATCTATTTCTTTTAAGATAGTTATTAGTACTTTTTTTTTAAATATTGTTAAAAATCTCTATTTGTGATCTTTAATTTACCAAATACCAAATGCTGCCATTTATAACAATGTGTCAAACTCCAGTGTGAGTTCGTATGTTGAGTGTAGTTTAGTATTGGCAAAGCATACTACAATACAACTTTAGTCAAGTTAACAGTTTGGAGATAAGTAGCACGTTCCATACTAAACCTAATTAGGAATTTATATACATAGGCCTATGTAAATAAATGCCAGTAATTTGGTTTTATATATAAGAACAAAATATTGACGTCATAAATAAGTATGTAAAAACCGTTTATGATCACACACACTTTATATATCATATAATGTTGTTCGTGCTATAACAAAACAAATCTTGTAACTCTAAGATTTATTAAAAATAAAATAATATAATTTATTCAGTTTATCAATTTTTAAAGTTTGTGTCAAATTAAAAACATATCGTGCCGTGGCACATATTTCAATCGTCTCTGGGATAACCACACCTCCTTCTATGTTTTCGTTCGTGTATCGTTGTCTTGAATCGTTCTATGTGTTTCATTAATTCTTCCCGGTCGTCTTTCCTGTTTTTATATTGTCTTAATTTTCCAATGGCCTTACTGACAAGCTCAACATCCGGCTGAGAAATTTATTGGTTGTTGGCATCAGGGTCCGGAGGGGGAGATGGATCGTCATCTGTATTGCCTTCTACCTTGATTATCTGGGGACGCAGTGGAGGACGTACGGGCCATGCCTTTTTTCTAGGGGTCTACTAGGCCTTTTTCTGGCCTAGTGGATGCAGCCGCTTAAACTCCTTGTTCTCGCTGTGACTTTGATTCTCTGGGAAGACGACTCCCTTATGCAGGTGACATCATAATTTTTTATTTCTGCTGCCTCCCGGACAGGTCTTGAAGAAAACCTTTCTCGTAGGGGTCGTGTTTCAAATGTTTTAGGAGCGTTGGGACAATAATGCTGTGTGGGGTGAGTGAATGTAGTTTTGAAATGAGTTCGTCTTTGTATAAATTTTAATTTGTTAATTTTGTTATTTTTTGTTTTATGGTTTTATTGTAAATAAGGTTCTCGGGATTCTGTTTTTAAATTCTCTTCCCATTAAGACCTCTCGTTTATAATGGCAGGATTTAGCGTAATTATTAAATTTGTTTTATTTTTTAGTCTTCAAAATCGGATATTCTTGGTATAAACTGTCCCGAGCCCCGGATATGTTGCCGTTTTATTTGTTCTGTCGTTTACATTATTAATTTTTTATCTTTATTTATTTGTAGTTATTGTTAATATATGTTTCCTTGTTGATGTTTTTATTTTGTATCGACTTATGTAGTTTGTTATTTATTTATTCTAGTCATTCAATTTGTATTCTTATTACAGTTATAATTTTTTAAATTTAAAAAAATGTTTTCTTGTGCCTAAAAGAATTTATTAACTCGAAAACAGGCAACAGCCTAATTTTGAAATTGAATTGGTTTTGACTTGTTTTAATAAACTATTATTATACCGCAACTTATGTTTTTTTCTGTGTCCTTCTGAGTTTCGTGCCTTCCCATCCACTCTCCGTAGGCTCAGCATATGTTTGTCCGAAGGTGGGTTGCAATAATTATGTAAAATAATACCACTGATCTCATACAATACCATGTTTGATAAAATAGTAACAACCTAAACATTACAATCGCATGTTGCAAAATACACAATTCAATTAAATTTAAACATGAGAATATAGGACGAACATTGTAAATATTTTGTGTGATCATTAACTGTAGAACCAAAAATAAAAATATGTTTCCATAAATATCTAGGATTTACACATTTATTAAGTTTTCTTTGGTATCACATAAATCTATATAAGTTAACATGATACATCAAAAATGTATTGCTATACCTTTTTACTAATAGTAATATTATAATTTTTTACTATAAGGTACCTTACTATACCTAAATACCATAGACATTTGTATGTTTAGTATTATATTTTATAAATTAGACAAATTATTTGGATTAAAATGTACCAATGGTTTTGTAAATAAAAACGGTATACAATGCGTTTGATTATTAGAGTATATATCTAAACAAAGGTTTTAGTTTAATATCCAAAGCAATTTAAATAAAACTACCACTAAGCAATTATATTAAGGCTGCTAAAGTGTTAAGGTCACGTTGATTATCAAAGCTTTGTTATAAGAGTTATTGATCCATGTCTTTGAAAGCTACTGGCTGAAGTGGTTGTCAAGTAGTGAGATAGAGTGTATAGTGCTTCTTAAAAGCACTTGTTATATTAAGGCTCATAAAGTGTTAAGGTCACGGCCTTTAACAAAGCTTTGTAATAAGATTTATTGATCCATGTCTTTGAAAGCTACTGGCTGAAGTAGTTGTCAATTAGTGAGATAGAGTGTATAGTGCTTCTTAAAAGCACTTGTTATATTAAGGTTAATAAAGTGTTTAGGTCACGTTCAATATCAAAGCTTTGTTATAAGAGTTAATGATCCATGTCTTTGAAAGCTACTGGCTGAAGTTGTTGTCAAGTAGTGAGATAGAGTATATAGTGCTTCTTAAAAGCACTCGTTATATTAAGGCTGCTAAAGTGTTAAGGTCACGGCCATTAATAAAGCTTTGTTATAAGAGTTATTGATCCACGTCTTTGAAAGCTACTGGCTGAAGTGGTTGTCAAGTAATGAGATAGAGTATATAGTGCTTCTTAAAAGCACTTGTTATATTAAGGCTGCTAAAGTGTTAAGGTCACGGCCATTAACAAAGCTTTGTTATAAGAGTTATTGATCCACGTCTTTGAAAGCTACTGGCTGAAGTAGTTGTCAAGTAGTGAGATAGAGTGTATACTGCTTCTTAAAAGCACTTGTTATATTAAATTAAGTTTTAAGTATAACCCTTTGAATATCACTGACCAGGAAGAAAAATCTAACAAAACGTTTCACATGTACACAACTAAATTTTGCTGTAACAAAATAAGAAGGACTTAAGGGTTTGCTCTTATCGAAATAACATTTGCTAAGAAGAACTTGTATTATTCTTCTAGGTAAAATTATACTTTATGTATTTTGTTTTGTAAATTAATATAGGGAAAAAATTATAATTTATATACCACAGCAGAAAACTATGTTTTATCGTTTTAAGATAAATTTTTCAGTTAAATTATATCGTATTAGATTAAACTGTATTATATGAACCATTCTACATATTTACTTATCGATTTCAAAACATTAGTTAATGACGCATTTTTAAATAATCAAACCTGTTTAATATGAATTAATAGCATAAATTATTATTATGGTGTAATTGAATTATTAGATTTATTTTAGTTATCCATACTGAATTATATTTAATCCAGTATTTTGCTATCGTTTTGGAAAAATTTGTTTTACCTTGGGCGTAATTAAATATTATCTGGGTTTATAAAGCACACATTTCTCATACTTAATATATGATATATTTTTAAATATAATATTATGCAACACAAATTTTACATATAATTAGTTTATTCGGACTTCTCGTTGTCCGTTTCCTGATGAGATTACAACCTTATAGTAGCTTACACAAAAGTAGATAGTTAATATCGACAAACCAAATGTCCGTAATTCATCATTAACGATTGAAAACTTATCAAACCGTTCAGGATTTTTAAAACGTATATTGATACTATTCTATCTTCAATTGATACTTAAATGAACTAATCTTACAAATTAATGGAAAACGATTTGTTTTCAATGTTTTTTACCACAAATATTGAAACTGTATCACTTTTTATATTCTTAAGTTGCAGATAGGTAATATTTAATATGCACGATAAGCAAAAGGTATTAAGTTCTTTCACCACAAACGGTCAGTTTAGTTCATGTATTTTATAGCCTACTTAACTACAAAGAAAGGGTTACAATAGCATTTGAAAAAGGAAAGGGTATACAAAAAATATAAGTCACACATTTATAAGTATTTTATTAGATTGGACATGAGTAGGTATAATAGAATGGAAAAAGGGTATTTCATATTAATACAATTATGATATTGTACAAAGTTATTGTATTATTTCAAACGTTGTATTAACTAGAAATAACCCCTTTTTTATTTCACCACTAGACCATCTGAAACACAGACTAAGCGATGAGGTTTTGTGTATATCTCCTTAAGCTACGCATTGACAGTCCTTGACTGTCAGGCGTCACTGCACATAATCCCACCCCCACCAATTATATGCCATATATTACCCCTATATACCTTCCTAGGGAGTGCGTAGTACTCTGAAAATTTTGTCTTCAAACGTAGGCCTATATTTAAACTTCATTAATACTAATGATAAATTGTTTATTATATTTTAATAACTTCGTTGATTAACTGTAGGTTTGCCTACATCCTAGCAGAAAAAGGTATTTACTATTTGAAAATAGCGTTACTATAGGAATACTGAAAATGAGTCTTATCACTCTTAAAAATGTAAGAGCTAAACATTCAAAGAGATCGTTATATCAACGTTTATTAAAATTTTTGAGATAATACATAAAGAAAATTATTAAAATAAACTAAAATCATAAATTATTTCGTTTATATTCTGTGACTATTATTTAATTTTGATATTAATAGCTAACATAAAATAAATATTATTTGCAGGTATAACATTATTTTCTAAATCTTAATTAATAGAAAATGCCTTTTATGTAAATCCTAATGTTTGTACGTGATTTATGAAGGTAATTTTTATAATATAAAATATTTGTTAAATATAAAGTCTACTGTAGGTAAAATAAAAAACAACTCACCAAGACAATTTTTTTATTTTATTTAGGAGTAATTCATGTAATAGTAATTCATGTGGCTGTATTGTTGTCACTTATAATAGTGATATTATAAAGTTATTTAATAAAAATGGATATTTTTAACACATATTAAACTCTTTATTCCTAATCAAGTTAAAAATAAATAATAATTATTGATTGTGTTAATGAATAAACTCTCCGTGGCAAAATTGAAATGCAAATAGACGGGCAATATGTTCTATATACCAATATCTTAGCAACAATAGTGCATAGTTTCTTTAAGGTGAAGGAAATATTTATTAGTATATAAAAACCACCCACTAGAAATACATTGTTTGACCATGATAGCAAGAAATGTTATTTTAAATGTTCTAATGTGTTTAGCTTAGGTATTTTATAAATTTGGAAAATTATATTTTACAATATTTGACGTTTTATGCTATACAATAGGAAAATGATATTTTACTTCGGGCTCAAAAATTAATTAACCATTCTTACTCTAATTTGTGGAATTATTTTGAAAAAGTCTTGATTAAAAAATTAAAATTTTAAAATAAATAGTTTCTATCAGATATCACATGAGCATTGTTGGTAATTCGTTATAACGAGGGTTGGACTGTTTTGTAAAAGGCTGTTCTCAAAGGCCAGTCACGGTTTGTTACCACCGGACAAAGGACAAAACATCAGCTGACATCTCCACACTACGTGTACCTTAGTCTCACTAATATTTTCTTGTAGTTTTTCTTGTTATTGAGAAGAGTAGAAATGATTATTTTTTCTATTAAGATGACAATCTAAGACAGAATTGATTCTATTGAAGTGATTAGAAAGTTATATTTGTAGGTTAACATTTTTCATATTTGAATATATGTTAAGGATTTGGAAGTAATTCAAAAACAAAAACGTTATTTAAACTAGGAAGTAAAAAGAAAAATAAATCATATCATCGTGAACTTAAAACGTTGGACAGAGTATTGCTAATGTTTTTCATGATTGCATCAACCGATATAAATAAACAACAACTTATTTTTGTTTGTTACCACTACGTCCTTTTTATTTCCGTTAGTTAATACCGCTTGATAAATTTTCTATTGCTCTAAAAGCTGTTTTCCAATCATTTTTCGTCCACTGTGGTATTCCTTATCCACTAGCAATCCCATATCGCTGGCCTTATCTCATCGCTTTCTAAGAACTAACACACGTAGAGCGCATTCAGTGGTAAGTCAATTATTGGATTTACAAGTTTGTGATCAAATTTAGTAGCCACCTAACTTAACTCAATCTAACCTAACCTAACCATAATTGCGATACAAAAAAGTAGTGGTAGTTACGTAACGGAATAATTTGTGGTAGTAAATTAACAGAAATGTCCAATGCACTTTATACTGCTCAAGTAAGCCTTTATTATATTTGGTATTTTATTAGATATATCTTAGTTTGAAGAGTCTTAATATGTCTAGGTTCTCAACTGTAATCATTACTGTAGAAAATATATATATATTTTCTTTTCAATAAAAAAATCCTAAAAATAGTATTAGACACCACTTATGAGGTAGTGAACTAGTTAATTATAGGCATAAAAGACAATATTAACGATTCAGTATCAAAATATATTATTAAAAGTATTGTAAACTGCATTATAAACACCAATTAAATAAAAAAACATTTACGATACCTAACATGTTCCTTATCAAATATAAAATTTATTACAAGAATAATATAACGTTACTTAATAAATAACACATTTTTATTTCAGTAAGTAATACATACTTTAATTCAATTGTCTTATTCATAATTAGTGGAATTACAAATTATAATAAATTAATTGTAATTTTAACAAATATTTCTTTAATTAATTGTAATCTTCAACTGAATTAAAATTCTACAGGCCATTTTTGTAAAGTAACTGTGTACATTTTCAATAGTACTGTATTTAAAAGTCTACTTATATAATTAAAAATTATATAATTAGATGGTTGTAAATAGTTTTATACAGTAAAAACTATTTCAAACCCATAAAATTATATAAATTTAAACTTTATATTAATTTTACACGTACATTATTAATGTTTATTAAGAAAGGCTTATTATTATATTCTTTATGAACTAATATTGTGTAATATATCGTGGTTTATGTTTTTTGCTTTAGGTGTTATTTAATTTAATATTTATGTTTCTCTTGGCCCTAAAGAATAATACCTTAGATGATAAAGTTAATACAGTTTCCAGCTATTTTTTGTTTTTATTTTTTTATAAAAGTGGTTACCGAGTAAAGTGGACGGAGTTTTATACTCCATTAAAAGTTCACGGACGCTTGAGGCTATTTTGTATACATGGGTTCTATAATGCCCTTGAATGCAATAAGGAGTATAATCATTAAATTTTTTATACTGACACAAATAATGTGTACTAAAAAATTAATAATACACGTTTTAATTAATTTCCAAATGCATTTAGTTTTTAAAATATTGTACATATTTCCATTTTTCTTGCAAGCATCATATTTTCAAATTTACGAAAATTACTAAGAATAGAGAACATTAAAATGTTCATTGCTTTATTTTATTATTTAAAACAAACCATGTCCAGACGAACTTTTTGGCTCGAAGGATTTTTATTAAATTTATTAGCTTAAGATAAATCGATCGACACCAGTCTAATCCCTGGGAAAGTTCTGATTTCTGCCCCAGAGGCTCCTACACTTCCCGTGTATCACGACGACGCTGCACAGTAGACTGTGAAGTCACATGGGGGAAATACGTAGGCCGTAGGCAAGGCCGTTGGCAGAGATCCACGAAGGGGCATATAGCAGAGCGGCTTGGTGAGGCGGTAGGCCGAGTTTCACAAAGGGCCTAAAGGTAAATGCGGAAGACCTCCGAAACGAAATATTATTAATAACTTAAGAGATAGAGCAACAACACGCGATCCTTATGATCCTCTGAGAGATATGAATGCTTCATCTTCAGTTTCCAAAATTAAATGGAGCAAAGTTCGGTCTCCCGGTACTAAAACATAAAACGTAAGACTTGCTATATTAAATTTAGTATACCAGTATGTTGAATTGGACGTACATTCAACTACAAAGGACAAGTATTAGGGTTCAAGGCGAAATGGTAGACCACACTGTAGGAAGATATAAGTTTTTTTTTTAATCATTTGGAGTGTTTGGTCTAGGACTCATTAAGTGTATTTAATATTTTTGTATAATTTATTGAACTTTTAACCAACTATAAAGAACTGCTTTAAGATGGACCGGTAAACCACTTATAAGGAGTGATTAGTTTCACTAATTAGAAGAAGGTAGTCCTGTGGGTTCTAGAACAATCTAATTATAATAAATGTACTGGTATATTAAATTGGTAGTTTATCAACTATGAAGAACTGGTTAAAGTGTGTAAGTAAGGTGGACTACATACTATAAAGGGCTAAATGATTTGCGAACGTACCCTGATAATCGATTATATTCTAAATTTAACATAATAAACTTTTGAAGTTATATAATTAATTTTGTATATTACTATAAAAATAATATAATCTTACGAAAACAAATTGTTAATTAAAAATCTTATTAGTTTTTAAAGGTTTTCATTGAATCATTACTTAGCTGGATATTTTTACATTTATTATGACGTGTATAAAATCACAATGATCAGTTCATAATAAACACGATGAAGATATATAGTCCAACCTGATCATGTTTGTTTATATATCCTCATAAACTTACTAGGCTGTTAACACAAATTGGATTCAACTGATTACATGGCTAAGTTGAAAGCTCTACAATTTATAGGTATGTTTACAGGCCTCCACGTACTGAGAGTTTATTGCACGGGACGGACACTCACACGAGATTAAATGTCTCCTGTAGTTACAATGCATAGTATATGTCACAAAATATTATATGTTGCGACTGGGATTTATTTCATATTGCAGCAATTTACTTATACAAGCATATAGTATATTGATTCGCTAATTTAAATATACTCGTATTTTTTTAAGGAATGATTTTATTAAAAAATAAAACTTGTATAATAACTACTATACATTTGCTAGTGCTATACTTTTTTTGAACATATATTATACAAAACCAATGCATTTCTTGATATTTACTTACTATTTTCTACTGAATAAAATCCATTATAGTAACCAGTATTTTTTTTACAATTCTCTTTGTTAAGGTAAAAATATAGAAGAAACTGTTTGACAACCAACAACAAACTTAGATAGAATAAAAAATTTCACCAAAAATCAATCCTTGATAGACGACTGTAAATATTGTACATTAATCAAACATATCTACATAACTTTAATGTACATATAAAAGTCATAAACATTCCTAATACCGTTTCTACACATTTAAAGTTATAAGGGTATCCGTAAATTCATTCTAAACAACATGGAACATTCTATAAAATCATTTCAACTGTGCATTTTTATGATACAATTATATTTTTGGACATTTTCCATTAATTCACTACCACTACATTTTCCATTACTTCACTACCACTACTTTGTCTATCACAATTACGGCTAGGTTAGGTTAGGTGACTTCTAAAGTTGATCACAAACTGGTAATCCAACAATTGACTTACCACCAAATGTGCGATATGTGTGTACGTTCTTGGAAGCTATATGATGAGGCCAGCAATATCGGATTCCTTGCGGATAAGGAATACCACAGTGGAAGCAAAAATGATTGGGGAACAGTTTTTAGAGCAATAGAATGATTATTACGTGCTAATAAATAAAACGGAAACAAAAAAAATTTCGCGATAACGGCTACAAATTAAACTTTCATCACCTTGACGTAGCACGTAGGTGTGTTTGAAGGTTGTTACATTGCGTGATGTCTAACATTGGTTCAATGAATAATAATTCATGTACAGTTGATGAATTTAGTTTTACGTGTTCTCTCTTTTACATTAGGTGTGTTAAATAAATGTCTAAATTAACATTCAGAATTATTAGTATATTTTTTTCATCATATATTTATATATATATATATAGTCACTTTGTGTCACATTTATAGTTATACAACTTAGTAACTATATCATATTTGACAAGAAAATACATCAATATACATGTCCTTTGGTAAATGTTGTAAATGTTAAATTATACCAAGACATCCATATATTTGTGTGGTATTATGTATAGCTCAGCTAGTCGTGTTGAAACGTATTTCAGACAAATCTCATGCATTGGTGGATATTTAAATAAAATCAATATTATGACACAATGAAATAAAATTAACATAATCCTTATTGTATTAAATTTACATTTTGTGTATTATAGTCTATTTACAAATTAATGAAAGATGCGGTGATATTTTATCATTTCAGTACAGAGTGCTAAAGCAAATGTAAAAGTGTGAAACCTCGTGTTTTATAAGATATTGTGTTCGTTCAACCAATTTAAATTTGCAACTTGATGGTATGCGAACATAAAACTTTACAGGGGTGGTAAAATTGTTTATTAGGTCGCTGGCTTCCTCACAACTCAACATTAAGGTTGGTACAAAACAACCCCTCTACCTTAAAATATGTTTTTCCAGCTTTTTACAATTTTATGTATAACTTAAACAACATTTATAAATAAATAAAATAATATTTTAATCACTATCCAATTAGGTAATTTATTATTTTAATTTTCTTTGTTGTTTTTACATTTAGTTGAATAAATATTCAACACACAAATGTTCAATTTAATATTTTTGCATATAAAAACGACTATTGTAAGGAAATAACTAAGAATATGATGTTTTTATTTGTACGTTAATACACATCTCAATATAAATCATTAACAAGAGCGATATATATATATCATATGATAATAATAATATTTGACAGCTAAAGAGTAAACCTAAGTCATTTTTTTAGGTTGTACAAGATAGTATTAACTTATTGCGATTTACACTATATTACAACATCCGTAATCTCCATAGTACTAGAAAGAATATGAAAATAACGTTAAAAGAATAAAAAAACACTCATACAATTTGTTTTATACGTATTTTACTAAATGTTTTTTTTTATTTATTGGCTTTCCAAAGAAGGTCATACGTAACCAATGCTTTTTTACAAAAGTCTGAACTCGTATACCTATTGTTTCTAATTTATTGACTTCCGTTTTACATTTTATAAGTATATATTTTATGAAATGTGTATAGTTTCTTTATCATTAACTAAGTAATGAATTTTTCATAATAGTAACAGTTTAGCTTACTACTTATTTGGTAATTGTTTTTTTCAATTACAATTACATAGACTTTATAATCATTAAAGTTATTTCTAATTGTATAATATTATCTATAGTTGATGTTTCATTATAATAGAACATGTTGGTATAGTAATCTAGGGGTAACAAAATTTTTACTCCCCTATAATGAGAGGGTATAAAAGCATTTTAATAAACCAAAATTCTGATTATAATTACACTTCTTAGTACTTATATGATACACGTGTAAGTTTATATGGTCTTCTATAGAAAGATTTTGGTGTAATATTATTAAAAACAAAAACCATAACCTGAATTCACCTATTAAAATGTATAGTGTCGAAAAAAGTATAACTATAGATTTGATTTATAACACATTCTTATAATACAAATTTAGTAACATTACTTTTACAATTGAGATCATTACCATTTAAGTGATAAAAAATTTAAAGATTTACAGCCGATGAAATGCCTGGTTTAATAACGTTGTGCAATTTATAGGTTTGTTTACAGCTCTACTCGTAACGAACGTTTATTGCAAGGGATGGCTACTCACACAAGATTAAATGTTTTGAACTGTCTGTGTACATTAAACTGTTATGTACAGGACTTAGTTACAGTAAAACTATTATTTAATGTAATTAGAACCTAGTCATGTTTATGGCATGGAATAAAATAATTATTTCGTGATTGTTATGCGCTTGTACAGTGGAACATAACTTACATAATCATACATGTACAGAAATGCTGACTCACGCACCCACTTATACACATACATGCCTGTATATATGCATTTTGTTTTAATTTCTTTATTATCCTATATTCCTAAGATTTAATATTTAAATTATTAAATATTCCTCATAATTAATTTTCTCAAGAGTATAACCATTTTCCGTAACAAATGTTATCCTTCATAACATCCTTGATTAATTATTTAATCTTCCATCCTTCATTCCTCCCACTCACTCTAAAGAAGGTAATCATAACATTTTCTCTACTCTAAAAATAAATGTATTCTTTATAAATCGAAATGTGAAACCATACTGAGACAATGGCATTGACCCACCCATACAACCATACAAATACATGAAAAAGCTATTTACCCACCCATACATGTAGAGCACATATATCTATACATATGATATACTCTCATATGTATATAGAGTTAGTGATGATTGATTAAACTGTGAGACACAGTACGGTAGCTATTGAGCATTTGCCTTCCCAGATGGTAATTCAATAAGATGTGTTGACAAATTACCAAATTAGATCAAAAGAATCCAAATATAATTTACAGATTCTGCATATGCATCAACATTACAGGTTATTTAGTGGCACTCAATTGGGATGTTTCTTGACTGGCTGAAAAAAAATCATGTTAGATCACATAAATGTAAAACTTAGATCACATATGTAGCCACATAACTCTCTTTGTTTTTATAATCTGTCAGTTTATTTTCTCTTCTTAATGTCTATATTTGTTATCCATGTCGTGCTTATTATATTTTCTTGTCCTTGTTGTTCAATATCATTATTATTATTATTAAATGTTATAAGAGTTTTATTTTTGCATGAAATTATAGGGCTTTATTGTTAATGTTATATATTGTACAGTATAAGCAGCGGACCAACATCTGGACCTACGTGACACATGTGTGATTCTTTCCATAAATGTTTACAGATTGTTACTGTCGTCAGCTGTATGTAAGTTTGGCATTAATTTATTTTATTTAGATCAATTAATTCAAATGAAAAGGAAAGAGTAAATTAAAAAATTGAAAGTTGAAAAGGGAGATCAATGTAGAAGTTAACGTAACATTTTACTAATTAAATAATGAGTAAGATACAATAATGTTTTCATGATATCGAGGCTCCTTATTTTATTAATTGTTAATATACTCATTAACTGATTGAGAAATCATCTGTACTAAAATTAGTTCATTAAAATTACATTCAATTTATATTTAAAAGAATTAATTTAAATATAAATCCAAACAATATTTTAATAAACACGTGGAACATCGGGAATGGAAATATGTATGGCTTGTATAAGAGCCAAATGTGTGTAAAACATGATTATTTGTATGTTTTAAATACATTTTTACTTTACACAGATGAGGTGGATGGTATTTTTATGTTAGAAAATAAACATCTAGAATTTTATTTTGGTACGTTAAAGGTATTGTAATATTGTACATACATTGTAAACTTAATGTCATTCATGCCACTGTACTGTTATTATAATGTGTATATTATGTAGTAATATAACAGCTTATTAGTTATTGGCCGTGTTTACGTTGGTTGTAATATTCATAATTGTTAAAAAATTAAAGAGTCTCTCACTTCACTTGGTTAAGCTGCACGCTTTAACACTAACTTTAAAACCAATGGATTACATTTGACATCATAATCCCAACTAGTGATTGGGCAAGGGGGCTTTATGTAAACAAAAAATGCATGATTAGTCGTCCTTCGAAAAATATCAATAATCGATAACATTGGAACTCCAACAGACACCATTAGCAACATTTAATAAAATACAAGATAATAAGTTTAGCGTATTATGAACTTTAGGTTTATTTGACAATGTTATAATATTTATAACATCCTGTGAGAGATATGATTTTAAAATCCCGTTGTGCTATTCGAGAAGATTATTTGTATATTTTAGGCATCAGTAATATATGTAATGTAGAAAAATCATGGTTTTTATCAATAATTAGGTCCAATAAGAAAAAAAATATTTACCTTATATCTAGAAGCCATTTATGAATTGCAGTATGTTTAAAATTATAGTTAAATCTATCCCTGTTATGTGGTTTTAACTATAATATGGGATATTCTATATTATAGATTGGAATGAAAGATCACAATGATAATATAGTGAATACCTACAGTAAGAGTAATTCCTATAAATCAATTTTCTTCCTGTAGGAATTGGACACTCTTTCCAATTAAAGTAAAATTTAATTGGTTTATGAGATATAAAATCTATCAATATAATATATTACTATATGTAGTTTAGAATATAGTTAAATTAACCTCATTTAAAAGTTATTAATCATTTTATAGTTAAGTGTTATTGTTATAAGAACAATTATTATAAATAAATTAAAATCAGTATCCTTCAAATTATTTCAATAATTAATATTTTAAACAAAAATATTTAATTGTTTTACTAATGAGTCGCACTGAGAAAATAATAGTTGAACAATATTTTAAGTTTGTGTTGTCCTAGTTAAACATATTATTTTTAAAAATACCACAATTTAAAAACAATATTTAAAAATTTACTAGTGTGGCCTTTTGATAGCAAGGCTATCATCGTCAGACACATCACAAATATTAAATATACAAAAAGTAAATAAATATATTATAAGCTTATATAAAATATATTTAAAAATTTTTAACTTTTGTGGCTAAATATATTTATTCTTCTATATGTTAGTTTTATTATGAATTTGGAAGTATTATAAATTGAATTTAACTTACTTTTTTATATAGTTTTGAAAGTAAAATAGAATTTTGAATCGGTCCATATTTGTGGTTTAATACGTTTTGAGGATTTGCTTTATTAATGTATTATGATTCCTATGCATTTAAATACCGTGGTGTTATTATATGCTTTAATAATTTTAAATTTTCTTTTGTTATATTATGTTCAGTGTAATTGCAGTGGTTGGTAGTTACAGATTTTTCTTATCGATTAAATTTTATGTTTAAAAATGTTCTTGAAATCTTTTTTTAATTTTACTTTTTGTTTGGCCTATGTATTTCATATATTCCTGATTTATATTTATAATTCTCAGTATATTTGGGATTTTTTATTTATTTTTTGAATTATTTTAGTGTTATATGAAATATTTATAGTTGTGTGTTTTTTTTTTATGTTTTGTTGCTAGAACTTGAAAATTAGGTCCATGTTATACTATTGTAATTATTGTTTTTTCTTCATAGATAGGCTCCCACGATCGTCACTATCACTAAGAAATTCTTGGTCTTCGGGGCTCGACCGGGTCACTGGGCTATGTACAAACATTGACGACGTTTCGGCCATATTACAGTAGGCCATCCTCAGGGCGAGATGATCACTGTCACAGAACTCGACTCTGAGAGTCTGTAATGTGGCCGAAACGTCGGCAATGTTTGTACATAGCACAGTGACGCAGTCGAACCCTGAAGATCAAGAATTTGTTATTTTTTTCTTTTAAAGATATACATACATACAATCTATCAAATTGGTATCATATACAATGAACATTTCCACATTTTAAACATAATTTATTTTATTTTTTTATTATTATTCTTCCGATAGAGGTGTGTTTATTAATCTAAAAATAAGAGAATGGAATCAAGCTCTCTTTTGTGCTGGTGGATGATTGGAGTCATTTGTTATGTATCGATCAGTATGCGTGGGTTTACGGTATATATCAAATTAAAGTTCTTTGGAAGTTGTGTTTCTAATGAATAATAAGTCTAAAAATGGAATTAAATGAGGGATATTTGTATTCATAGGTACACTGGGATATAGTGAAGTGACATAAAATGATTTTAAGTAGGCCTACACATCATCTTCAATTTTGGTATTTTTAATTAAATTTGAAAATTCATATCTATTTTTTACTGAGAATGAAGGAAATTGCGGTAGTTCTTATAGCCTGTTCTGTAACCATTTAGTTAGTAAATATGTTGGAGAGTTAATTGAGGCAAAAATAGGTCTAATTTATTTTCAGGTTTGTGAAACATATTTACAGGTTGTAACATTACACCCACTGTAGCAAAACTAAGAAACTGAAATATTATTTTAAAGAGAATAAATACATTATAGTTCTGTTATATGACATCCACTGTTGGAAAACTAAAGAAATTTAACTAGTATTTTTTAGAGGGCATAAAAGATAAACGTGTGAATCCAAACCGTGAATTCTTTCATATATAAAAAAAAATTAGTAACAAAGTTTTTAAATCATAGAAAATTGGGTTAAAAGGGTGAAATAATTGTTCAAGGATATATTTAGACAACAATTGGACTTTATTATATACATTTAATTGCTTTCCTATTTAATATAATACAACACTCAAAAGGAGATGAGTGGCTATTTACACATCTATTAAATATGATAAGCAACAATGTTTTGTTCTATACAATATTGCGTGTTCTTAACATATTCGTTCCTTCTATATGGCTTTTTTGTATGGATTGTTATTCAAATAAAATAATGACTAATGTAATAAAACAATAAAGATTATCATATTAAAAGTTAGTAAAATAAACACTTTTCGTTTTATTTAAAAACAAAAAAGTGATATACCATGATTACACGTTGAGAAAAATATTGTTAAAACTAAAATATATTTATTAAATTAAACGTATACAATATCGAAAACGCGTAATTAAACAATAAAAAGTATACCCAGTGCAAGAAGAACAATATTTTCAATATTACTATGGTAAAATACTATAGAAAATCAATGTCGAAATGTAATTTTATTTTTTCATGTTCATTTAGTATATATATATATATATATATACAGGGTGTCTCTGAACTCTCTAAGGATCTTTTTAGGTATTTATTGTGGATCAAAAACAAGACATAATTACACATTTAAAAAATCCAAATCACTTCCGGTACCTGTACAAACGTGATTTTGTATTTTTTTCTAATTATTTTTAATTTTTTAAAGTGTTCAAGCTATAGAGTTCAAATTTGGTATACACATTATTAAAACTATTGTCTTACTGAAATAAAAAATTTGAAAATCTTTTAATTATTTTCAAAATTGTGGCTCTTAGACATGATTGATCCTTAATAACATTTTAAAGATAACGAATACAAATAAATTACTAGAATACATTTTTTGAAAATTAAATTTGCAATCCAAAAAAGTAAAGGTGAATGAAATCGGATGACAAACAATCGAGATTTGAATATTTTTTTATTAATCATTTAAGCGTCATGGTGTACTTCCATGGTGCCGTGCCGCAGGAGAACCACAATTCATCAGCGATCTGTTCTGGTTACTTTTATCTAAAACATTACAATAAATAGATTTGTGACATCATTGTAATAAAAATTTTCCTGGCAGGGAACGGGAAAAAATGTGTCGATTTTCGTTGTTAATAAATTAAAAAAAATTAATTTCAACCTTAAGTAGTGCCCTAAAAACTAAAATTGTTGTAAATTATAGGTTAGTAGAATTGTTAAAGTTGTTGGAGTTATTAATGAAGAAAAATATTTGCTGCTGTGTGCCAGTCAATTTCTAATAGTTTTTTTATTTACAATCAAATGAGAGGACAACATTTTGAGCATAGTTTGTAACGTGAAAATTTATTTAATTTAAGTTCCAATTTATAATCTAATACTTTTTTTTATTTAATGTGATTAATATCTACTAACTCCTCGATCACAAATAAATTTTACAACAAATTAAGTTTTTAGAGCACTACTTAAGGTTGAAATTAATTTTTAATTTAATAACAACGAAAATCATCTACAAATTTTTTCCCGTTGCCTGCTATGGGCATTTTTGTTACAATGATGTCACAAATAACTTTATTGTAATGTTTTGGATGAAATTAATCAGAATAGATCGCTGATGTATTGTTGTGGTTAACTCACGTGGCACGATACTATGGCTGTACACATTCACGCGTAAATGATTAAATACAAAAATATTCAAATCTCGATTGTTTCTCATCCGATTTCATACACTTTAATTTTTGGATTGCAAATTTACTTTGCAAAAAAAGGTATACTAGTGATATTGTTCTATTCCTTATCTTAACTAATTTATTAAATATCAACAATTTTCAAAGAGCCACCATTTTTAAAATTATTAAAGAAGGTTTTGGATTTTTTGTTTCATTAAGGAAATGATTTTATTAAAGTGTATACCAAATTTGAAGTGTATAGGTTAAATATTTTTATAAATAAAAATTAATTAGTAAACAATACGAAATGGTGGGTGTATGGGTACCGGAGGTAATTGGAAATTTGAAAATATGATATGATGTCTTGTTTTTGACACACAATCAAAACCTAAAAAGATCCTCAGAGAGTTTGAAGATACCCTTTATATGTGTAATTTTTTTTATATTTCAATAAATATCAACATATTACACTTAAATGTTGTACAAAATTGATTTATTTATAAATACAAAATTAATAATAGGTTAGATAAACGTTTTAAGATGATATAATAGTATTGTTAAGATTGCTATATTTGGTATAACTTTATTAAATATGATATAAATAATTATTTATAAAATTAATCTTTTAAAGCTGATGTGCTCCCTTACTCTCTGTATATAAATAATTTATATACAATAAATATATGAAATAGCAAATTGTTTGTACCTCGCTTAGCATTCATATTAAGAGAAAGAAAAAAAATGTATTACATTAAGGACTGGTTATCAGTTAGAAAATGTCTACATATATACAACACAGTCATTGTGTGACTATAGCTCGAAGGAATTATCTACATATCACTTGGATGCTATCATAGAAAATCTACATGTACGAAAGTAAGAGAGTATCTGCGTCAAACACACGGGCATGACTTACTATGTAATATATTTTGTGAGTGATGTACGTAGTTTTGTGTTATTCACAAAATAGTAAAATGTCCTGTCATAGTAAAGAATTTACACTTAAAATTCATACTAAACCAAACCTAATCTCTCTAAAATTGAGTATGATTCTAGATTGTTTTATTGTTTATCAGATACTTTGTGAGTTTATAGCAGGATAACATTTATTATAAGTTTATCCGTATACAGCATTAGTCACTATTATCTTAGAACCAAGCTATAAGTTAAGACATAGTAATTGAAATTCCATTATCACTGATTTATGTTTTTGTTCAATTTGATAAAATGAAACCATATTGATTGCAAAAGTAAAAAACATATTTTAGTTTTTAGAGAGGATGGTGTATTTAAGTTAATAAAATACCAATTAAGAGTAAATTTTTAAGTTCGGCATTACAAAGTAAAATGTTTTGATAAATCCTAAATATACTAATCTTTCATATCAATGGGCACATAATACAAATATTAAGTAATCATTTAATACTTTTGTTTGTGTTTGATTTATCGTAGTTTGTACTAAAAATGTGAAAACAATATATAACTCGGGGTTTATCTTTATAAATATGTATGTAAATTATCAAATATATAAAGTTTACTGTCTTTTAAAAAAGCTTAGAAGACCTTTTAACTATATGCATTATTAACATTTGTAAGAGTGGTTACATACATTATAAATTGTGTAAAAATAAGTAAAAATTGTAAGAATTCGTAATATAAATTCAAACTTATGTTTTAATATACAGTTAGTTATAGTTAACAATGTTAACAATTTGTTAAATATATTTGGTAGACATTTATATCAATTCGTGTGGGGTAGTAAAATACTATATTTGTTAAAAGCAAAAAAAATATCTAAATACTAGCTCAACAAGCATATTATTTAGTATAGTGATAGTTTTAATTTAGCTTTTTTTAAAGAAATAAGTAATGAACACATAATATATATAAATTTATATATTACATGGAAAGTCAATGCCGTGTGAAAATGAGTTAAGTTGCAATATCAAGTTCATATTTAACTGAGGGAAGATCACCTTTTTGCCACATTTGTAGGTAAATACGCCATGCACGAGTTACTTAAACATTTAAATATATTACACAGAACCCAGATTATTAAGGGTAGATGTCTGGATACAGCAGAACTGCTGCTGTTTCCATGCTGCATTGCAGCTGGATGTTCCCCTGTAACATACACAGTGTATGAAAAATCACTTATTTGAAAATATAGCTAAGGATCGTTTATCATAAGACTTCAACTTAAATTTTACTGGAATACAATATTTATATACATACTAGAATCATAAACACTTTATAAGAAACCATCTATTTGCAAAATAATCTAAATATCTTTAAAGTAATGATGTTGCAATTATATTGTTGGTCTATTGTAAAAATGTTAAAACAATATAGTTACGATATCAAAACTACTTAATAATGATTTTTTTCTACTGTCCATTACGAAAGAGATGATATATTTCACCAAACAATGTACCATTTTTATACAATTACAGTTTGCAAATCCAAGAAAAATAACACAAGTAGGCCATGTGAAATTAAGGATTTATAGAAACTTGAGTTCAAAAGTTTATTTATTATTATATATTTCCTATTATTACACTTATATTTCCTATCTTTCAAACAGTATCTTTAATTAATTACTTTATTAATGCTTAGATTTGGAGATATTTTTGAGCATGATTTATATTTTGAATCTATTTATAATATTGATATAAATCAATGTTAATAAACCAAGAAGATAATAAAACAGCTATCACCAATTCCACCAGAGGTACCATTCTACCCATCCATACATGTACGGTGAGTTTGACCCATATATACACGTAGAGTGGTATTGACACACCTGCCCACCCTTACACCTAGATTCATTAGTATTAAGGTAATTTAAACAATTAATGTTCACAAAGTGTAATACCACTTTGTATATGTGGGTGGGTGTGGTGGTAAACCTTACACTTGAAAAATTATATATTTACCGATTCAAAATCAAATAAAAATTAATATTTATACTGTTTAACCTTTTCAGGTGTTAACAAACTTCAGGTCATAGTTTTCTTTTAAAACAATCCCTAGTTTTTTAGACAAATTTTATTAGACATACGTATAATACACGACATAAAAAAGCTATATGGTTTATATGATTCACAGATTAAAACTATGATAATAGTGTCTGTTATTCTGCTATACGACTTTGTTTATTACTGATTAAGGACTTGAAAATAATAGAGAGTAACCATGTGTATGAGTGTGCGTTTAGTGTAAGAGCAAAGTGATATAAATCCTCCATTAAATGTTTCCTTACTCAGTAAATGACTTCCTGTTAGGTGGCACTCATATTTTAAAACTTTCACAGAAAAAAAATTTAAAATATGAACAATTTCTTATTTTTGATGACTTACATGATTCACCGTTGAGTACGTGAACCAGGACACTTGCTGAGTCACTGCTGGAAGGCGAGCACGTGTAGTTTCCGGAATCAGCAGGAAGGGCGCGAGCTATCAGCAGGCGAGAAGTACGCGTCTGTTTCTCCGTGACTACACTAATGCCACCCCGCTGGCTGTAGTTGACTACGTTGGGCCCTCGGTACCAGTATATGAAGGAGGGAGGGTCTGGAGTCTGTAGTACTACGCAGGTCAGGTTGATGTCACTCCCACTCTTGATGAATAGCTCAGGATTGCCAACTATCTTGGCTTTTGACACTATATATGAAATAGAAACACATTTGAATAGAAACATTATTACCTTTATAATACATTTTGCATTTATAGAAAATTAAAATTTTGAAAAACAAATAGATTTGTATTAGGCTGTTTTTTTTTAAATACATAAATAGTTTTTTTGTTTCAGTTGCATCTATTTCTCATCAATGATAGGAATCTATATGCTATCGTTTTTTCATATCTTTAATATTTTGCTGTTCTTGAACAGTTAGATTTTATCTTTTAAATATAAAGTTTCTTTCAATACACTTACTGTGAAAGTCTAATGACAATTACTATTTTTTACTATTACAATTATTTGCAATTCTTATCTAATTACGATAAGAACATTTCCATTCATAATATTATTATTTTATTATTCTCTGTTTTGAACACTGAGATTCATGTAATTTTGCAATCACTTTCAAACATTTTTGTAATAAAACTTTTATCTTTTTCATCTTATTATTATCATCATAACTATAAGTCAAAACCATATACATATCAACCTCAAGTTGTTCTAAAATATAAATATACAATAAATTACACAAATTTATAAACATATGAGAACAATTCACATTATTATATATAACTTTTTTTCTTATATACGCGGGTAACATTCTCAAGTTTGGGAACGTAGCTATGGGGCATCCTGTATAAGGACAATTTAAAATTATGAATTAAAATCTTAATGCCCTTGACATTCAGTTCCACGACATATTTCTGAACTCAACCCATCTTCTTGTTCATTTCATAAACATTTAAATTTGTTAATAGTGCCCAAATTAAATATTTATATAAACGGTTATCCAATCCCTAATATAAACAATAAATTGTTTAATAGTTGCAGCTATTTCAATATTTGAGCGAATAAGGAAAACAAATTCGTAATGAACTTAAAAACAATGTAAAACGTAACATTTACTCCATTTACTTTTTTATGTACTATAAACAAACTAGAAATTTTTATATACTATGAAATAACCGAAGAGATGGACGAAGCTCAGGAACGTGTTTTATATTTAAGTATAAAGTTATACTAAACTATTGAGTTAATTATTTAATCAGTAAGTAACCAAAATACTAATATAATATAAAGATTTTAAAGTCAATAATTCTGTATCCAACAACCTATAGGCAAAACATCAAACATACATAACAAATACTGAAAATGAATGTTATGTGCTACAGGATGTTAGAGGAAGGAGTAAAATATCTTACAAAGGATACATTTTTAATTTTAAATGTCTTCTAGTATATATTATATACCCTCAAATGCATCGATAAACTTACCGACTACATTAAGCTTGAATGCTTGGCTGATCTTAGGCTCCGTGCTGACTTGGCACTCGTATGTGCCCGAGTCCCTCAGCTGGGGAGAGCTGACCTTCAATGTCCATTCGTCAGTGCCATCTGAATGTAGGGATTGAAACCTCTGGTCATTGGTGTACGTCAGGATCCCGACAGTCAGGATGTGGAGGTCTCTCTTCCTGATCCAGGACACCTAGTACAATAAACGAATATTATATTTTCCTAGTTGAAAGTAGATAATCCAAATAGATGGGATACTTTAATCCATACACAAACCTAATTTTAAATATATTCCCTTTAACTTAGTCATCCCCACTGAATGTAATACTTAACCAAGTAACATATAGATATTTCCTTCTAAATGGTCGTAAACTAAACATTTATAGTTATTTTCAATGAGACCATATTATGTTTTAGTCTAGTAAATGTTGTGTACTGAACTATCATGTCAAACATAAATCAATCTTGGACTGTATAAATTAATAATTTAAACATTTTTTAAATAATATATTACAAATATTAATCTGTAATCATTGGTTATCCCCATTTATAACGTACCCAACCATACACGTACAGTGGTATTGACCCACCCACCCAACCGTACATGTACAGGGGTATTGACCCACCCACCCACCCATACACGTTAAGTAGTATTAATCCACCCACCCACTCCTACACGTACAGTGGTATTTTGGTTATATTGAAAATAAGTAATGGTAAAAATATAATTTAGCAGATATATATATATATATATATATATATATATATATTATATTATACAATTTTCTTGGTTTTGTTTTAGTTAAAGAACCTTCTTATTTCACCAGGTGAAGTTAGGCTTTTAAAGCTCTTTTTAACACTTAAGATAACTTAACGTGACTTCCGAACCACGGAAGCGTCAGGGAAAAAGCTAATAATGCTACTCTCAGGAAGATAACCCGGACCGACTGCGTGGCAAGTTAACGCCTTAGCCCCTTAGCACAGCCACTTGTATGATGAGAGAACATGTTTGTTTGAAGAAGTTTCAATTATTATTAATTTGTTTACTATTGTACCCTACACAAGTAGACATGATATGGACAATTTATCTTCTTATGGTAATTTATTTTTGTTAGATGCAGTTTTTACCCGGTAATTAACTAAATAAATGATATTTTTTAACTCGATAATATGATTATTAGAAAAAACCTCCATTCATTTTGTTGATTATTCCTTTTTTCTGAGAAATTTTCACTTTTTCTCTTATAGAATTATATTTCTTTGTGAACATTTCCCTTTTTGTTAAGCATTTATTATGAATTTATAATTCTTTTGTAAGTTTAGATTTTGAATAAATATAACTTAATAGCTTTTCAATTCTACTTTCTCAAAAATGTTTATTTTCATTCACCGTGAAACAGGTAAACAACATTTAGCTTACTTATACCCAATTACATTCATATTCCTTTCCTAAAATTGATGTAACTATGGCATATTATTTCCGTACCTAATAAGTTTAAATTTAAATATTAGTACCTCTGACAGCAAACATAAATCTGAACTGAAAGGCAAGTACTATGGGTAGTGTGAGAGCTCCTTCACCACAACTTGTCTCACCACAGATCTCCTTCAGCCTAAGCCTGTTGGAAGGTACAGTTAAGTCTATAAGTTTCCCTAATAATAAACATGGACTGTTATGGTGTGTAATTAATTAGCACCAGTTCATACTCAAATTTGATAAAAAGTTGTGCTTTGTTTTACGAGTTTTATATTCTTTTATAAACTCAATAGTATATAAACTAGTTGTTGTATCAAAACACTTTTATTTCAATATATTTTATTATTAGTTGTATTATAAAACTTAAATAATTATAAATTGGTAATGTTTACGCTTATATTATTTTAATTGAGGTTAATTTATAATTTGGTGCACCATTTGTGATGTATTTTGTTTTATAATTACTTTTAGAAAAATCAATTAAAATCTATCATTTGAATTGTTTTGAAAAACAATAACAAATCAAAATAAAACCCTCCAGCACATATAAAGAGTATTTCGAATTACTATAAATACTGTACAGTATTGGGTGGCCGTGCGTGATGGAAAACAGAATCTTTTATACGTACGCTGTCCACACACCATTTACCATGGATTTAGGTCTATATTAATGTCAGTTCATATTAAATATTAGGTGGGATGGTGGCTCATTGAATAGGTCTTTGAAATGTAGAGTGCAATTTCCAGGCTTTGAGTCTTCTATTAAGCTTAAGGTAATTCACTCATTGAATCAAATCCACGCACAGGCCTGAAGAAACTTGTTAACTGGTTGACGATGGTTACAATATACTGGTGGTGTTGATGTGTAATAATTTAAGCCAAAATAGGGAAACATTATAACTTTCTACGAAAACCCTAAATATAAAATTAATCATGTAATTATTAAAAACGTTATATACAATTTGTTTTCTCCACATAAGCACTCTTTTCTCAAATCGAGGGCCAAAATTACACCAGTAAAATACTGTCTAATATATTCATAGCACTCACCGCTCGATCCCCTAAGTTTCTTACTCTACAATGTAGGTAAGCACTCTGCCCTACTGTAGTCGTCACTTCCCGTCGGGAAGAATTGTCAAAGTAAGGCTGTGAAAACGGCTGTTCCCAGTAGTTGTTGGTGTCTACCACTGCTCCTGGAACAAGTGAAATAGATTTAATTTGTTACACCTTTTATATAGGGGCAGTAATAGTAAATATCAGTACTAATGTGTACGCTTATTATAGGTTGTACATACCCTATTAAATAAAAAAAACTATTTCATATATAAAACGTCGAAGTAGTACTAACTTTCACTGGTATGTATTAAAATCATGAATAACAGTTAGAAATTTTGATAAGTTAAATAAGATGTCCCAAAACTACGCTCACAATCTTAAATTAAAAGAAGTCAATATTATATTTCGGGCGACTAACAGACACTTAAAGCACATATAGGTTAAAAGGATTTCCTTCCTTCAGTCAACTTAATAAAAGAAAAATTTTCCTTGAACGGTTTTTTGCCTACCGTCTGCCTGATCCTGCGTTAAAGATAATGTATTTTGATATTCACTTAGGTTGAATTAACCAAGATTTGGATAAAGGTTAGCAATAACAACCAACGTTATCCTCATTTTTAATTTAAAAAAAAATTTGAAAACATACAGTAGTTAAAAGCTAAGACTTGTTAATTTTTGGAAAAAGTATAATTCATGTAGCAAGAAACAGTACGGCTGTCAGGGAAAGCCTAACACAAGTGTGCTATTTTGACTTTCACGACTGGTACACTTACAGTACCACGACTGGTACTGATACTTTTCATTTGATGATTTCATGACTGATATATAGAAAAATTGTCGGGATGGTATATATTGTTCTATCATATTTGTCAATATAATGAAAGCTTTTGACACGGTAGATCACGAAATACTTCTAGCAAGATTGTTCTAGCTGGAATACCGGGCATTGCTCAGAAATGGTTTCGATCATTCCTCCAAGGACGAACCAAGAAAACTAGAGTATGCAATATATACATAAATGTAAGAAAAATACAATATGGAATTCCCCAAGGTTCTGTATTGTCAGTCCCTTTTTTTCTTATTTTTGCAAAAAATTTATAAAATGGATTCTCCAAAGGCGAGATAAAAGCTTTTGCTGATGATACTGCTTTATTTTACAGAGCTACTTTTACTAATTGGTTCAGTAATTAAATTCAACAAGATGTAAATGCCTTATGCTTGTGGTCAACTAAAAGCTATTTAATAATTAATTAGTCCAACAACAAAATATATTATTTTCAATGAAAGTATAAATAATAATTTTTCATTCTCCTATAAATCTTATGAAACTTCCTCTGTATATATATATTATAATTGTGCATTCCCAAAATTAGATCAAAAAGAGTCTATAAAATATTTGGTATTTTGTATTTATTCAAAATTGATTTGGAAAACCCACATTTTCTATTAAAAAATAAACTTATTGAAGCTTTTGATATTTTAATATCTTTTGATATGTTGTATCATTGAACTATTATGAACAATATACTACGCAGATATTAACTATAAATTGGAGTATGGCTTAAGAATTTGGTAGGGGCTTACTTCTTTAATTTAAATCATGCTTTATCTTTTTAGAAATAATTAGTTAAACTTATTAGTTTTTTTCAGAAATATTATTCTTTTCTCGTACTAATAAATAACATATTACCACAAACTATAGAGTCATATACTCTAAAGAATAAATGTATAAGATTGTTCAGAGATTTTCTTTATATTTCTGCAATCCAAAATCTGTATATAATTGTGATTGTTAATTTGTGTAGTGAGTCTCAATATGAAGCATTTTACAGAGTGATTTATTTTCTTTTTGCTTTTATTTGTGTAGTATTTTTTTATGTATATTAATGTGACACACTTTAATTTTGTTGTTATAATATATACATATTTATATCTAGTCAAATTATGAAACATTTAAATGTATTTTAACTTTTGTATTATATTCTGAATGCGTTATTTAAAATGCCGATAGTGAAAGTCAAATATTATTTTATATTGAAACTTGTTGTATCTAAATTACTTAAGTTATAGACATGCCTGGCTATCTATCCTTCTTCTCCAAGTTTTAATATGAGCAAACACGTGATTTTCCTCTAAAGGGAATAAGCTATGGCTTTTGGCCAGTAAAATAAATATACGTTGTGGTTTTTCGATTTTCTTTATATTTTAATAATTACAAGAAAAACAAATATTTTAATTTTATATAATAAGTACAATTAACGATTGTTTTTCAATGTATTAAGAAATTTAGGTTAACTATGTTTTTTTACATAATGTAAATTGTACATCTCAGTATGTTAGTAATATATGAAACGTTAATCTTTTTGCGGTTTTTTATATTATGGATGTTCATTAACTGAACAACCGGTGACCATTGATTTTGTGACGGTCAAACACTGCCGGCAACTATTAATTATTGATCAGCGATAATATTTTATGACCAATATATCGGTACCATATTATACGATAGTAGATGAACTAATATATTCATATATGAAGACCTAATTGCATTTTACAACGATTAAAAGGTGATGAGAAAACAATTTTGTAATTCAGTTTTTAATTTCGCTATTTCTATTGCGTTATGTTTACGTTACTTGATTTTAGTTTAATGCTTGTTTACGTTTTCATTTATGTAAAATAGCATTACCTTAAGTATTATTTAGTGAGACAAACGTAATATAGGTTTATTTATAAATTTTTTAAAGTAACTTTTTTCAGAGAAATGACATTTATTTAAGTAATTATTAGGTTACTAGAGATTTTTCTGTTTGTATATTAGTATCTTGAATTTATTTTTTGAGCAAATTTCGTAATCTGCAATAGGACTTAATAATATACAGAGATTATTATATTAAGAAACGAATTCAATATAATAATTATTAAACTTAATAAAAATTATAAAAAATGTATCAACTTATTAAAGTATTTATTTATTTACTTTTTAATATATTGTTTACGACCATAATACAGCATAGCATGTTTTTCTTAAAAAAAAATAAAATATATATAATAATGTACAGTTAAAGATATAGCTCATGGCACTAGATAAAATGGCAATTTGTATATTTTGGATCTTGTATTCATTTAAAATTGCCTTGTTTCCTTGTCATGAGTCCCCCCTACCATAATATGCCTAATACAAAGTTTTATCATTTACAAGACAAAGAATCGATGATTATAAAAGGTTTTATGTTATATTGTACCTGCATTTCCAAAAATAATGTAGCGTAACTTTGTAAAATAGAACTATATTTACTATTTTAAACGATTTAGAAAAAAATTCCTTTCGAAATTTAAGAAAATGACTTGTCAAAGAGAGTTTTAGCTACCAGGTTTGGATAAGAAAATTTTTTATTTTAAATTTGTTGAATGGCCTTTTTAGCTAACATGATGAATTAATTTAACTAACAATAAATAAAATTTTAGGAAACAAATAATTTAAAGCTTTATAGATTAGAGAATACAATATGCATAAAACATTAACAATATAATCATCTAGCTATTAAATAGTCATTTGTTGTAAAAGTTCAGTTATATTTAGGCACTTATACCTTAAAAATGAGATATACAACTTTTACTTTTAATACGAGGCGTTGAAATGGGCTTTTTCATTTTTATATTTTAATAATATCTAGGTCAAATTTGCAGCATTCTAATCAAACTAACTATTTGTCTAAATATTTCATAGATATATTACGTGCTGAGTAGTGAATAGTAATACATTTGCCAGTCATCCTCCCACGACGCCTCTCAGAGCTAATATTCTCCCAAGTGACTGATATCGCTGAGTCTGAGCTCCTCCTTGCTACCCCTGACTACGGTATTAGTTATTACATTGCAACGCAGGTATTATGTAACATATACTAAAATGTTGGTACAATTAAAAAATTTTAGTTATAAATTTTAACTAAATTAATTACTTACATTATATAGATCAATTTTAACATATTTTTATTTCTGAACACTAAAAATAGCCTACATTATAATAAAATAATAATCTTACAATAATAATTTATTATTTAAATAGGGGGCTTATTCAAAACTAGGGAATATTATTTAGATATAACACACTACACGTTCTTATAGCTCTTAGGTGTTTTCTACTGTGAAATAATAAATTAAATATAGGATCACACTGCCAGGATACAATTATTCATAATGAGAAATTTATTTATAAAATTACACTAAACAATCAAAACTTAATTACTCTTAGTTTGGAATGAAAATTTTCTATAATAAAAATGGTAAGACTTCAATACTGTATTTGCCTAATTAATCATAAAAGTATTCATTTTTTTATTGAACTAAATGATTAGGACTAGTGTAAGTATAAATTAACACCTTCAATTAATTTGTTGGTTATTTTATGATATACTCAGTACAAGAGAGGAAATAACATTCTCAAAATTTAAAGAATTATAAAAACAAAGCGTCACGGAAAGCATGACTTTTATATTGGATGAGTCTTGTACGATGGCTGAGGTAGGGTTGAGGGATTAAGGTCGAGGGATTTTATGAGTGTGAGAATGTATAAGCATATTAATTAATTTTGTGAACTCTATACTTATTATATATTAAAATAAGTTGTATTCATCTTAAGTTCAGTTTTAAGTTTTCTTGTTTTTATAAATTAGGCTTTGTCAGACTTAATACGTTCAATTTTAGGTTTAACTTTATGGCTAACTTGTTAATCATAATGTATATAAAAAATGACCTCTAAAGTCATCATTATTATTATTAATTTACTAGGACCTTAACTTTATCAAAAGTAAATGAAGATAACATTTGATAGATTTGGTAAAATAAATAAAACAAAACAGACGATTCGTTTTTATTACACAATATATTTACTGATTATTTATTATACAATACAGGGTGTCCCTAAACTCTCTGAGGGTATTTTTAGGTATTTTTTGTGGCTCAAAAACAAGACATAATATCCTATTTAAAAATTCAAAATCTCCTCCGCTGAAAGTACCACCACCATTTTATATTGTTTACAAATTATTTTTATTATTAAAACCATTTCACCTATATAGTTCAAATTTGGTATATGCAATGATAAAACTATTGTATTATTGAAATAAAAAACCGAAACCTTTTTTAAATTATTTTTTAAGTGGCGTCTCTTCATAATGTTTAATCCTTGATATCTTTTGGAAGGTAAAGAATACAAAAATTACAATAATAACTTTTTAAAAATAAAATTTGTAATCCAAAAAAGTAAAGTTGAGTGAAATCAGAGGAGAAACAATCGAGATTTGAGTATTTTTCTATTTAATCATTTGTTGTGTGGCGAATAAACCCCAACAATACATCATTGATCTATTATAATTACATTTATCCAAAACATTACAATAAAGTGATTTGTGACGTTATTATAACAAAACTTGCCCTAGCAGGTAACGGGAAAAAATTTGCACATGATTTTTGTTGTTAAATATTTAAAATTAATTTTATACTCAAGTAGTGCCCTAAAAACTAAAATTGTTGTGCAATTTATTTTTAATGTAAAGCAGTTAGTAGGTATAAAAAAGGTAAACTTAAAAAAGCTCTAGATTATAAATTGAAACTTTAGTTACATTTATTTTAACATTTTGAACTATGCTCTAAATAATGATCTCTCATTTGATTGCAAAGATAAAGAAAACTATTGGAAAGCGACTGGTGCCCAGCAGCAATTAAGTTTTCATTATTAATAATCCTAGCACCTTCAACAGTTCTACCAACCTAGAATTTACAACGATTCTAGTGTTTAGGGCACTACCTTAAGGTTTAAATTAAATTTTAATTTATTAACAATGAAAATCATCTGCAAATTGTTTCCCGTTGCCAGATAGGGGTAGGCCTATTAATTATAATAACGTCACAAATCACTTTATTGTAATATTTTGGATAAAAGTAATCAGAATAGATTGCAGATGTATTGTTGTGGTTGACTCGCGCTGCACGGCACCATGATTGTACACATTGACAAGTAAATGATTAAATACATAAATACTCAAATATCGATTCTAAAATTTGAATTGCAAATTTAATGTACAGAAAAAGGTATTCTTGTGATTTTTTTTTTGTTGCTTAACTTCTAAAAGTTATTAAGGATTACACATTTCAAAGAGCCACCATTTTGAAAATAATTTTGAAAAGTGTTTTAGTTGTTATTTTAGTAAGATAATAGTTTTATGTATATGTATACCAAATTAGAACTCTATAGGTTAAATAGTTTCAAAAATAAAAAATAACTTGTAAAAAATACAAAATGGTGGCTGTACGGGTACCGGAGGTGATTTGGAATTTTTAAATATGATATTATGTCTTGTTTTTGTCCCACAATCAATACCTAAAAGTATCCTTACAGAGTTCAGGGACGCCCTTCCAATAGATAAGTATAACTTATACACAAATTTATTGAGGAATACAATTGTTGTGTACGAAATGGAAGTGGCATGTTAAACCTCTATTACGCAGAGTAGTGCAGTAAATATAAGAATGTATGTCAACAACCAACCCCTCTCTGATATATGATGGCTAGTCGATATTCAAACTCGATTATACAATTTGTAAGTTATGCTTATGTTTCAGATATGGCCATTTCTAACTTTATTATTTTGTCTTACAATAAGCAACGTTAAATTAAGCAACATAATTATATATTAATGTATATTATATGTTATGCCATGAAAGAGATGTATTGGCAACCGTTAAAAGTGCAGACTTTTATAACAAATACTAATGGTGTTTTAAACACATTTTTAACAGAAAACATTATACTAATAGTATAACATTTAATTTAAAAGTTTATATTTGTACAATGTTTTCAGAAATTAAGTAATACGTTGTGAAATTAAACTGTTATATTTAATTCACACCATACTTAAGCTTAACATTATCAGTGTAAAATAATGTTTTTGGAATATTTATCAATATTAATCTACAGCCTAGGTATATGAACATTCATTATTCGATATTTTTATATTTGTAACTTTGGGACAATTGTTTTACTATGGTTTGTAAATGAAATAGCCCCTGTTTATAATTAAAAAATAATAAGTTTGTATATTTCCTTTTTCTGCTAGAAATTAATTAACGAATTTTAGGTATATTGTGCTTTAAAGACAGTTATTATAGCGTATTTGATAAATAGTTGTTTCCTTAAAATTATTCTGACTACATGAAGCAATTTGATTGAGCATTTATGATAACATTTGGGATAAGCTAATTGGTTACTTGGGTATATACTTTACATCAACAATATGTTTAATGAAAAGAAAATTATACTTAATGCTGTATGTATATTTCATAAAAATATTTATTATATCTAACATAGAAACATGATTACTTAATGGTGTCAAAATTACCCCTTATTTCATTGTTATACTGTATATACAAATGATTATATTGTACTAATAATTAGTGGAGAAAATATGTATATATACTAAAATACATATTCTCCATAACTCATTTAGATACAAAACCATAAATATATAACATCACAATTTATTTTATACCTAAGTATTATTGTGCTCTCAAGGTATTATTTTCAGTGTCTTTCTTTTAAAGCTGAATATTTTAAAAATTACATAGATCGATTCGTTTTATCTTTTGTTATAACATTTTAGATGAGCCAATTTGCCATTTGAGTATAGTTTTTACATGTAATTAATTAATTCAAAAGTATACTTAAAGTATATATATTTTATGTATTTTATAATACTTTGTAGAATGTGAACATTTGTACATATTTATATCAAACAAAAATGAACTTTGTTTTCTGTATTTGTACAAACAATTATATTTTACAGATTATTAGGAGCCAAACACTTGTTGTTATCAAGATACATTCCCTGGAACTTAATACAAGTATATTTAATATACACTAAGATATAGTTATATTACTTAACATCACGTTGCTTATTTCAAGAAATAAACCACTTTCGTTTAATGGACGTGTAAATAAATATAAATTAGTTATGTTGAAGTGATCAGTATTGTTACGGTTAAGGTTCAAGCCAGTTAAGTAATATTATAGCTGAAAGCAATATCCATACAATAACTTTAACAGCTCTAGTCATATTCCATGTAAGGTGAACCCAAGTGTGACTTCTATGTTGTCAGACTAAACATGTCACAACTTGACATAACTTGTTCATGACAAAGCCATCTTAGACAAAGTTTCTGTGAGTGGCATATAACAATGCAAAATTCCTTGTATTCACATTACCTTTCCACAGAATAATTTATTCAAAAATCTTTGTTTTTGTTAGTAAATTATATTTCATTATTTATTTATTGTATTGTTTAGGACTTATCTTACGTATAATTTTATGAACTTTATATCTTTTAATAATACAACGACTGATATTTACACTGATGAAATTTACAAGCAAGTTATTTTGCAAAATTATATTGTTAAAAGTGTAACTTTGAGACAACGATTAAATTTGATTGTGTAAGAAGATTGCATTTAAGAATTCTGAAGGGAACGCATGCTCTGAATATATAAGAGTATATAAGAGGCTTTGCATGTAATAACAGTTAGACATGGTTTTATTTATTCTACTAATACACTGTAATTAAAAATGATAAAGATTTACAAGGAAGAATCAATTAAGACTCAACTATTCGAAAACGTATCGTAAAGCTGAAAGTAATTAAAGTATTGTTATTTGTGATTTGTGACACTTACTAGCAAACTATTTAGTAGTCTTAAGCAATGAAATTAGAAGCTCCAAATGGATTTATACCAATTAATGTGTACGAAATAAAATATAGTTATTTTATGTATCCAAATTTTACTTAGTTTACGTTATAGTTTATTAATGAAAGAAATGCATCGTTTAAGTAGTTATTATTATTACTTTAAAGGTAGTCGAGAAATAATTTTGAAATATTATCTTTACCTCGTATAACATATTTTAGGTTTTAACTTTAATGAAATTGACGTGTTATGAATAATCACAAAATTGTAACATAACGAAACAACATTTTCTTAGTTTTTCGTAAATTAATATAGTATTTTTTTGTTTTATTTCCTGTTTTGTTTTAATAAAAAATATGTACACAGATATTCAATTAAAATCAGAAAAATACAATATAAATTGCGGTTCGTAAATATATACACCAACCATCAAAATTGATAGGCTGTATTTAAGTGGTTGTCATGGGAAAGAACTAAAATAGTGACTAAAAAAACCTTCTTTCCCTAAGAAAACTCCTGATCCCTGTCCGCCGTCTCACATGAACACCTCGGATAGCAACAGTTTAAAGGACGGTTTTTGTCTAAGAACAATAAAGGAACTGGTACCACATTCTGCTGATAACCAATAACATTACTGTTTATAATTTACTGTCAGTTAATATAATTAACTTATTAGATATGTCATTTAGGTAAGAAAAAGATTCGACATTATCAGATTTGATAACCTTCTAGTTTTTTTTTTTTATTTTTTTATTCTAAACATGATTCCGACACTTAAAAATGGTTTACGTTGTTAGTTTAAAATCATGCAAAACCTGTTAATTTTAGACTAATATTAGAACTACCTCCGTGTAAACTGGTTACATTGTTATATCTTCTTAACTGATTAGGTATATAATAAGGCTTCTATTTTCATAACCTACAAATAGTCAAAATAGTAACTTTTTATATGTTTTAAACGAATAATTGTAAACATATATTTTACATTTTAATGTATTATTACATTGTATTTATACTAATTATTTTCCTTTTTTAATAAAACTAAATAAATTGTTTTAGCCCTATCAGCATCCCCACGCAGCCATAGGTTAATTTTTAATATGACATTGTTGTCGTTTTTAATATTATTGTATATGTATTTTCCAAATCATTGTAAATTTTAAATATTGCACTCAGTATATTGTGTTATTTATCAATAAATCAGTAATCACGTACATAGTTATTTTATTGTTCAGTGATTGACGATTACATCTAATTTAATTTACCTTTCCATGTACCTGCAGAGGTTATAGTGATTCACATGTCCTGACAAGTTTGTGAGGATATAGTTAATACAAGTTTTAAGATTATTTTCCATGTAAATAAAATTGATACCATTTAAAGCTGTATGATCTTTAATTTTTAATTGACAGAAAAAAACGTACTAAATATAAAGTTGACAATCTGTTTTACTTATTAGATTTTAAACTAACCCGTTTTTACTGAATTCTATTAAATGCTTAAGTACTTAGCTAATAGTTCTTGTAGAACTATGTGCATATGTGTTTTCTGCTTATAAAATAAGTAATAAATATAATAGCTCTTTGCAAAATTTTCATTCACCTAACTAAAAGCACATTCCTTAAAATACACACACACACACACACACACACACACACACACACACACACACACACACACACACACGCGCGCGCGCGCACGCACGTAGGCACGCACGCACGCACGCACGAACGCAAGCACGCACGCACGCACGCACGCACGCACGAACGCACGCGCACACACACACACACACACACACACACACACACACACACACACACACACACACACACACACACACACACGTACATATGAGAAAGAATATAAAATATTGAGGGGATCTTATTATAGGTATAAGTATTATTAGTCTGTATTTAATAAAGCCTTGATTATCATTATAAAATATAGTCCAGCATATTTAATAATGTCATGTCAAATTCATTACTGCGTCCTCTAGACACAGCGGTGTATGTGGCTGAGATATAATATCATTAGCAAACTTTATTACAGTCATCTACGAACCAGCAAAATTAACACCGCCTCCCACCGTCTATTTACGGTTATTAAACAAGGAATGGGAGAATGAATTGTATTTTATGACCTCCAAATTGTATCATGGATCAAAGTTATTTATAAATAGCTATCTTCACAGAAATGTAGCCTATAATTATATTTTCCGTTATTTGGTTTCTTTATTGGAGAGAATTTACAAAATCTCATTAATTCCAATATTTATTTTTTATTTTATTTATTCATAAGACGCCGATCGTCAAGATATGGGCGAATATGGATTTCGAATGAGTGTAATGAGTGTATATGAGCGAATGTAGTCATTGTGACAAACTAAGGCCGACTATTCCTTAGAAAGTGTCATTAATTAATAGCCCAATGACAAATGAACAGCCGGTGGTTATCAGCTGATACTTCTCAAAATGTATTGACTCTGATTGGGATCGAACTGAGAACATTTAGCACATGAATCTGGGATTGAACCAACTACGCTACCGACCAATTATATATTTAATTATATATTAATAACCAATAAAAAATATAATATGTTTATTTTTGTTCGGCCTTTTACCAACAGGGATCTTATATTCAAATAGACATAACAAGAACAAATTATTTTAAAATAGTTACTAATATATCCATTTTTAACGTATGATATGTTGTGAAATATACCGAAGTTAAAATATGTATATATAAATAAATATATTCCATATTTGGATAAACTATACCATTAGAACGGTGCATTTTAAATGCATAGAAGTTCTTTATTTACATTCAATTTAATACTTTTTAAATATATAATGCGAAGAAAACTTGTAAATACTATCCATTCTGAACTTCTTCTAGTACTAGAAATTTAATAAAAGTTAGTACTTCCAATAAAGTTGTTACAGTTCTATTATTTCTCAATCCCTTTTTGCACAGCTTAACGATTATTATGTATAATTCTTCATTTCTCCATTTTGGGTTACATTTTTATACTTAAAAGATGGCTTGAGAGCCAAAATTATTTCTTTATTAGTACAAAAAATAGATAGAGGAAGTTTTATTTAAAAATTGCATTAACTGTCAGTGCTAAGTTTCAAAAGGTATTCCTAAATAATATATATATATATATATATATATATTTTATAAACCTAGTAATTAGGGCTTATAATGTGAAAACCAATGTTTCATGTTTTTTATTTTGGTAATGATAAGAGATAAAATAAATTTTTACTGACCAGTGACTATATCAGATACCATTAAGGCAATCAAATTTATAAGTCTATTACAACAAGAATAAGTGGTTGAGATAGATAAAATTAACTGTCTCTAATCTCATTTTTTAAAAAGAATATTTGTGGATGTTGCTGAAATGTATGTATGACTTTATTTATGATAAACAATAATTACTAATTTCTTGATAATGTATAATTAAACATGTCGTCGAAGTTGACATTTCAATTACTAGATGAGAAATTTCAAAGTAGTTATTTAAAATTCATCCTTGACCTTGATTTCATAAGCGTAATCGTCGTTCTACCATAATATAAAAGGATTGTTTATTACCTACAAAAATAATTCTAGCTAGAAGATCCATGCATTCAATGGTGGAGTTGCAAAAATGAATTATTTGTTTCATACTTACATATAATGAGAAATTTATGATTGTTACAACAGCTGATCGTATGGCCATGTTATACAAATAATAACTAAAACAATTCATTTTACAACTAGTAATTGTTTTTATTGAAACTTCTTAATTTTATCGTATTGCTTTATACATATTAATTGCCTACATGATCTCTGAATACAGTTTAAAAATGTATATGTAAATAAATACTACAGTACGGAATAGGAGGGCGGGTGGGTAATTACTACGGTCCTGAATGGGTGGGTGGGTGGGTGAATACTACTGTACTGAATGGGTGGGAGGGTGGGTGAATACCACTTTACTGAATGAGTGGGCGGGTGGGTGAATATAACCGTACTGAATGGGTGAGCAGGAGGGTGAATATCACCTTATTGAATGGGTGGGTGGTTGGGTGAATATCACTGTATTGAATATCAATTTAATATTACTTGTATGTGTGGGTGGATAGGTCAATATAATAGTACGTGTATGGGTGGGTGGGGGGTCAATATAAGTACATGTATGGGTGGGTGGGTGGGTCAATGAATTATTGCGTGTATTAGCGGGTGGGTGGGTCAATATAATAGTACGTGTTTGTGCGGGTGGGTGCGACAATGTATTAGTACATGTATGGGCGTGTAAGTGGATCAATATAGTAGTACGTGTATAGGTGGGTGGGTGGGTCAATATAATAGTACGTGTATGGGTGGGTAGGGGTCAATATAATAGTACGTGTATAGGCGGGTGGGTGAGCCAATATAATATTACGTGTATGGGCGGGTGGGCGGGTCAATATAATAGTACTTAATAGTAATCTATTTTGCATTGTTACATGAAAATATATTCAAAGTATCAAGATACCACTGATTTGACTTAATATTGCTGCATTATTATTTGTTTATATCTTTTATAAATCTGAATTATTATGATTGAAAACTCAACAAAAGCCACCCTCGATAAGTTTAAATGTTCCTGATAGTAATGATAAAGGCTACGTATTAACATTCTTGAATTTCCCACGAGTAAAAAATTATTTTAAAATCTAAAAAAATGAAAAGAGAAGACATAATTTCTTATTTGTTATACCAGACATAGTCACAGAAAAGATTTAATCATTCCCATCCAACTGTAGAAATCCACTTCACTGGCCTTTCCATAATATCGAGTTATTTTATTTATTCTAATCATCAGCTGTTCATAAAATCAAACGATAATGTTTGAGATAGACTAATAAATTTATTGTAGTAACCATGGCTACATGAAATCTAGGCTTTTTGTTACAAGGTATGAAGTCTGGACTTCCGCCTTTTTAACAAAGATTCTTTAATTATCAGAAAACCTAATGCACCAAATATTTTTAGAAGACCACTCTGAAGTAAAGGTTTCGTACCAAGCTTACTGGAACTATTTTAATACAAATTTTAACTTAAGTTTTGGACAGCCTCAGGTAGATACGTTCTGTACGTGTGAGGAGTTGAGAGTTAAAATAAAGTCACCCCATTTAAATGAGGTTGCCAAATGAGCAGCTGTGGCTGAAAAAATCGTACATAAAAGGAGAGCAAAAAAGTTCTACAACCACATTCAACGAGATGTTAATGATAAAAAGAATAAAATTGACAGTAACGTATTATCATTGGAAATTGACTACATGCAAAACATTTCATTACTCCAAATACCAGTTCAAGAACTCTTTTATATGTGACAACTTACTGTAAGTTTGTTCTGTATCCATGATGTTAAGAAGAATGTTGCCACCATCTACCTATACAAGCACGAAAATCGCCGAATGAAACGTGTTCATTAATTTTACACTACCTCTCTTTATTACCTGAAAATTACTGTGACAAGCTACATGTGTATGCTGACAACTGCAGAGGGCAAAACAAGAATCATTGTTTATCCAAACTGTTTCTAGCCCTCACCGACTTAAAATTATTTAAAAAAATAAATCACTTCTTCCCTATCAGAGGACATTCTTTCCTCCCATGTGATAGGGATTTCTCCATCATCAAACGAGAGCTAAAGAAACATGACAGAATCTATAGTGTTCATGAAATCACTGAGATTATCGTCAAAAGCAGCAAAAGCCATAAGTTCATAGGGGTAGAAGTAGACAGCCCTACAATGGTTTTCAATGTGGAAGATTGGTGGCCAACCTTTTACAAACGCAATATTGCGTCAGAAGAAACCAAAAATTAGCGCAAAGAAGAAAGAATCTTTTTCGGATTAAGTAAATTCCATCACTTTGAGTACAACTCCGATCAACAAGGAGTCTGTAAAGCAAGACAGGAAATCAATGGAATCGTTACGCATACGTTTAAAATGAGAATGATCTTCTGTGATGACAATGAGCTGCATCTTCCAAATCCAATAGCTTATCCAACAGAGAAAGTATCTTTTAAAATTCCAAAACTTAATGACTTGAGGAAGTGTTTGCAATAGATACCAAACAAACATGCTCAGTATTATGAAGAAATTCTCCAGTGGCCCCAAGACAACACTCCTGATGTGGTTGAAAATGTTGATGAGACAAACTGAGTATGTAACTTTGTATTAATAAACTAATTATTATAATAATTTTTCTTCATTTCCCCATCTAATCAACGCAAGGAACAATACAACTGAAGTAAACTTACCGTTGGTTTTGGGATAAATGTTAAAAGGGCTGAAGTCTACCAGTTTTAAGTGCTTTTAACTATTACATAAAATTATTTAATTTTTTGTACACAATAATGTTGTGTTTCTACATACATGGTTTACTAAAAAAATATCATTTAAATTTATTAAATATTCATATTTAGTAACTTACTACGTATTTTTTTTCTTCTTTTTATTTTTTTCCCCGAAAGTTTACTTAATAGGACTTCCACCCTTTTTACATTTACTGATTTAATTAGCGGCATTGGGTTGTTATATTAATAAATAGGTAGCAACGCAAGTGCAATGAATGAGCTACTGTAAATATATTTGATACGGTATTATGATTTTATTACATACAGTTTATCTTCTATTTGCAGTTAAAAGTTACGGTAACTTAATTCTGTAGTCTTAATTTGTGCCCATTAGACTCTTAATTAGTTTGAAAGGAGCAGCTATCCTTTATATATTATCCAATATAAATATATATATATATATATATATTGGATAGTATATATTTTTATCCAATATATGAGGCTGAATTATAAAAACTGATACATAGTTGGTATTATAATATTATTTCATATACTTTGAAATACTGAAAATTTTATTTTTATATATATATCAATTTAATTGTTAACTCTTCCCATTGAACGCTAGATCACGAATCCTAGCTCTTCGCGTATTTTTGCAAACGTATAAGCGATCGCTGAAGTAGGCACGTCACGTGCTCTTTTGTAAAACTTAATAACACATATGTTTGTCATAAAGCAAATGCTACAAATCTGGTAGGAACGACGCAGATTGATCTGTACATTTCATATTTTTAATATTTTTTCATACAATTTTATAAACGTAGGAATAAAATTAAAACGTATAATTTGAAATTTCCACTCAAATCCTACCCGACAGGGGGTTGGGAGTGGGAAAAATGGCCGATGTTTATCGCATAACTGTACAATAACCAATGGTTGGAATCCGTTGTACAAACTGTCAGTCTGCGGTGAATAAAATACTCTAGCCAACAAAATAAATTGTAATGTTGTAGGTGCTTTGGTTATTTTACAAAAAATGTGTTTGTATACCTTTGTTTGCATGTTATTTCAAAGCCAGTATTGGTGCGTTACAAGCTGTTGTACGAATTTGTTATAAATAAATCATCGATATAAATAAATAAACAATTGGGTAGAAAGCAAGAAAGATCTTATGTTGGTTGATACCATTTTTAAAAAATTTCGTCCTGTACGTTGGCAATGGTCACGTGACAACCATGATGTAGAATAGTGGCCGTCAGTTTACGTTTAGCCATCTTTGTTTTTACTCAACTCTCTCTCTCGACCACTCGAATTTCACATAGTAAGTTTAGTGAATTGAAACGAAATAATGTGTAGTGTAGTAGATAGTGTGTTGAAGTTCATGTATAAAATACTTTAGTGGAAGTGACAGTGCATAAAAGGAAATTAGTTTTAGGCATTGTTCAACAAGTCCTACCACAAATCAAGATTACATTATAGTTATATAAAAGCACTAGCACTTCAAAATAAAAATTCTACATAACATTAATGCAATATAGGCACTAAAAACAGGCTGGACAACTAAGAGTGAATAAAATAAAAAATTTTTAGTGTTTTTTAATTTTACAACTATGTATATATTTATGTATGTACTAGCCTAAACATTAATTTTTACCCAATTTGATCAAATAAGACATGGACAGTTATGGCATTGGTTTAGAACTCTCATAATAATCTAAAATCTTGGGGAAAATATATTATTTATTTATTTTGTTCGCTCAAAATGATGCTTTTATTTAATTTATCGACAATATTATAACGTAGTATGTCATTATCCTTCGTTACGACTTTATTTTTTTCACGAATATAATTATTTTTTTATATTTCCATTAACACATATATGTTTTGTCATTTTTGTTCTCAGGAAAAATTATAAAAAATTGTATTTTTTTTGCCGTGATTACAATATGTAAAACTTTTTAACAGATGTTTACATAATTTGCACACACTGACTCTTGGTATTATAAGTTTCATACTTTTTTGAAGATATTCATATATTTTACATTTTCCTGTAGCTAATAGATTGTAGCAATAAAGTACATGTATCAAAAAATTTAAAAAATTTATTTATACACCTTGTTTATGGATTTTTATGTAATTTTTCAGAGAATTTGTCGTTTCCGTGGTTAAATATTTATTTACCGCAACAAACTAAAAATATATGGGTACAATATTACTATATTTCATAAACAACCTTTTCTCGTAGATTCAATGTTAGTTTTTTTTTTTTTAATTTTTACATGTAATATTTGATTAACTACAATAATCATACCGTAACTGTGCAACATTTTTTTTATTTTTGCGTTCTATGTAAACAAAGCATTCCAAAAAAAAGTAGTTTTTATAAAATATAACAACATATTATTATAGTGCAGAAAATAATAAACAGTTTATTTATCTTGAGATTATTATTTAAAAGTGGGTCATAAGTTATAATTAACGTACCAAATTTTTAAATTGTTTCAATCTTTTCTAGACAATCATTTTTTAATTAAAAAAAAAGTTTTTATGATATTATGTGACAGTAAAGTTCTTGAGAAGAGAAACTAAATGTTAAAATTTACATTTAGAGCATATTTAGTTTTTTTATGATTTTTACAAAAAAGCTTGCTAAGCACTGAAAAGAAGCACTTTGCAGTTGGGAGTTCATAATGGTTCACCTAGTATTCACCATCTAGGATTTGTATTGAGGAAAACAGAAATGATCAGTAAAATGTGTTTATTTACCTAAATGATGAAATTAAAACAAGGAATTTAGCTAAAACTAGGTTCCTAGAATTACCTAAAACCTAGGTTCTATCATTTTAACCTATATAATTTTTTTTATATTTCGATTATTTATACACACAACATAAACATACAAAATAATTGAGATCGTCATTAATGTTGTGCTATTAGTTAGTATTCGAACGATGTACTAAGGTTGTTTTAACAGTTGCATTACACTCTGTATAGGGTCTTATCAATATAGTCAGTCATTCTGGCATGAGAAACAAATAAACGAATGAGGAATAGAGAATAACATTCTATAGGCCTAATTGTATAAAAAAAACCAAGCCTATACCAAACATTACCCGGAAAAATATGGAATCGTATCAAAATAAATGAAAAATGGAAACACAAATGATACAATTGATCAATACATTAAAAAATGTCTATGAATGCACGTAGAACACAATTTTTCTTCTCAAAAAGGACAGAATTATATGATAAAAAATACGTTTCACTATACATTTGTTAAGTAAAAAAAGGAAAAGGGATGTTAGCATAAATAAATTGAATAACACCAACTTTGATATCAATATAAGTACATAACATACTTTTATTGACTATATGTTTTGTACTCATGTTGGATCCTACTGTGTAATTTTGACATTTCGTTGGTGCATGTGAGTTATTATGTGAAATACCACGTGCTATAAAGTATCGTTTATAAATCATACTAAAATTGGTCTATATTTGTTGACTATAATAGTTTGTACTAATGATAATAATAGGTCTATATTGAAAGCATAATTATGCCAAATAATCATTTATTGTACTTTGGTACTGAATTTAATTGGAGATACTCTGCGATTTCTCACGAATTTGTGCCATAATTCTTGCCTATGGTAAATATTTATAAAATAAATGTAACTGACTAAACGTATGAATATCGGTTATTATTATTATTATTATTATTATTTTGACAACACTAAGTTAAATTTGTACGTTCCTTACATACGTCCATGTATGTTTGGACATAACATGTTATGGCTATGAATAGATTATTTTCATTACTATTATTTTAACAAACTTATTTTCAGATGTATAAATATTTGATTTTATGTAGACATCTTTAATGCTGTTATTGACAAGAAAACGCCAGTTAGTTTACTTTATTATTTATAATAAACGTGTTTGGTAAAGCTCATATTAATATATTATTTAAAAATGCATACAATATACACATTATTACAGTTAAACTGTTAAAATTATAAAAGAACTAGTATCTAAGTACTAAAGACTTTTTTACTTTTTTACCATATTTTTACAGATCTGTGTTTACTATATGTAACTCACTAAAGAGTTATAGACCACATGCGGCCAACTTTAACGACTTATGAAACTCCAGTGTGAGTTCGTGTGTAGTTTAGTATTGGCAGTGCATGCCACAATAGAACTTTAGTCACGTCATGTACAGCTTGTGAATCAGTAGCACGTCCCGTTCTAAGCCTAAGTGCCTAAGTACATATCCCTACGATCATTAATGAAGTTACTCAGTTATATATGAACAAAGAATTTACGAAACGGAAGAGTGGATAAGAAATCTTTATTTTATGATAACATATATTAAACATATAATTCTTTGTATATCATATAACACTTCTGTCTTATATGTAAATATTGGTAATACATTCTGGAAAAGTTGAAGACAATAAAATTTAACTCTTAGGTTAAAAGCTACATATATATTTACGTAAAGCTACAACAAGTGGCTTACAAACAAAGTTTATCATCAAATATAAATAATATTGCCACTATAATTTTATGTTGAATAGATCATGATTATTATATAAGGTAATATATATATATATATTTGTAAAATCATCATGATCTATTCAACGTATGATTATAGTGACAATATTATTTATATTTGATGAAACACTTTGTTAATAAAATATATAAGAAGATAATATGTATTTGTAAGTGATTTTCTAAACTTTATAACTAATTTCATTGGACTACAAAAATTAAAATAAAAAATCGTATTTTATATTTAGTAAGTACTGTCAGTTTAGGAAGCGTTTTATATTATATTTCCCATCAGTTGAAATGTCAGTTAAAAAAAACGTTGTTAAAATTTAAGTACAAAATATAAATTGGTAAGAAGATCGAGTTCGGCAAACACAGTTTACCTTTATCAGAATGAAATCCGTATTCAATTAAACTACTTTAAAAATCCTAACACCTCTCCATATTCAGTAGATTCATTTTATCATTTTAATTATTACAAATGTCAAGTAATGATAATAATAACCTGTAATGTTTGAAATACCGGTACTTATGCTCTATTATTATAATATCCTCTTCATCTAAATACTAAAATGAGCTTTAAATTTTCCACAATATTTGTTTCTAAGAGATCCCATTAAAAATGGAGTGCTGGAAAAATATTTGCAATTGGGTCCTAAGTAGAGGATGAGGGAAACATTTACGAAATTTAATTCATTTAAATCCACTGACTTACTTTGTTCGTGAGCAACTCTTTCGATAATGTAACACAACATTTGTTACGACATGAATACTGTGTATTTTATTATGTTTTAAACACCATTTAATCCATCCATCCACGACTATTAATTATTATATTTTAAAAGTATTTTCCTCCATGGAATACGCTAGTTTTGTTAAATTCATTTGCAGTATACAAATAAATATATAAACAAATGTTAGCCACATTTAATTTTAATCAATGGATAAGAAACATCTGTGAAAAATGCTATACGTTTTAAAACCAGTAACTTTAAATATAAATCTGTCAATAGATATAAAAAACAGTAATAGTCTTTTTTCCGTTTCTTCTTTGAGTTCTTAATTGGAAATTTTAAATCGTTAAAAATATTCTCATATAGTCCAATAAAATGATTTATGCTGTGAGGCCTTTCACCTACAATGTAGGCATCGTCAGACATCAATTAAAATTAGAATTTATATGATGTCTGATAATTTATACATTGTAGGTGAAAGGCCTCACAAAATAAATAATATTATTCGAATTCATGACGATTTTTATAAAATGATTTAGTAATAGGCTTGATTTTTCAATACAATAAAAACACTTTAAACACACCTATAAATACAATTAATATAAAAAGCTAAATGTTTATATATTCTAAACCAAAATAATTATTTTTAATATACAACTTTTAGTTCATATATATTCTAAGGCAATCTAAGCATACGACCAGTCCTACATTTATTGTATATGTATATGCGGATTATATAATCGCCCAGCATTAGCTATATAAATTTAGGTTAGTAAGCTTTAAAATGCAATTTTCACCCTGAGTCACGTAGTACTTTGTACACTGAAGTTTATGAACTGGTCTGATACACGTATGGTTATTATTTTAAACTGTAATATAGTTTTAATCTAAAATTTACTTGATTTGTTTGATACGATCGTTAAAATAAAAATATTTATCATATTAAAAAAAAATTCATTAACATTATTTACTTCTTAGTTTGTGTTGTAATGTCAAATAAATAATACATCTTTTCATCAATCAATGTAGCACGTTACAAAACCCATTATGTAACTTTTATGAATGTTGTATACACATCCTTTTACAGAATCGTGCAAACAAAAAAAACGGGTATTTAAAATTCCATAGAATTTAATTCCCAGGCAAATATTCGTAGAACATGTACATAATTAAATGTGGTATGGAAATGAATTATTTTTATTTAGCTATGTTTGGTAAGGATTTTAATCTACTTAACTAATAAAATTAACTAAATATACTATAAGACTTAAAAATTAAAAAAAAAAAATATTTTCCAAGGCAATACTTAAAGTAAACTGTAACATTAAAATAAGAAACTATTACGTTTCCATGTATTAGGTAGCATGGAAAATGTTAAATATTTCATTTAATGTAAGGATACCATTTTTGTAAAAAATCCCACAACGCACATTTACTTTGACATAACAACCATTTGGCTATGCAAATGCATTAAGAAAAACTTAAGTTATTAACATAATTTAACAGACATTAAAATAATGGGTATATATTATAATATACCTAATTTTAACCAAAAAATTATTTAATTAAATTAATTAAAGATATATTTCTATAAGGAGATATTTGTTGTGAATCGTTTTATTATACTTTATCCCATTAATGCCCAGATTTGCCATATAGCAACGCAAAACATGCTTTAGGAAATCAACTGGGAAATTCTTGTTTGGGGTTATGGATGTTGGCTATCCTGCTCAAAACAGATAGTACTACTACTATTGGCAAATAGTAGTACTACTACTACTATTGGCCCAGACAGATAGTAGAAGTTGACTGTAGGGTTTTTTTAAGTGAGGTTAAGTTTACATGTGTACCTGTAGACAGTAAAGTTGTGTTTGTTTTTTTTTTTTGCTGTTGAGATCATGTTTTCACACTTTGAGTAAGTATTAACACATCTTTATGTACTTAGTTATTAGTTACAAAAAATTATATTTATCTTTTAGTTAATATAACCCAGAGGGGTTATAATTCTTCTTTTGCCATATGGAAACGATAGGACATTCCACTGCTGACAATGTATCAGGCTCAGTTGGGATGTAACTTTTTTTCTTTTTGTTTTACAGGTGGGGATTAACAGTACAAGAGGCTATAAACTGGCAATTTCTATTTTAACTGGCAATGATGATGATGAAATAGAAATAGTAGACTACATGGTTATTGCCCCTCCCCCCCAGACTCCGAAGTGCTAACTGACGTCGACTCAGGGGATGAGGATGGTGAAGGGATAATTGACAATATAAGTGGGAAACAACTTCTTGCAAACACGGAAATTAAATGAACTGCTAATTTTACGTAGATACTGTCTAGGGTGGAAATCTGGTGGTTAGTATTGACGAAGAGCCTGCTGACAGTAATATTTCGGGTACATACTCAATTCATTACATAAATGAAGTGAAAAGTCCTACAGTTACATATGAAAATCAACAACATATCACAGAACACATAATTCTTACAGATAAATCAATACCCGAAAATAAAGCTTGCCATAATCAATTTAAGTCTGATATATTTGAGTCTTTTAAGTGTGACTTAAAGTCCAAAAAGAATACACAAGATATGAAATGGAGAATTGGAAATATAGAGGCACCTACGTTAAATTTTCCTTCTGCAGATTTCTCCAAGTACAAGGATTTCTTGCTTGTGAGTTGTTAGAGCTTTTTTTATGACAACGTATTTAACCTGCTCGTCCAGCATACAAATCAGTATGCACTTTTAAAAATTACCCTAACCCTAACATATCCAAAAAAGAAATTAAATGCACATTTGGCATATTTGTGCTTTCTGGCTATAACAGCTTGCCTGGAAGACGGTTTTATTGGGACTCCCAAAGTGATATGAATTCATGTGTGATGCTATGCGAAGAAACCGTTTTGATCAATATTTGCGATTTTTGCATTTTGCTGACAACAACAAAGTGGACTTAAAGACAAAATGTTTAAGCTAAGGCCTCTTATAAATAGGCTGAAAAAAACTTTCAAGTGTGCTTTGAGCCTAAGCCAATTTTATCCTACGACGAGAGCATGATTGAATACTTTGGAAGACATGGTTCCATTCTTTCGAGGAAAACTGATCAGATTTAGATTCTAGGCTTGGTGCCTGAACACACCATATAGCTATCTAATTGACTTTGATATTTATCAAGAGAAAAGCTTGGATATTCCTACTTACTATGAAACAATTTTTGGAAAAGCTTCTGCCCCACTTGTATAAATAAATTATGATTTTCCTTATTGCAAATCAGTTTTACCTTTTCGATTTTTCTTCGATAACCTGTTCACTAATTTCCGACTTCTTCAATATCTAGGGGCTTTGGGTCATGGCGCCGTTGGAACTATAAGAGAGGACCGTATACCGAAAAGTTACCCTTTAAAAACAAGGGCTCCTATCTCAACAACTGCATATGACTGACCGATAGTTATGTGGAATGGGGGGAGAAGCTAAAAATAGCAAGCTTACACAGAGTACATTCCAGAAAATATAAACTGGTTTCTAAGTTAGCTATGTAGACCCTACTGCTTGGGGCCACATTGTAAAAGCTGAAATTTGAACAGCAAATAACCGAACTACATTTCCCCTTATAGACTTGTATCACAGCTTTTGTTGTTACTCCACTGGCTAATCATTTTCTTGCAACTGTTACATATTTATAATTTATTACATATTTTAGTATATAATTGGTTGATATTGTTTAATGGTTTGTTTTGTTCAAATTTTTAATGATGTTTCATTGATGTTAAGATTATTTTAGCGTAATGAAGATTACTGCCTAGGTGAATAAATCGTAAAATCATAAATTTGTCTATACCTAAAATTGACGAAAAGTGTCAGGCCTATCTATGTACTATTTACTTTATAAATATTATAGAGATATGCGTATAATTATTGTTGCCCTTACCGACAAGCTTTGCCAAACTTAGTAAGGTCACGTATTTAAAACACTTTCTAGCACTTTAAGTAAATAAATAATTAAATAATTGAAAATAATAGATTAGCGAGCACACAAATATAATATGGTTTACTAGTGGGGTATATTAAAATTTCTTTCGTCTTTTTTATTTATGGGCATTAAAAAAACAAATAAAATAAAATTTATATTTACATAAAGGAACGAATCTAGTAACTTTCCTTCAGACTTTATGCATGAGTTATTTCTTAGTCAGATACAGTAACAAGTTAGAAGTAGGTTGTGTGTCTTAAGATGAGAGTAGTAAAAGAGCAATAAATGTTGAAACAATAACAAAGTGTTGCAATAGTCTCTAGCACTGGATTTTCTATCTTCTTTAGCTACAGTGAAACACATTACCATGACTCGCAATACATTTAAATATGGAATATATTAACTATTTTTGGATTATGCAGTTTTGTAAATATCAATATAGCTAAAATTCTTTCTTTCTTAACTGTATTATTAACATATATATTCTATGCACTAAATTAGTTAAATTTTTGTTTTACTGGTTCATATTTAGTCTTAAACGTTAGATCACAGGCCTGAAACATTTGAAAATTAACTAATTATCGAACATTTATAAGTAAACTTTCAATTAAATTTAAGATTTAACAATGATCTGTACACAAATTATAATTTTCCTACAATATTTGAAATATTTGAAAGTCATACAATATTGAAATATTAATGAGAATAATGAGAGAGAATAATGATTTATTCCGTAATAATACAAATGTAAAAACAACAAAACAACAACTCGGAATTACACTGCCACGTTTACCCATATTGTGACAGCGCAACTAAATATATGAAATATAAAAAACAGAGTCCAGTCCATTACTTTAACTGCCGTCATCTGTGTCGCCTTAACTAAATATAATGCCACAATTAAACATTACAATTAATAAAAAATACTATTCATAAAAAAGAACACAAAAGCTTTCTTTTTAATACTAATTATTATGTAAAAATATATGAAGTGACATAGTTATATTCTAAACAAACAACAAAAAAATTTTTTTTTTAATAATTAAGTTATTTATTAAATTTAAAACAACAAGTTACTAAGATAAAACACTGTTTAGGAAATTAATATCCTCTAACGAGAATAACCATATTTTTAAAGATTTATAAAAACTATTAAATGAGTTACATAATTTGATTTCAAGAGGCAATTTGTTAAAGTACTATGGACCAAGATAACTAAAAGACTATCTAAATGAAGATCTATTGACTTTAGGTAATTGAAAGGTATTCTGAAAGTTACGTCTAGCACTATAAACTAATTCAAAAGTTCCAATGTTACCACTTCTGATATAAAACAATCTTAATACCTTATGAACAAAAAGGAGGTGTATAGGAAATATTTTCAAATGACAAAAAAGAGTATAGGAACTTTCTCTCATAGACTTTCCTAATATGATTCTAATAAAATGACTTTGTACAACTCGCAATTTCTCTATATGGTATTTAAACGTCCCGCCCCACTACGACTATAAAAATAAGAATAGTTTTATATTCTTACAATATCAACTATTCTTATGAACGTATAGCATATATTTATTTGAAATTGTAGTATGAATACTTATAATATATTTATTGAGTTACAACATTTATTTAAAAACCAAATGTTAAATAAGTTTCATATATTAGGTATGTTAGACATATGCCTATATTATATTGTATATACACAGATTAATATATTGGTTCGTAACTCATCTTTGAATAAGTTTCACAAACAGGCCTACATGCCCATTGTGCACAGGCAATAGAAGTTAAAAAGAAACTTGGTGTGTAGTATAAGACGTATCATAAACTATTGTAACACAAGCATTTATGTTCATTTTTCAAAGAGCCAAAATGTTTTGTTATTAAGGAATGTAAACTTGCCTAAATCCTTCATTATTTACAGAAATGCCTATTCTGATAACTAGCCATAGCTACGTAGAATGTGTTAAAGATTTTATTTTTCTAAGTTACTACGATGTTATATTACAGTAAATAATATTGTTCACTATCTAATGATAGTATCACTAAATTGTTCGTAGCTATCTTTGTATTGTTAAGTAAACTAATCATAATATTTTTATATATAAATAATACATAAACTGGCCACATGTGTTATAGTTTAAATTACTATACATAAAAAGTTTTCACGAGCTATTTATAATAATGACAACATAGTGTCTCAAATAAATATTTAAAAAGTAGGATTTTCCCTTGAAATAATAATAATAATAATAATAATAGCTTTTCATATAAGTTTACTACTAGGCAATTATATTGAGGCTGCTAAAGTGTTAAGGTCACGTTCATTAACAAAGCTTTGTTATAAGAGTTATTGATCCATGTCTTTGAAAGCTACCGGTTGGAGTGGTTGTCAAGTAGTTACAGTCTGATAGCGTGTATAGTGCTTGTTAGGTGGATTGTGTTTTTAAAATTAAGTTAACATATTTTATCTTATTAACAAAGAAATGTACAAATACTATGACGTTTTGCTACATTTTTATAAAATTTTATTAGTTTATTATTTAAGATAGACTAAGTAATAGCTCTTATTTCATTAACATTTTCAACTTAAACAAATGATTTATCACTATAAAAACGTAAACCTTATTAATTTCAATTATTAGTTAAGTTAGGAAGAAAGTGTATATAATAAAATATAGATTTTATATTATAATCATATAGTGTCCCTCAATAATATATTGCTACTTTACACTTTATTAAATGAACGGTAATTTATCGATTTCGAAAATATAACATTTAAATATATTTTCCAAAAGAATGTGATAAAATATGAATAAAAAATATAAACTTGTATGAAGATAAAAAAAGTTGGGATGTTGAATTGTAAAAACGATCTACGATGACTTGGGTTTAAATTGAATATTTTTGATTGTTTTGAAACAGTTTTTTAGATGGCATGGTAAAATACTCACTGGTTGTGTAAAATACACGTACCTTATGATGAATTCAAATACCTTTGTTTTTAATATAATTAGAAATTAAATACAATAACAATATATATTCTAAAAGATAGATTAATACTTTAAATATTTATATAATGTTATTGAAACCATTATTTTTACCTGTTGAGAATGTCACTCAAATGTTCTTTATCTTCAAAAATACATAGTTTGTTTTAAATTAGTATAAATTATTTTAGATAGTATGTTGAAATGTTCAAGTTATTTCATATATATTAACTCTTTTACTATGTACATAATAATTCAATAAAAGAGAATACTTTGAAAAAAAATTTCTTTTGCAATAAATCAACTTTATTGTGTACGTTGAAAAAAGCAAACTGTCTGGGCGGGCGGATAGTTGAATCACTACCACTTTACATGTATTTCTGGGTGATTGGGTCCATACCACCACTGTGGTATAGGTGGTTCCTTACGGTGGTATACATGTAGGTATACAGTGGATTTGACCCTTCTACCCTCACATTAAAGTAAGGTGGTAAGATTAATTATAATAGATAATAACAATTGAGTAGTATTCGGTGTGATGTTTTAAGTTAGTTATTGATAAAAGTATACAAAATATATAATCTTATTTTTAATGTAGCCTACTGATAATAATATTTTATGTTTGTTTCCATTACACGCCAATAACTTTGCTAACAACCAACTGTTATAAAAGACCAATAATATACCGACATATAATTTTATCTGATATTCTCTACCATCTTGGAAGTTTTTCAAATATATCTCTCAGGTTAGGTACCCATCAAACAATCGTTTGTAAATTGTACACAAACAAAATACTACTTAATATTTATAAATTGTTGTTTTTTGTAGCTTATAATAGTATAACAACCCGTATTTAAATAACTCTTAAAAAACTTCTGACCCCTACAACAATGCTGTGACAAATATAGTTGCAACTAAACCTAATGATGTTAAGCTTTTATATTTAATAATTGTCAATCTGAATAATTACTTGATTTATATTTTTATGGGATAATCTCTACCAATTAATTGCCATTAGGCAAAGTATGTACAATACCTTAATAATATAATTATAAACACAACATATTCACGAATAGGTGAAAAATTTTAAGGAAAAAGTGAATAAGAATCAGTTCTAAAGGACTAAATGTTTTACTTGTTGAAGTTGTAACACAAAATGTCTATCTTATTTACATAGTAAATGTGCAACAATTAAAGAACTCCTATATTGATTTCTTAACAAGCTATTGTTTATATTAGACCTATTAGTGGATGTTATATGTTGATATATATACGGTAGAGTTTTATAAGGCTCAAACATTTAATTATAGCCTTTAAATAATTAATTAATACAGCACATTGTGTTTTGTGAATATTTATTTTCTAATATTTGCTTTGGTAATAAAATTATACATTTGTGTTTATATTTTCACCTGAAAGACAAGCATCAGGGGGAATAATAGTAGTGGAAGTAATATATAGAAAGGATCAACTTTGTGTGAGGGGGATCAAAGACATGTCTCGGTCTATTACCACAGGGCGAGGAAGAAAAACACGTAAGTGGTTTGAAAGGGGACAGGATATCCCAACCCCTTCTCTTTTCCCTTGGCATAAGGGTTTCTTAGAAAGTTACAGTATGATCAAACTTTAATTTTTCAGGATTTATTTCTTAATATGATTTTCTTTATATTAAAATGAACTAGTTAATCTATTTGGCGTGTAAAACGCTTTAGTTGGAAGATATAACTAGGTTATTCTTTTTTTATAACAGACATTTATCGTGATATTGAAGTTGAAAATAACAACATAAAACACAGTTGACTAGTTTTTTTTTTTTAAATTTTATATGACTATAATATTTATGATGTCAAATTTTTTTATGTAATGGGCCTAGTACCACTAATGGGAACGTATATATTGTAAATAACACCTTGAATTGGTCGTTACTGGAAGTTTTATATTTCAGTAATGACACCGGCCGCTTAAGTCTACAAGATGAAATAACAGGACCATTACTATATCCAGTGATATTTAAATTAAGTCTTCGATTTACTGTAGCAAAACTATCACTATATCTAGTGATATTTAAATATCCTTTTTGTATTCTCAGGCTGCAAAAATATATTTAAGTATAAAAACAACTTGTTTGATATCATTCACATTAAATAAATTAGGTAAAATATTACCTTACCTCTAAGCAAAGAATTACAAAACAATTTAAAGAAAAAAAATTGATACAGTATGTTGTGGAGTCATTATTATATTAGTTAAAATTTTTAGAAATAGTTCATATCTTGTAATATTCAAAGTCAGAGACATGATTGCATATGAGGATTGTTGAAGTTTCGATGTAACAAGAGTGGTTTCAAAGGACAGCCACAATCTGTTACCCCTGGACAAAGAAAACAAAATGCCAGTTGACAATAATTCCAAACTATGCCCCACTTACTCTCACTGAAATATTGTTTTGCATTTTATATCTTGTAATTTTGTATATAATTTATAATAATCATGTAGAACATACTCCAATTTGATTGTGTTTTTCGTGATATGCTAAAATTTTTTCTAATATAATTAAGAAATAATAAAACTTTTCATAAGGAAAAAAAAATCACAAACACACACACCAGAGGGTTACAGGATTTACTTTTATGTGTTGAAATTATTCGTTTGTTATTTAATTAAAAACAATAGCAGTTGTTTTATTTGTCAAGAATATCTTTTGTTAGGATAGAAAATAATTTTATTAAACAGTTTTTTTTAAGTTATTTGTATTGTTATATATTAGTACACATTTTCATATCAATATTTATTCAACTTACTGTAAATTGTTAATATATTAACACATACAATTATAGATGGTGTGAACGATAACATTTCTTAAATACATTTGAACATATTTTGTTAACTCTGAAACTCAATTTTAAAATTTAGCCTCGTTGTTTGCTAAGTCCATGTTCAATACAACAAATATTAAAAAAACATGTTAAGATATTCCAATTTTAGTATAATAATTTATTATGTGTCTAGAAAGATTTAAAGTAATTGAAAATTTACTGACTCCATATTACTATAACAAATGTTATTTTTTTAACACTTTCTTCATAATAAACACCAAGAAAGTGTAAACAAATATTTTTATGAAAATATATACCTTGGTTTTAAATATGTTAATCACTCTTGGCTTTGAACTGTACATTACACAGGTCGTGTGTTCAAACCTTCAAAAAGTGAATGTTGGTAATTTCCTCGTCGAATAAAATTAATGCACATGCCTTTGGATCTTTTGAACTGGCAAGTAAACTTAAAAAAATAATCTTAGTGGAGACCCCGTATTGAGTAAAATAAAAGTAAAACACTCGATAGAATTAAATTACCAATTTAGTATCAAGCAATATTATGAATTGTACTTTTTAAGTTAAATTACTAAATAAACATTTGTTATAACTAATTAAAACATTTTAATTTAGTTCAAATAAAAATATAAAGAGAATAAAATAAACTCCTAATCTTATCAAATACAACCTTGTGTAAAAATAGTGGGCCAAACAATACATAAAAAGAGGAGATTAATGAGTTTTAAGAGCTTAAATGTATCATCAAGTTAAATGTAATCTTTAAAACATTAGTTTAAACTTGAAAATGTAAATTTACTTGTACTGCATGTTTTAACTAAGTGTGTGCTTGTGCATTTCTAATAATACTGTAATTAAAAAGTTTGACTTGTCTATATTTTTTCTATAAATTATTGTAGTTCAAAGAATAGTTTAACATTGTAATCATATAGTAACGTCCCTGTCAATTTCATAATATTTGCTAAAATCAAAATGTTTAGTAAATACAAACATTCGTTTATTTTTGTTTAATATTTTAGTCTAAGTAATTTTTAAAAAATACACTATTATTTTGTATGTAATAATAATAGTTATAGTAATAACAAATAGGCTACCTGTTTGTTTTTCATATTGTTATTGAATTATATGTTGAGGGTTCTCTTGTTAACACAAAACTAATCCCATAAAATAAGTTAGTATCTGTTTAAAAAAATGTGTTTTCATAAACGTCGTGCCAAGTTAAGTGGATGCTATAAACCAATAAAAGTTCACGTACGCTTGAGGATATTTTGTATACCTGGGTTCCATAATGTCCTCCAAGGTAATAAAAGTAAGATCGTAGTGTAGTAGTTTGTTCGTAACGACATTATTAATTACCACCTGAATAAAGTACTTTAACTTATACTTTTTATTTCCCATGGTTTTTCCTTATATAAAAAAGTAACTTAATTAATTTAACCTACAAGAATCAAATCCTGCATGATTAACCAGACATTCCTAGTTTAGAATATTTTCAAACAATGACAAATCAATATAATTAAGATATGCTATTAGAGGTGTACTATCAAATGAGACCTAAAAATAGTTTCCATTCTCTATATTTTATTCCATGCCATATTTTAAAATAAAATGAAAAGTAAAACTAGCTGTATGTCTAAGGCTTAAAAGCAATCTATGTAGATACGGGAACGTAATAAAATGTTCTTATGAAAAATTTTTATAACTAACAAAACAATATTCAAATTTGTAAGTTAAAACTAACTGTAATTAAAATCTAAAAAAAATTGGGTACACTATCGTACTTTCAATTAATATTATATAACTCTTAAAACATGGTTCAATATTTAACGGGAACTAATAGATAATATATTATTGAGGCCTAAGTGGCATTATTTAGTAAGGTAGGGGAGAATATTCTAGTGTCCCTTTCTATTGTATTAAACTTTTAGTCAACTTTAAACAACCCTGTTTGTTGTTTAGGGGGGTGCTGGAAGGCCACATGCTAGGGAAGGCTAAAAATCAAAGATTAACCTGAAGGATTTGTCCAGAACTCTGTAACTATTACTAGCGTGCTATCTATTGTATTGAATGTTTTACCAACTACAACAAACTTGGTTTGACATTTAGGTAGACTGGTAGATCACATGCAAGGGATAACTAAGTGTCATCATTTAGCAGGAGGTGTTGGTCAAGGACTCTATAACTATATTAAGTGTGCTTGTTTATTATATTGAAAGTTTTATTGACTAAATACTACATGTTTTGATGTTTAAATGGCATTGGAACACCGCATGCAAGGTAACGCTATGGGTTATTAATTAGTGGGAGAGCTTCAAACATGAATTCATAACAATACCTAGTGTGCTAGTCTATTGTGTTAAACGTGTTATAGACTATATATAACTTGGTTTGATGTTTAAGGACACTGGTAGACCACATCTTAGGAATGATGCGTCATTAGTTAGTAGAAGGTATTTAGCCAGTACTCAATAACTATATGTATTATTGTGGTAATAATTGGAACTAACGTTTAATCAGCTAAAAAAACTGGGTTGGGTTTTTTATTTGGCCTTGTAAATCACGTACGCATATACAAGGTTAGGTGTATGGCAGGTGGGTTGCACCACACCATCGTACGTGTATGGTAGGGTAATTGCCTGATAATCGATGTTGTTTAATGGATTATAGCAATTACGTTCAATTAATTTAATTCATAGAATAATACGAAGGTAATGTAAATTGTAGACTATTTTGTAACACATTCAAAATAGTGACAAATAATTTAGTGATATAAAATGGCAATGGATTATTTAATATTCGTTATGATTGTCACACACTAAATACCTTTAAATTTATAAATACATCAGAAAAACATTTAATAAATCACTTTATACAAGTTTTGTGTAATCTGATCATATTTATTTATATACAGTATCCTCATAAAGTTACTAAGCTCTTAACACAAATTGGTTTTAGCTGATTAAATGGCTGAGTTGAAAGCTGTACAGTTTATAGGTATGTTTACAGGCCTCCACGTACTAAGAGTTTATTGCACGGACACTCACACGAGATTAAATGTCTCCAGTTGTCGCAATTTTACGACAGGGATTTATATTAACATATAACAATTTACTGTATCAAAACCATAATTTATGTAAGGGCTATTACTGTAAGATTTAATATTTTTCCCCCATGGATTGTTTAATTAAAAGGCAGTTTTCAGTTGCATTGAATATTTGTATAACAAATAAATTAAAAAGTATAAAATATTACTGGAAATAAGTGTTATCAAAAGAGTTAAGTTACCTAAAGTATGTTTAGTTTTAATATACATATTATCCAAAACGGTATGCAACCTCAAAATGTAAAAACGTTTTTTGATAAAAAAAGTGTAATTGTAACAAGTCATTGAATATTCCTGGGTACAAGCTAACAAAATGATTAAGAGTTAAAATCTCAGTATAGAATGCCTGAAATGATCTTATAAACCTAATGTTGTTTCCTGGGTTTTTTATAGTTAATTATGTACATTATTTGATTGTTAACGAATCAAGGTGGGCAATCAGTTCCAATTATTTATGATGTGGTTGGGACCTCTATATTATAGTCCTATGTGTCTATAAATAACATGTTATAATGTATCTATGGTACATATATTACGTCATGGAGATATATTGTTTCCTTTTACATTTGAGTATTCATTTTTTTTGTGTATAGTTGTTTAATATAAATGAAAGGATTCATTATTAATCAAATGGAAAAAGGAAGAATTCAATAATAATATCCTACATGTATAGTGCTCGTTATTTTTGGAAATATATATTTTTAAACCAACCTTTTAATGGAATTTATTAAATATTTTATCATTAATTAATTCCATAATCATTAATTAATTCTTCAGACAAGGAGGATATTTCTTAAGAATTTAAATTAAACTAAGTTTATTCTAACGTATGGGAATTTCATTGATGTTCCACATAAAACCTAGCACCACCCATTTAAAAACAACCATGAGAGTAGCTTACAAATTAACTCTCAATATATTTTTATGTTCTTTAAATTTGTGCTGGTTGTAAATGTTTGTAATAAAAATTCTATTTGTAAGATAAGATGAGAAATAACAGCTACATATAAAACGGATATTGCCCTTCCTTAGCACGTGTGTGTGTCTTAGAGAACTATTACAATACGTGTTAACAATCATGGTTTAATAAATAACTAAAGTGCACCTTATACTTAGGTATAAAGTGTTCTCTATTTTTTACTGTGTGTTAAATCATTTAGGCATGGCGTATATTACATTAATTTTATGATTCGAAAGTACATTTTAAATAATTTACGTTCAATAATACTACTAATTAATTAGTCGATGTAAAAATTTATTGTCACTTATGCATTATCTTCTAAATATTAGGAACAAAGAACAATAAATTAATTAATAAATAAGAATATAATTATTATCAAAGTGGTTTTTCTCAATATTTACAATTTTTTTTTTTCAAAAAAAAGAACAAAATTAGAGTGGCCATGCTAAAAAATATATTTGGAAGTGGTGATGAACAGTAATAGAAACGCATAAAACTGATATCACTCATACTTATTACGTATGTTATTTTTTAATTATGTGTGAATTATACATAACTTAAATCTTCTAATTTATGTTTTCCAAACAAACGTATCTTATTATTTATTCATAAAATTAAAGATAGTAAAATTACATGACATTTTCCAAATTGGACAAGTTGATTACACAAATTGAAAATAAAAAGCACACTTTTTTTCAATGCAAAACTTTTACGGTGTCAAATATACATAGTGAAATAAAAAAACACCGTGTCCAATAAAATATGTATAACGTGAGGAAAATATAACATGTACTAAAACAGGTATTAAAAAAAACCTTTTGATCATCGCATATTTAAAAAAATGTTTAAACAAATCAGTACCATGAGAGATTTCATAAATACTCCGATATGATCGTAATAATTGAACTTGCTAAAGCATGATTATTATTATTTTAAATCCATTTTTAAATTAAAAATAGTTACAAAATAAATGCTATAAAGCTAGACCTCAGCGTATAAACCTTACGTTTTATGAAATAAAATGTAGGATCCTCCAGTTTAAATTTGCAACATGAAATGAAGGTATGCAAACACAAAACTTCACAGGGGTTGTAAAGTTGTTTATTAGGCTACAGGCTTGCTCAGACCTAACATAAAAGTTGAAACACAACCCTTATTACCTTAATAGGAATGGTTACAGCTTTCAAAAATATACCTTTTGTTTAGTTAGTAGCTAGTTCAGTTTGCTCACATATTTAAAATTATTTTTGCAATTTAATCAATCAAGGAGACACATAAATTAAATTTTCATTGTTTGTTTTGAAATATAATTTAAGCTCTTTGTATACTAACATGAGTGTTATTAGGAAGTAATTCTAAATAACCTTAATTGAATATCTATTTACATTAATACGGTTCAATAACATAAACAAAATATTGAACCTTGAGAATACATTCCTATGACAATAACTTGTAAACCTTGACAATTTAATATTATAGCCTTTCAGAACTGAATGTTACTATGATGACATTTTAATATATTTATACATACTCTTCCACTTTTTAATTTACACAGCTTTTACAAAGAAGATGAGGAGAAGGCATTGTTAGAAATAGTTTCAAATATATCTGATACTTTCTTCGTTAATACGATAGTACACGAGCTTTTATATTCTAATAGGCCTCAAAATGGAAGCCTGAGTGAGTTTTAAACAATCCTATAATGACAAATGTCCTAATCCTATAATGCAATTTATTAGGACGAATAAAATCTAATTATAACTCATTTATGGGCATTTCTCACAATTGAGTGCTATATACATCGTACTATCGCTAAAAAATAAATTAGATTTGTAAAAGAGTTCGTTAGATTGTATTTATTTTTTTTATGATCGGCAAATATTATATTTTTAAAGGTCATACGTAATCAATGCTCTTTTATATCAGTCTACACTCCTGTGAATATTTTTCATATTTAGTGGTTGTGATTACTTGTATATTTCTGTAAATCGCTTACAGAAAAAATAAGCAGCTTCTTCTTTTTGTGTGTATATGATTGTGTGTGCTAGTATCTGAAGCAAAATTCTTAATTTATTTTCTTTCACCACATTAATCTTCTAATTTTTTATTTGTCTGATGTTTTGCTACATCAATTTCAATTTCAATAAAAAAAAAAAAAATTAAACAACTACGTTCTGTTACCAATTTCGACAATTCTAAATGCAATATCGTTAGTAATAAAAAAGGTTTATGTATTAAATTAAATCTATATTTTTATAGTCATCAACAGAAAACCTTATTTTTAATCCCTTTAATGAATGAGTATAACATTAGTATACAGTTTTCTGTAAAGGCTAGTGATAGCATGATAAGATACTAGTCTTTTATTGAACCATAGTTTTAGCAATAATTACACGTCTTAGTAATTAAATACTACACGACAAAGTTTATATGTGCTTCATTGTAAGAGTTGTTGTTATAGGAAAACAATTGGCTGAATATAACTAATTAAAAGTATAAAATTATCCAACATTTGGATTATGGATTTGGTTCTTAATATATTTATATCCAAAAACACCTCGAATATTAAGCTTACAATCCTTCAGGGTAATTGAGATAATTTTGATTGAAGTGATAAAAAAAGTATGAAGCCGATGTAATTTCTGATTTAATAGCGTCGTGCAATTTATAGGTTTGTTTACAGATCTGCCCGTAATGAACGTTTATTGCAAGGGATGGCTACTCACACAAGATTAAATGTTTTGAACTGTCTGTGTACAGTAAACAGTCTTGTAAAGGATTTATTTACTGAAGAAATAGTATTAAAATTACTTATAGGTAACCATATAAATTTTAATGACTTGTAATGGGTTATATGTTAAGCTTTTGTCACTGTTCCAACCATAGGCACTACAAAATAACCTCTTCAAAAATTTACCATTAAAAGAGACACACATGTTTTTTTTTTGTTTTTTTTTTATTTTTTTTTTATATATATAACAACTTCACTCGCCAGTTGACATGGGCCTACAGACCTGTGCGTCAACTTTATTCAACGAGTGAAGTACCGACCGTTGGCTCAGTGGGGATTCGAACCTTGGACCTTGCCCTCCGCAGTCCGAAGCCTTAGCCACTAAGCCACCACGCCGGCATCTTTTTTTGCCGGCATGGCATCTTGTTTGATCTATTTGGTTTTAATTATCATAATCTTGCCTCCATATTTTGAAAATATATTTTCTTTTTAAATCCAGTGAGACAACATAAGTGGGTATGATAAACACTCAAATTGTAAATCAAGAATTAAATAAATAGAACACGATGTGAATATCAAACTATGGGAGTCAGAATGGCATCTATTAAGTAATATACTTTCAAGGTAGAAGATTAGATAAATTTTTCTCATGCATCCTCCATTCTTACACTCAACACTAGAATTGCGTGCTTGAGTGTTTACTGATTTTACCAGCGGCTTTCAATACCACTGTACATGTAGGGGTGGGTGCGGTCTGAATGTCCCTACTGGACTTTATTGTGTTCTTACAGCTAACGCTGGAACTACGAGGAGTTTGAGAATGCTAGGACAATTGGCGTGACAAATGAAGCAAGCTGTAATCATAGTAATACACTGTTGCCACGTTTTAGTTCTTTAAATGTCTCTGTTTTCTAACGTAATCGTTCGATATTAGGAATTTGATTGTGGGATTGATGAAATACTCCTAATGAAAGACCATCGGCAGAACATATTGTCCTGGAGTGTGAGGCCCTTGGTGCCAGGAGAAGAGCACTTTTTGAAGGCTCACCTCTAGGACAGTCGGAAATTACTAATCTAGTGAAGAAGCTCCTTGACCTGGTCAAGGATTGCCATCTTTACGACGATTAGGCACCGGGATTGGCACAAAAAGCCTCAGGCTTCGTTGCAAGGGTTGGCTGGACCAACTGCATATCCCCATATCAACTAACTAACTAACTAACTAATGAAAGACCATACAAAATGTAGACTTTTGGTGACAAAATTTTTGAAATCACACCAACCGTTCAGCTGCTGTGTAAAAAAAACCCAATTTTTAGGCGTTTAAAAAAAAAACTTTTTAATATGCCTTAAAGATAAATTTTAACGTTCAGGCTTTGTCAAAGTAATAAAACCTGCCTAATTACATAATATTGGTGAAGTCCAAATAAAAATTCTAAGTTTCAAATACATTGTCATAAGAAGAATTGGCACAGTTTAGTCTTAAAACGATGATTGCCATAGTAATATAAGACGTACATGCACTTATAATACTACATTAACCATTCATAAACATGGTTTTCACCGACATTAAACATTATTACTATAAAAAAATGCTAAGCCCTTATATTATTAACAATTATTTAAAGGTAGACATTATAATAATAAATAAGTTAAGGAGGGTGAATGGCATATAATTTAATTGTTTGTAGTCTAAGAGCAAATAGGTGAGTTAACATTACATTTTGTGAATACTGCAATCCGATTGGCAAGATAGATGGCATGTTTTTAGTAAGAGACTCTCTGAAATGTACTATTTAAATTAGTTATATTTATTACATTAGCCTGGCACATAAGTTAGAAATGGATCGGGTAGGGGAGGGGTAGGAATAGGTATTTAAAATTTGTTAATATAAATCAGATATTTCACGGTAAGTGGATGGTGTCAGTTGTAAACAGATACGAGTCAATAGTCTCAAGATCAGTTATGCTACTGGGAAGTGATAATAAAGTAAATGTGTTAAAATAAAATTATATTTTTTTTCAACTTACTATTGAAAAGAAATGTCACGTTAGTTATAGTTTCAGCTATATTAAATTAAATGTTACTAACATTTGAGTCAGTTAGGCTACTAGGTAGTGATAATTATTAAAAATATGTTACTATTAAGTGATAGTTACTATTGAATGGAATCGTGGCGTCAGTTGTCATGACAGTTCATGACATACGATTCATTCAAATTAACCCTAAGGTCAGTTAAATTCTTACATATGAGACACCGACACAATGTTGTTGGTATTTCAAGGCGAATATGAATGGTTATATGAGTGTAGGATGAGTGTGGACGAGTGTAGTCTGGTTACTAATTGAGTTCAACTGTTCCTTAGAAAGGGCAATTTATAAATAGCCCAAGAGCCAGGGTAACTAAGGGACCTACAGCTTTACGTGGAATCCGAAAAACGTAGAGCTGGAATGATTTTGAGCTAATTGACAAGCCTGATACTCAGTTATCTCCCCCACACAACATCCGAACAATGATTACCACCCAACATGGACACCCCAGACTTCTCTAGTAGTATCCACGCCGATAACAATCATCAACCGGACGCCATGTTGGTATTAAGAAGACCGAGCATCCAACCTATCGCCTACAATCTCCCAAACACTTTGTCCCCATGTAGCTGGGTTACAGCACTGTGCCACCAGTGCCGACTAAATGTTAGGCTACTAAATAGAAATATTGTTGTAAAACATTTTAAATGAAGTAATGCTCATTCTTAAATAGATATTTTATAATAGTTGTCATGTCGAATATATACGTTTTAATGTTATTATACGTAATGTCAGTCAACATAATGGACATTGAAAGTTATATAAAATCCTTTATATATAATACGTGAGGCATTTTTTTTCAACGCAACTGCTCCCTAATGTCTTGACCAATTTAAACGGTTGAGGTGTAAAAGAATTTTCACTACACTAGTATGAGTTCAGCTGTTTTCGTTATGTGTTTACAACCTGCGAAACATCATATTTTCAACAGCTGTCTATTGTTTACTACCGAAAGTAACATTGTTTACAACCGAAAATTTTACACAGTCAACAACACCTGTTTTTATTCCGTAGTGTAGTGAAAAGTAACGTTCAAAACTCGAGTGAAAGTGTTTTGTATGTTCTCGACCAATTGAAGTGCTCGACAAGTCTCGCATATGGTCTCGAACATGCAAAACCCCACTTTCCACTCTTGTTATGAAATATACTATTGCCTCTGTTTTCATTTGTGCATTAAGGTATTATTTCTTCAAAGTTTTTACCCTGAAGAACATGGAAAGCACTCAAAGTATGTTTGTTGGTCATAAGAATAACAGGGAGAATTATTATAATGAATCGAGAAGTAACAGCTGATCAAATGTAAATAATGATCTCCAAAATGTTTTAACATCTGTTGGAATGTAAACAATGGTGTTTGTATATAGGAGGTTAGATCTCTCATAATTTCAAACAAATTATTATTAGACATATGGTTTTACTAGAGGAGACCCCTGCACGCTTCGCATGTCATCCCTGGCTCTCGCTGCGCTCGATACACCTCGGCCGTCTGCCTCGGCATGCGACTTTGACTGCAAATAATAGTAGATTAGTTGTATAACGTAAAATTACAATATTAAACTTATTTACAGTGTTTCACTCACACTACTTGCGTTGCTACCAATTTATAAGTATGGGTTATTACTTAGCCTGTTTAAAACGTGTTCCCAGCATTAAGAGTTTAATCTTTTTATCAGCTGAAGATTAAACTCTTAATGCATCAATAGTTTATTGTCAAATGTATAAAATAAACATGTTTATTTATTTTCAAAAAAATCTGTTTTTAATATTCTAAAATCAACCCAATGTTATTCTTATAAAAAAAAAACTTTTTTATAAGCTGTTTCTACCCCTTAGGAATGACTTTTGAAAAATATTTTCTTAGTGGGTTCCTTTGATACTAAAGCTAACTTCCTTTATAATTTCGTGGAAATCCATTCAGTGGTTTTTAAGATTTTGTGATCAGTCAGTCAGTGGGTGAGTGGTATTGGGCTTTTATGTATATATAGATTAACATTCGATTGTAGGGCTATTTACTGGACTCTAAGGTTTCAGTGGTAATCTAATGCAGTTATTTTATTTATCTACTTAATCGTCAGCTGTTAAACAAAAACAAATAGTTTGACCACATTTAAAATAGGCTAAGTAATATTGTTACTTGTGTATACTAATAAACAGGTAGCAGCGCAAGTAACGTGAGATACTGTAAATAAATTTAATAATGCGGTTTTACGTGTTATAGTTAATCTATTATTATTTGTAATAAAAAGACACAGCCCGAGGCTGAAGGCTGAGGTATAACGAGTGCAGCCAGTGACATGGTTGGCATGTGAAATGTGCAGAGGTGTTCCCTAGTATATTAATAATAAAAATGATAACTTACTGTTGTATGGATTTGTTATTTCAGTTATCATGCCACTAATATACGACTCAACCTTATGGTAGTCGGTATACTGGTCAGTGAAAATGATGAACGATATGCTAATAGCATTAAAACTAAATGTTGAATGGACATGTTTACATTGTATAATGCAGTGTTATTAACCTTAATGTCAACAAACCTCCTGAGCAGTGTTAATGATGTACAATACGTTAAGCTGAGGTGACAGTTTGAATGGACGTGATGTATATATCGCACGGTATACATTACTCAGAAACAATAACTTTAATATTAAAAAAAATGTACAAAACCTTTAGAAATGTAAAATAATAATATACATAATTTTTTGTGTTCTTATATCCTTATATCATAGAGGTATAAATCACAACAATTAAATTTGTAATAAAAGGCACTAATTTATAGTACATTTGAAAATAAATGTATAGTTATTTATTTTCAATTTATATAAATATATTATAAAATTAGGACATAAGGAAACAATGGTGACCAATAAGATCATGTAATATTTTTAACTACAGTACACCATAAATTGTTGTAACAAAGGGCTTATGGCCATTAGTTACATCTGTATTGAAATCATCGCTGTTTGATCTTCAATTTAGGTTTCCACACTAACTACTGACAGATTATGGGATTATTTCAGTTTGACCTCACATTGATCAACATCTAACGACCACTATGAAATATTCAGAAGTCCTAATAGTAGTATCGAGTCTTCTAAAAGTGTTTAAATTTAACTATCGTAATTTTACTAGAGAATTATACGATATTTTTTGTAACTTACCATCGTATGATTAATGCCAGGTTCTATTTAAGAAATAAAATAATTATTATTCCTATACTATAGAAGTGCAATGTAACATAATGCATAAAATGTAATAAACTTTGTTAAACTAATAATATGGACTGGTTACTAAATAAAACTAATAAACGTAGACAATAATATTAAGTAAAAAAAAAAAAAGTTTATTTTGAAAGCAATAATTTGAATTTTGTTTAATGTGAAATACAATTAAAAATTTAAGAAAACTTTCATATATCAACTTTTAAGGCAGCTTATTTAAGATTTCATCATTTTTTTTAACAATAAATAATAAATATATATCGATATTAACTAAAATTACATTATGTTATAAACAATGAACATCATATATTTTACTGTCATACAATTAAATTTACTGCATTAGCACTTAACGATTATTGTTTGTGTAAATTTTTCTGTACCAAGTATGTTTGCCGTATTAAATGAAAAAGTAGGTAGATTCAAACTTGACTTGCGTTATTGACTGATCAGAACCTAATTTGAATTAAATAATTACTATGTGGATACGTCACTTATATGTGCACATTTATCTAGTACTGGCTTGACATCTAACACTAAACAAAACATATTAGCCTTCGACTTGCACAGTCAGCTTATTTTAGCATGTATTTTAATCATATCAAAGTACATTTAGTATAACAGCAGATTTATTTATTCTTAAGACGCCGATCGTCAAGATATGGGCGAATATTGAATTCGAATGAGTTTGATGAGTGTAGATGAACGATTGTAGTCATTGTTACAAACTAAGGCCGACAATTCCTTAGAAAGTGTAGCCCGATGACAAATAAAAAGCCAGTCGTTATCAGCTTATTCCTGTCAAGTTGAGTAACGCCCTTGATCGGGATCGAACTGAGAACCTTCAACTTATGAAGCTGGTATTTAACCAACTAAACACCCGACCAATTAAATTAAATTTTAATAAACCAGATCTATGATTGTAATAAATAAAGTTTATTTTTATATGTGATTTTGAGCGTCAATTTTATGTTTAATTCAAGATACTTCCTTTATTTACAACATTGATAGTAACCTCTATCAATGAGGAAGTCAGTATTGGTATTATGTAATTATTCATCAAAAAATCACCGGCACTACTGAAAACATTTATAGGGACGTTCAAAATTTTTATGACATTTATAAGCTTGCTTATTTTAAAAATTTACGAAGACAGGCACTCCTGGAGTTACAATACAAAGAGGTGGAAACAGCCCCTTGACTTTTCATTTTTTTCGTAAGATTAGTGGTAACATAATTTTAATATTCAATTAAAACAACCGATTTAAAACATATATGAATCAATATAATAAACATTGTAAAAAACATTTGCTAATTTAGTGTTTCTTTTGAAATATTTAAGGGTATGTATACTAATTATGATTTTATTTCATTCTTAGAATCTCCCTAAAGTAGACATATATAAGGTTTTATAGATTATAAACTTTGTTATTTAGAATAATGGCAGCAGAAAAATGCTTTATATTAATGTGTTGGTTAAGAGATAGCCACAAAGAGTAAGTCGTCGTAAAGATTGGTAAATAATTGGTCGGTAGCGTAGTTGGTTCAATTCCAGCTTTATGTGCTAAAGGTTGTCAGTTCGATCCCAAACAGAGTCAATACATTTTGAGATGGATCAGCTGATAATCACCGGCTGTTCATTTGTAATTGGGCTATTAATTATTGACACTTTCTAAGGAATAGTCGGCCTTTGTTTGTAACAATGACTACATTCACTCACTACACTCATTCGAAATCCATATTCGCCCATATCTTGACGATCGGCGTCTTATGAATAAATAAATAAATAAAAAAAATAAATAAAAAAGAACTATCCCGTAGCAAATCAAGGACAGTCTGATAATTAATGTATACAAAATGCAACTGAAGATTTACTTGACAAATGCAGTAAATAACAATAGTCTCTCGGGGTACGACTTACGATACCCTGAGAGGTACTTATTTGTAAAATGAATATTATACATTCATTTTTGATATAATATTTATTTTCTAGTTCAACGAGTACAATGAAAATATTGATATATTTGCTGTCACATTGAGGAAAAAAATTAACTTTTACTTTTAATAGAATGTTTTCTCACATGTAACTTCCTCACTATTACAATGAAATTAAATAATTTATTTAATAGTTCGATAAATAAACTGCTGATTTTGTAAAATTATGTTAGTCGTGATTATTACTAATCATTATAATTTCCTCTGCGTTTTTGTAAAAAAATGTATTAAAATTTTCAACAAAAGGTATTGTGTAAACTAAAACAATATGGATAAGGAAAGAAATTAGACATTTTTTAAAACAAAAATGGCAATTACTTTTTTTTTTTCATTAAAAAACTAAATGTATGATTACCAAATAAAAAGTAAGTTCGTTTGGTCAAATTTAAAGGAACTTTTGTTAAATTTTTAGTGTAATAATAAACACACAGTCACAAAGGTAAACAAATATGTGTTAAAACCAACAAACTCCTCTTGCTGCAGTCCTATTTCTTGAATGTACAATAGACTTGGATATTATGCTAATGTGAGGTTATACAGCCAAAAATATATACTTTCCATTCATTCCTTACACAAGAATATCATTGTTGAAAGCACTTTTTCTGTCTTTTTTAATATAAATATTTGTTATAGTTTATTTATATATTTTCTAGTTATTTTTTTAATTGTTCTTTCTTTAATTAACAATTATAGATGCTTTATTTCATCAGTGATGTGTTTTTTTCCCACTAATGTGCTTTCAATTCAGCTCAATTTATTATTGACTGTACAAAACATGTGTTTTTGTCTAGAAAACAATTATATTGTGTTCACAAAATAGGAAACAATACTGTAAGAGTAGTTTTGTATTTTTGAATAAATAAGTATTTTGAATTATTAATTAACTACAAATGCATCATGGAAGAGCAATTTAAACCAGCTCTGAGTTAAATGGTAAGGACTCTGAGTTAAAGATGAAGTAGGTTCAGGTACTGGGCTAGAGCAGCAGAATTTATTTATAATATTTACGTTACACTGTACTGGTTCTCATCCATACTCTGTATAAATAGGTTCCAGGTAGATATCAATATCATATGGAGAATGGGCAAAGTAAAGTGAATAATGTCCTCCCCTTTAAAATAAAATCACTAAAAAGTGGCAACTGATTAAAATAATATGCTAGGTTTAATTTTATTCAAAAAATAGGAAATGAGTTGTAGAAAATAAATATACAGGATTTTTATACCTAAAAAAATCTATTAACTCTATACAGCATAACAAATCTATATTTTTCACTAATATGTTTATTTACTAATAAGATATTTAAACTAGAATACATCAGAGCGAAATTACGTATCTGATGAAATTAAAAGTAGTGATTTGCATTGTTATAGTTCTTTTGCACGTTTATTATAATAATGCATGGTTTTTATTATTTAAACAAATGCATGATCTGTGTTTTATATTATATTTTTGCTAATAAAATAAAAACATGTTGCCCTTATCCAACGACTTATTTATTATTGCAACATTTTTATACAACGTAAATAATTACGCAATATTAATATTTACGTGGACCAAATTAACTGAATGGTATACGATATTCGTTGTTAATAATCCTAAATAACGTATAATATCAAAGTTCAATAATGAACTAATAAATAAATCAAAATTCTCCTTATTCATTTATCAGTATGATTTCAAATTGATAAATGATTTATTTCAAACATATTCGTAAACATCATACTTATTTGACTTGTTAACTTGCTTATTTTTATTTTATTTTTTTTATTTTACATTTAACGTTTCCACTTAATGTAAAATGTATTAATAATAAACAGTTAATATAAATTGATCGGCTGTCCATAATTACGTGTGGTAGAAATTAATATATTTAACAATTCATGTAAAAAAGAAGACTATTTTTTAAAAATGTATACTTTATTATAAAATAAAATATCGAATATGTAACTACAGAATTATATTGTATATATCCTAATATTTATTTAATTACCAAAGTATATTACCTGCTATTATGCTGATATCCACAAAAAATAAGAGCAGATGAGACGAAAACCACTGAAGTGGATACATGATGAGGTTGTTAAATATCCACAACACCGTCACTGAACATGTTATTCATGAAATATTTTAATCAATAAATAAACGGTATTTGTTTTTCATAAAATACACTACCTTAGTATAACTAACTCAACAAGAACGATCCTCAAATTATAAAACTGTTTATACAAAGTTGCCACTTGATCAAAAAAAGTAATCTGTATATACATTATAAACCAATTCAGGCTTCGTAATTAAATTATTCAGTAATTATCACGTAATTTCATATAATTTTCGTTACAATCCACTGACTGCTAATGGGTGATTTATTCCTTATTTAATAGGATCACATAATGATGTATTTTATTTTACGAGAATTACAAATGTGTAGCCATAAATAAAAACTACAAATAAAGTAACCTAAACCATGACGCCAAACTGGTCTTAGAACTCACTGGGCACTGATATAAATTCACCAGGAACGCGAAGTTGTTCGGACCACGGTGTAACTCAGACTGGGGACGGGGAAACACCCTGCTGGTTCCCAAAGTCACCACCTCAGCGCCACTTGTTCTACCAGCGCTCGCTGTCTTGTAATGTATATTGACAATCGTTTTAGATTTTTCTCTTAATATTATCATAACCAGTGAAGCAGTCTTAAATGTATACTAATATGCAATATATCAAACCCACGTACTTAGTCTAGCGTGAGAAAACGTCATAAAGATAACATTACTTTGGAACTTTCTTATAAATAAACTCTTGTTTTATATTTCCAAAGAAAAAACTATTCTTGAAAAAAAGTCTCTATATTAGAATTATTTCTGTGTATTTATTGATTTTCGTATAAACAGATAAAGTTTAAAGTAATTGGTATATTAGGGATACATTATGAACAGTATGTAAAGTAATTGCTCAACTATGTATCTAAAAAATATATATTATATAATACCAGGTCATTTTTGGGTATCGTGAAGTTAGTGAGTTAAAATTGGTGAATATGAAAATTGTTTTATTTATTTTAGTTCTTTTGGCATTTTGTTACATAACATGATTAGATTTATTTAATTATCCTAATTTGCAACATATTACATGAATATTTTTTAGAATGGAATCGACATTGTCAGTTGAAATAATTCGTAAGATAGACAATATTTCTTCTACTTTTCTATGGCTTTAACAATCTTAAATGGAAACTATCTTATCCAGTTATATTGTAGCTTTTTACATCCACCATCCTATTGAACATGTAGACATAGTCCATTCGTAGGTATATTAACTGAATGAACAATATTTCTATTGGAAGCGTGATCTTGGGATAAGACCTCTTCATCTTCTTGGCTGGAATCTCTTCTGTTTCATTACATCCTCTAAAGATTGTTGCAGTTGACTTCCACCACTTTCTTCGTCTGACAATACTTCCACTACACTTTGTTCCCGTTGACACTTGAGTGTTGCTAAGTCATTCTCTCTCTAAGGAGGAGTCTTGATCTTCGAAGTTGTCAAAAACATTTCTGATTAAACCGTACTGTACTCATTCTCCAAAGGACATTCATTTTAAACAAATACCTCTTTGGTGTTCATCACAGTGTATACCGGTTGGTGAGGAGGGCGATGTTTGTTCGTAGTGTGGTTGGACGTCATCAGGTGTGCAAGTTTGGCTACCTTATCTGTGGGCTTCTCGGGTGACAATACAACAGTTATAGTTTCCGTCTAGATTTACTACTTATGGTCGTATGCTTAGACTTATACAAATAACTATAAAATGTTTGGCTTAGTACGTGAGGTATATTGTCTCGTCTCACCGTGAACTAAGTATGATTGGTGCTGCTATGAATATATCTGATGTACGCTTCCTGCAATATGCCACTTATATACGGGGTATTTTTGGCAAAAGACACACACCACGTGTAAGTACAGAGCAAAAAATAAATCAGAGTAGTCAAAATTCACTCTATCTTGTAATAGTAGTTGAAGCCGATAAGTGCTATCTTGGTGAAATGGGCACAGCTGAAGTAATTTAATGTTGAGATAAAATATTTAATACAGTAAAATAATTATTTTAAACACTACATAAAACTATATTAAACAACTAGGAGTAGGCTAAATATGTAACAATATAAAAAAATGATAATATCGAATTAATTTATTTCATAATATTTATCTATAAACAGTTAATTCATATATAAATTTAAAACTTCCATCCTGTTTGTTTTATTGTTGTTATTGCAGCCAGCTGTGGTAGCTATATTGTGTTTCTGAAGGTAGGAAGACTAAGGACTAGTCACAATACTGCATTATAAGTTTTAAATTTCTGCTGACGATCAGGCTCCATCTGGAATTGAGCAGATAGTAGAGGGGCCTCCATCTTGGTAAGAGTACTAGTTTCACTTAGATTGCGTGTGTCTCCATTTTATCCTTTGCTCTGTCCATGTAACCAAATTATCCCTGATATATTAAAACATTTAAAAGCTATAATTGTTTAACACTCAGGGTGGTTTGGCACACAAATTAGTCAGATATAAATAACTCTAATAATACTTATAAAGGGACGTTGCTCAGTACTATCTGCTGTGAACAACTGAAGAAACCGACCCGCGACCACCCTACCAGCTCGTCTAACCACATATGTGCAGACTGGATGTTCCTCTCTTCTTCCTTGCCTATCCAACTAACATATCGTTACGAAGCAAAATTATTATAAATAATCGTATTTGCATCCATGCATTTGCCTCTACTTATTATAACATTACTTAAATATAATAATTCCCACATACACACGCAAAAAAGAAGAAATAACAGAGTTACTCACAGTGTGACAAGGTTGCAATAATTGTGTACCTACCATCGTAAGAGCTTGCAACAATGTGCTCAAAACACTTTGTTGTGCGTGCTGATTTTTTTAGCTATCAATTAAGATAGCTAAAAGAATCGGATATTTTAAAATATTTAAATTTTTTTGGGTGGAATCCTATTCATAAGATAATTGATGAAAGACATTATCACTTAAAATGCTATTCTTTTACTGTTTGAAAATAAATATGTAATAGTACTTACTATGAAAACATATATTAAAATTATTCAACATTTTTATTTCTGAAAGTAAATATAACATTAGTTGTACATTTGAAATAGGCTAACAATTGAAAATCAATATCTGTATGTTAAAAGATTTGTTTTTATTATTATTTGTTTTGATCACGTAATATTGCATTCTCTTATAGTTTCAAACAATACTGGTTTACCTAAGTGTGAATTATTGTAAATTAGGATTTATTAAATATATAACTATATACAGAATATAAAATATAAACAGAAGTACTTACACTTATTCAATCAAGCTTACGCATTGAAAATAATAGTTTATTTTTATTGTAACAATTTAATAATAAATAAATTTAACCTAAATACCACATGCATTTTTATTCAAAGTCTTGTTTCTCTTATTACCAAACTAACTGTAGTTTATATATACTAAATCATTTATTGCAAACATATTGAAACTTATAATGTTAACAGAAAGTATTAGTCCTGCTTAGTTTGAAGCATTGTCCATTCTGACGTTTCAACGATGTAATGCATTGTTCACAGATGTCAGCCAATTGGAACAACAAAGAGGTCGGAGGATCCCTGTTGCTTTTCAAAATATTACATTCCCTCTCTGATATTCTGAGGACGTTTTGCTGATGTAAGCTCTTTTATTTTCATATTTTAGGAGCCTTTTTGCAAATGATGCTAAAATGTGTCTAAAGGTCACACAATGTTTCTTATTTATTATAATGGTAAGAGTATGTTATGAATATATTATAAACAAATGATTATATTTTATATTAATTCAGTAATTGCATATAAAATGTCCCATTTAAGTTTATTTATCTTTTTTGTGTATTTATTTGTTGTATTTTTGGGTATTTAAACTGAAAAAAATTATAAATCTTAACTAAAAATGTATTTTCTATACAATTATATATACATAGCATTATTTCTTTAACCTTGTTAACTCTAATTAATATACAAATTAGTTCAGATACTTGCAGAATATGCAGGGGTTAATATATATATATTTTAAATAAATAAATCAATACTACTTGCGTAGTTCTGTAATCCAGCTATTTGGAGAAAAATTGTTGTGTCGATTGTAGACGATATGTTCTAGGTCCTCCTCATACAGAAACAACGTCCGATCAATTGTTGCTGTCAACATGAACACTACTAAAAAAGTCTTGGTTGTCCATGTTGGGTGATTGTCGGAATGCAGATGTTGTGTATGGATGAGAGCTGCGAATCGGACTTGTAGGTTGGATCAAAAGTCAGGCCAATTCTACGTAGTTGGAATTCTACGAATAGCTGTAAGTCCCTAAGATGCCCTGTCCATTTGGTTATTAATACATAGCTCTCTCTGATCATAAGTCTGACTCAGGAAATACGCAGACTACACAGGACAATTTTTCTCTCATGTCATCCTAAAATTGACCTGGACACTACTTGAGAAGTCTGGCATGTCCAAATTGGATGATAATGAAGGTTCATAATTGGGTAGGAAGAAAACTGAGTAACAAGCTTGTCAGTTAGCTGAAAATCAGACCAACAATACGTGGTTCAGATTCCATGTAAAACTGTAGGTCCCTCAGTTTTCCTGGTTATTGGCTTAATAAAAAATAGCACTTTCCGAGGAACGTTCATATACACTCATAACACCCAACCGCCCATCATATTTACTTAAATATTCACGATTGGCGTTTTATAAATGAATAGTAATAAAAGTAATGCTCGTCTTAAAATACACACAAAGTTTTGTCGGCGTTTCATTACTGAGAATAATATGAACACTGAAACATATTTTTGTCTGTATCAATAAAATGCTGGTAATAGTTTATATGACAATGCATGACATTTACAATGTAATAATAAAGTACACAATCCAATTATTAATGTTTGTAATATGTATAGCTTAATTGGCTGTTAAAAATGCAGTACAAAAATTAAATTAAAAAAATATATAAAAAACAAACAACGCGTAATGCCTTTCATCATACATACACGCTACACACGTTGGATTATGGTTCAGTAAGCCTTTTAACACCTGCTTCATCAAATGAACCGTGTGTCCAAGTTCCACTTCATGATTGAGTTCTGTAAAAATCATTGTATGGAAGCAAACGTTAAGGTAATTGCTTTTCACCGAAATGCCTTTCACTGTGAAACTAATTCTGGCGTAAAAAATTCAAGTGCCGAAGACGAAAATGCTTACATGTTTTATAAATACGACTGCAATAGAAAGCATTGGTTTAGAAATATACGAACCGTCAAAAACAAACGTATTATTGATATAAAATAAAACGTAATCATAAATTATGAAAAGGAAATTTTAAACTTTCAGTTTTCCTTGTCAAAATATGATAACTTTCTCGTATTGAGATATTTACTTAAAATACCTATGGTTATTTTGTATCAAAATTTATTTACAAATATTAATAATGATAGATCAAACTATTTAACAATAACCTCAGTAATTGCAAAGCTTTTCTATAAGTTATGTTTTATAAAACTTATTTTCCGGTCTATATTATTATTCTTCTATGTATTTATTTTTTAGTTGCCCCAAGAATTATATTATGAAAATAACTCGAATTATATAAAATACGCACACATGGTCTGGCTCACAATGTTTCAAACTGCTCTATCTTATCTCACAACAATGTGCATAGTTGAAGCCTTTCCTTAGATAATTTTTAAGTGGTGAACTCTGGACAAAGAGGATGAAAGTAATATTCATAGTTAGAACTATATTTATCCATTTTACACAAATATGTTTATAAAATATAAAAATCTTTATAATTTCAAAATGGCAAAAATTATCTATTATTGAAATATAAAACATAAGCAGGATATAAACTTTATACACTTTATTACACCGTAACAACTCTTTATTATTGTTTATTACGTTAATAACGTATTTAATTACAAATATATTCATTTTTAAAATTATAAACCAATCATTAATGGGTGGATATATTTTTGGCATAAGTGTTTAGAAAATCAATAAAATTCTGTTACGAAATGAAAAGGCCTAATTATTGGAAATACAATGTTATTAGGTGTTGAAGTACCCATATATTATCTCAGAGAATATATAATTTTATATAATTCTATTATAATGATAAATAAATTAAATGATTCAAGTAAACAAGTACGATTCTTTATTATTTTTTTTACATTGACAAATCCGAACTCTGACAGACAGCATAAAACAAAAAAACTGGACACATTATAGTTTTTGAGTAGTCTCCTTAATGATGAAAACTATTGAGTGAGTGCTGTTTATGGAGAAATTATTAAAAATAAAAATGAAAATTACTATCTTTATCCCTCAATCAAATTGTTACCTGACTTAACAACACTACAGTTAATAATGTTTCTCTACGTAATCAGCTACTTGATAATAACACTAGTTATTTTGTTATGAAACACGGGTTTTTCTATTCACTAATAAGATAAAAGGAGACATAAAGCATAAATAACAAATGTCAAAGTTTATCTTTTGTCATTGAAAGCAAACGTTACACAATTATTTTTGTCGAGAAGATGCTGAATTATTTAACATTTATACTTGGATATTTAAATACTTGCTATACCTGATTTATAATTGGTCCTTCACATAACTTTACTGTACATAATTCAATAATAAACAATTATATAACCTATATATGAAATTAGTCTCTGTGTTAAAGCTTACAAAAATGGCTATGCTAAATTCTTTACATAAATAAATTATAAACATTAAAGTGCTATACATTGAAGCTAGTAATAAGCGATATTTTGTATTCTAATAATGCTATGGAATATTACATTACCGAAGATATTTTCCCTACATATTTACTTTGCAGTTAGGTTAAGGTATCCAAAAACATCACATTTTCAATTAGAACTTATATTTTGTTTAATTCTTTACGCACTAAATACTATCATTCTTGTTTAGATAATTTTTTGTTTCCTCTTGGTAAAATAAAATTGTGAAATTTTTTACATTTCTGATTACTTTCATAAATAATAAAACTCTTTCCAGAAATTATTTTTAAAACATTTAAATATTAATTTAATAGTGTTGGTTATTTGCTGAAATTTAATACTCTATAAACTATAATTTATATTTAAAATGACAATAATGGTGTATGTTTCTTTAAAATATTATTATTTTTGGCATCATCTGTCCTTTGGATCTTATTTTTTTATAATAGAAGACGAATACCGTCAACAAAACATTCGTTTCATTTTTAATTTCATTTTAAGAACTAACAAATAACATAATGAAAGCACTGGCTACACAAGTTACCCAGGGCTACTGATGGGTATGACTGAAGGGTTCCTAGAATAAGGAAATGTTTTCTCCTATACTTATTGGCTAAAAGTTTGGTTGTAAAAGGGAAAACGACTATAATTCCAAATAGGCCTACTACTGTAATATTTTATTTAAAATTGGTCAAACATTTAGTTAACAAGAATTAAGTGTACGTTCCTCCATAAATTCAGCAGACTCATATACAATTAAAGGGCATTATATGTAATATTGCCTATCAACTTGCTTTGCTAAAGATTAAGGAAGACTAATTTTGTCAATTTCTTTTTGTAAAAATAATAGATGATCATAAACAGCCCTGTAGTACTTAAAATTTACTAGATAAATTAAGAAATGCTTTGTAAAATTGTTTAGTATTAAATTGAGTAAAATTTGTTTTCTAAAATTATATTAGATTAATGATTGTGCCACAGATATAGTTGCTACAGTATTTGGTATACAGTACAGGAAAAATGTATTTCATCCAATCATCTAACTTGAATAACTATCGGGTCACTCAAAGACAGACAGTCAGCATCTAGCTTCACTTGCATAACTATCGGGCCAGTTAAAGACAGACGGATAACATCTAGCTCAACTTGAAAAACTATCGGGTCAATTAAAGATAGACGATCAACAAGTAGCTCCACTTGAATAACTATTGGTCAGTCAAAGATAGACGATCAACAACTAGCTCCACTTGAATAACTATTGGTCAGTCAAAGACAAACAGTCAACAACTAGCTCCACTTGAATAACTATCGGGTCAGTCAAAGATAGACGATCAACAACTAGCTCCACTTGAATAACTATTAGTCAGTCAAAGATAGACGATCAACAACTAGCTCCACTTGAATAACTATTGGTCAGTTAAATACAGACAGACAACAACTAGCTCCACTTGAATAACTATTGGTCAGTCAAAGATAGACGGTCAACATCAAGCTTTTTTGAATAACTATCGAGTCAGTCAAGTACAGACGGTCAACAACTAGCTCCATTTAAATAACTATCCGGTCAGTCAAAGATAGGCGATGAACAACTAGCTCCACTTGAAAACTATCGGGTCAATCCTCTTGAAAACAACCCTTATTTACCTTATAAGACTGTATAGATGCTATACATTAATGTCTTAATAGTAATACTGACATTTTCACTCCAGAACGGGTTAATTAATGTCAACCACTGCCAGGGCAGGCAGATAACTGTCACACATCAAACCATTATATAACAATGGATCAGCTAATCTTTTTTAATTGCGATATAGTTGATCAGCGTTTTGTCCTCCTTGATAAGGTAATTCGATATGGCTCCAGTCTGAATAACTGAATGCTACATTACTTAATCCCTTCTTGGTAGATATGGAGATGTACTGCTTTTTAATAGTGTAATAGATGTGCTTCCACTAATCTTCAACTACTGATAAAAAAATATTACTTTTTAGCACTGTGATAGTTATTCTGCCACTTGTTTTCCATGGTTAGCTCATTAGGTGTGGCCACAGCCAGAAGAAGAGAATAGAAAACACATTATTCTTTTGTTAGGTAAATAAAAATGTGTACTCTTTGTTAATAGTTACAATTCCAATTTACCTCCATAATGTGCTCGTTAGGGATGAGTAGATTTATTGCAACTGGATGTGTGTGTGTTACATTAACCCATTCTCAAGGGAAGGGTGATAATACATATTTGTTCATGTTGAATTAATTTCACTGCCATGTGTGGGTCTCGATGAGCTAATTAGAGGCGGTCACAACTATGCAAAATGAATAAACAACACCTTAGCTATTTCTTATTGTAAAGGAGAGAAGAACTTCATCATCATTTTGTAATATTTACACTGCTATTTGTCATTTACTATGCGCTAATTAGGGGTCAATGCAGCCAGTTCAATTGGATAACGCACACATTTGTTGTTAGTTAGCGGAGAGGCTAAGTAGTCTTTGTTCTTCTTATAATAGTTATTCTGTCATTAGCCATTATGCTGTAATAATTAGTGACAATTCATGCTGTGCAGGAAAGAGCAAAAGCAACTGGATACAATAAATACATAATTTTTTTAAAATAAGGTGAGAGGTTTATCTTTGTTAATAATGGAATAGTTATATACTATTGGTCCCCCAAGGTTCATTAAGGGTAGTCTAGTCACAATAGGGGGAGTTCAATTTTACTAAACTCTTTGACGAGGGAGAGAAGGTAATGTGGGAAAAGAAAGGGGACGTTGTGTTCTTTGTTAAATCTGTGATAGTACTTCTGATTATTGTCCTGTACGGTGTGCTCTTGTGTGGTTACCACAGCAAGGACTACTGGATGCCTCTCACATGGCAACCCTCTCTTAAGGAAAAGTATTTAAGTACTTATTTTTAAATATTTTGAAGTTTTATTGTAATTTGTTGTCAACTTGCTTTTCACCTAAAAGGTAAATGTGGTTACATGTTAATTAGGCACATCTAATATTGTTCTTTATTACTCTATTTTTTAACATTATAAATTATGACGTAGAATAATATCATCAATTATAGTTAATTACCTAATGTGTATAATTTAAGTATAAACATTTTTTTTTTCAAATAAATTAATATGTTTCTATTTAAAAACTTACTCGGTAAAAATGTTTTGTACGCATTCTTAAACGTACGTTACTGATTAAAGAATCAGACTGTAGATTAACTATAACCTAGAATTGACATTTAAAATGTGTGTTATACAATATTCAATTCTATAACCATTTATATACTTTAAAACGCTCAAATAAGGTTTTATTTGATTTATGTTCTTTGAATAGGTATATTGAATTTAATCATAAAGTACTGCTAACTAGATTTAAATTCCATAGTACTTGAGGCGTTTCCCTTAACTGGCTAAGTTCAGAATTTATCAGCCAAAGAATTTAACCAGTTGAAATCTCAAATTATTGTGGTAAATAAATCAACTTATGCTACGGTGTCTCTCTGGGATAAATTCTCAGCCCAGTCATATTTTAAATTTATATCAATGACATTAGGGCATAACTGCAAGAGGGGAAAATAGCAATGTATGCAACGATACAACCCTGTGTTTAAGAGACAATGCACCAGAACTTTTAAAACAACAAGCATTTTTAGAGTTAAATAAATGCATCAACATTTTAACAGCCTAAATATATATGCAAACACTTTCAAATCAAACTTTTAAAATTGTTCCTTATGTTCTTGTGGATAAGAATAGAGACCCCGTGTGATGCTGGAGGACACCATGCTAGAAGAAGTAGCCTACACACGTTGAAATTCATTGCAATACACCTGGATCGAGAGCTGCCTTGTTATGTCCATACTTACATGGTGTGCGCTAAATTAACATTAGGAATATTTGTTTTGAGGACTTTAGTTAGATAATGCCCTATTCTGGTCCTGATGAAGGCGTTTTATGGCTTGATATATTGAGGATATATCACTTAGCTTATTGCGTAGTGTTGTGGGGATCCTGCCCGAACAATCAATTCTTGAGGCAAATACGAATAGTTGTAAAAGTCAACTTCAGGGAATCTTGTAGGCTGATTTAAAAAAATTAGAAAAAAATGAATTTACACTGCGTCTACATTCTCAAAACAAAAACTTTTCATCTTTAAATATTCCCTGACTTAGGGGCGAGAGATACACAAATATAATACCAGAGGCAGAGATAAATACAAGACTGGGGACACAGAACAGTAATGCTTTGAGCACTTTCCATCGTAAACAGGTGTTCATCTCTACAACAGACTGCCTAAATCAATTAAAATCATCACCACTCTTAAAGCCTTCAAAACTCGTGGTGATGAATAACAGAAATAATGAATGTAACTAACATTATTATGCATGAATTAATCTTTTAGAGTGATTGATAACAACATTGTTATAGTATTTTTGACTTTTGAAATGCATTTATATGTAAAAGCTGATTTTATTTGATCAGGAAAATTTCTAAATTGCTCATTTTGTTAACAACAGTTGAACTTAAAATAATCAATTTTATTGTTTATTAGAACGCTCAAAAGGGCCCAAAAATTGCACTGCATTGTAAGCCAAATATGTTTTACATCAATTAAATGACATTTCGTACCAAAACAAGTTGTCGTTAAGATATGTTGTTTAAAAATATAGGCCCATATTATCAATCTAGATCTTTTTAAAATCAAGTATCGTATTTTTTGTTTTAACGGGAATTCAAAGTTGTATAATATTACATTAAATGAACTACACAAAATTGATATTTCGAAAATAAAAAGACACACATATACACAAGATTAAATCTACATAACTATACAAATGTCTAATATTCTTGTTGTTATTGTGCCATAGGAATTACACTATGACTAGTTTATAAAAGTCATCTTGAAAGACCTGTAAGATGATACAGCTTATATAAATATGGAGCCCTGATCCAATACAAGCAAGTGTGTCATCCACTTCTAAAGAAGATGTTTGTCATCAATTCCCATTTACAATAAAATCATTTGTAATAATTTTACAGAGCAGTTCAATACTAGTTACAGGTATATAAACATATATTATAAATCAATTTAGGAAAATATGATTTGCCATATAATAAATTTTATACATTTTAAATACACTAATATAATATAAATTTCAATATTATTTTGTAACTTATAATTAGTGTGAACAGTTCGTTGTTTTACTACTTCCTTTCTTGCGGTGTACGTCATTCAATATTTCCAGATAATCCTTTAACATATTTTATTTTTTTTCAAATAAAAAGCCACGTTTCAATATTAAATCGAATTATTAAATATTAATTTCAACGACCTTCATGTACAGCAATTACTTCAAACTTATAATGTATATAGTAAAATTCTTAAATAATTTAAAATTAACAAAATAGTTGTAGTTGTACAAAACATAACTATTAAACAAATTGTCATGTGAAATAGCAATACTTAAAATAATAAATATGTTAGTAAATATATTATTGATTCCTTTTTTACAAGTTACAATAATTATATTACATTTAATTTTAAAGTATCTAACTAGTTACAGTTACCAGTATTTTTGGCTAGTTTTACTAAAGAAAAATAAGAACAAGAAAATTTGAATTTATAAAACTAGATATTATCATAATAAGACAATAACAATTATTACTATAATTTACTAGGTGTTACCTGTTGAATTTATTATTTGTATCCATAATACAAAACATGTAAAAAAATAAATATATAGTTCGTGTAACACAACAAAAAATAGTTTGCGTCAAGACTCAGTAAGGGAGTGTTTAAACCAATAAACAAACCAAAATGTAGGAGTATTATCTGTCTACCGAGACAAAGTTACAAGCGACATTAGGTCAAAGCCCTCCAGGCATTGTGAACACAACAATGGTCTTTGTTTCTGGTGACAGTCTTTCCTTCACGACTTTGTTTTATCTCTAGGAAGACAAACACATTTAGTGTGTGGTTTCATGACATCAGCCAACATTTGCATATTGTATATAAACTCATCTACTACATATTTATTCTAAATAAATAATAGTATAAATTTAAATCGCTTTTGAAAAGGGTTACAAACAAGTTTTCGTTTTAAAATAAAACTGTTAAAAAACTTATTATTATTCTATAGGACAAGGATCAAGATAATACATATCATTATTCTGTTCACAGCTCTTTTAATAAATAATATTAAATGTATTATAATAAATGTATTGACATAATAATAATGTTTTTATATTTAATAATCTATTTTATTGACAATAATTATGTCAATAAAAACTTCATATTATATACATTTCGGGACATAGTAAATTGTTTCTGTAGGAACATAAACTATCATGATTATTTGTAAATGAAAATTTTATCATGTTTTATTTAATTATTCTTTGACTTGAAATAAGTACCCTATATTTTCTAAACATTATAATCATAATAAAATATAGTACGCAACAAATCTTGTTCTTAGTATGTCAAAGCAATTGTAGTTTATATCGTTTCCATTACAATTTGAGTGAAAATAAAATATTATAACCTTTTAATTGCTACAGACACTTTACCTTTTCAGTATTTCTATTTATACATTGTTCATTCACCAGAGTTTAATTAAGTAGACTGATATATCTTCAACATGTTCAATTTATATAATTTTTTAATTGAAAACCACAATGGACCAATATTTATAGCTTTATTCGTGAGTTCTTTCAGTACCAAGTCCATCATCGTCAGACAAGTCAGAAATATTAAATGCAACAATTTATTATAATATAAGTGTTTAAAAACATATATTTTTTAATATTTTATTTTCATCGCTAAAAATATTCATTCGTCTAAATATTTTTTATTTATGAGTTTTTAAAGTAAAATTAAATGTTGCATTAGAACCATCTTCTTGGTTTAGTAAATTATATAGCTGTCATTATATCGCTTTAAAGTTCATTATTTGAGATATTCACATTGTAAATTCATTTTTTGGAGGCTCTCCAATAACAATTTAATAGATGATTGATCAACTACTCCTTCTTTGTGTGCTATAACGAGTTACTACATTAAACCAATGAATATATTAATTATACGACCCTTACAGTTGATATATGATCTGAAAATTATAAAGATGATTAGTTCTTTGAATATTTAGTAAAATAAAATATTGAAACATTTTAAACAGTAAAAATTAGGTAAAATACCTTATAATGGTCATTATCTGGTAAAAAACTGGACCAGCAAATGTTTTTATTAACTTTTTAAGATCAAAGGAAATAAAATACTTTCTGAAAACATAGACAAACAACAGATATGGTATTTATGGAGATTATTTTTTTAATTTTATATTAATTTTTTTAGCTAGAGCAATAACAACTAATTTGTTAGTTTAAACTCACTATATGCATTATAAGCTATCAATAAGCAAGGTTACTATAAATTTATGAACTATGCAATTAACTAAATATAAAATGATTGTATGTATTAATGAGTAGTCGTGGAAAGGGATATTTTTTCATCCGGTACACAATTTTCCACATATTAAGAAAAAATTAAAAATAATTTCATAAATAAGTTAATAGCTGATATGATAAATTAAGTTAAATTTAGATAGACCTACAAAATGTATTGCAGTAATAAAGTGTTTCCACAAATAAGCTGTATTGTCTAATAAGTGATTACGAACATCGTTTTTATTATAAACAATCCACAGTGTGTACACAATATACTATATTGTCAACTTACTCAATTATATGCTCTAATTAGAATGGTTTCTGATAATTCTCCGTCCAAGTAAACTTCTTAATGCTAGCTAGTGCGCTGTGACCTCTAGTGTAATTGTCACGTTAACATTACATTTCCATAATTTACTTCATTACAAAGTTCTATGTAGAATATAAATGTAATTTTACTCTTTAAATTGTAATATTATTGTAAACTAAACAAATGTAATTTTTGTAAACAATTGTCTTATTTAATATGTCAGTAGCTGTGTGGAACTGTGTTGTTAACCCATAATTATATACTGATGTACGGAATATCATGAAATAAATAATCGAACATTAACATTCGCTTGAAAATAATTAAATATGGTCATTGCATTGACCTCAAAACGAGTCTAGTTAGGTCGACCAATGCTGACAAAAGAATAACACTTAACTAATTTCCAGTGTTCTCCCCCTTTCTCTTGCTTTGTATTTTTTGCGTCATCTTCTCTTTTTCTTCAAACTGTCTGGATTACCCTCCCAACTATAATTTTTTGTGTATTTTTAATGTATATATTTACGAATCTCTACAACTGTACAAAGAATGAACAACTGTACATCAATTATTTCAAATTGATAATGACTTGAAATGTCACAAATGAAATTTGTTTTTACAAAAACAAACAATAATATTTACAATAGAGAAAAAATTTCAATATTCGATTAATACAATTTTTTATCACAAATAATAAAAATGATAGCAAAATATTATAAACATTTCTCATTCGATACTTATTTGTTCAGCTATTTTCATTTAAGAGCTTATCTTATGTTAATAATACTATATTATTATATTTTGCTATGTGCGTGGTAGGATGAAACGCATAATAAACAGAAAATCTTGTTTTTGAAAGAATATGACATGCATTAAACCTTTTCTTTCCCCTCCTAATTTTACATGTAATTAATTCTAAATATATTTATTTTATAAATAAATATATATATATTTATTATATAAATATATTAATTTTACATGTAATTAATTCTAAATATATTAGTTTTTAATACTTTAAATAAACTTTTCATATTTTAACCACACAAAATTGTAAATTATAAAAAAGTTATCAATTTTAAAAAGAATAACATTTTTAGATTAGGGATGTTGGTGGTAATTTACTTAATCCATCAATATAGTTGATAATTATGTACAGTATTTATAAATACCAAAGTATTATTATAGCTCACAATAGTTAGAAACTACTTAGAAGGGTATATCTTTAATTTTTACTCATTTCGAATGGATATTTTTCACCAGATTTTATTATAAATTCCTAGTGTATAATATTATAAATATAACATGATTAATTGAAACATTATATTAGTACTAAACAAAGAGTTTTGTTTATCTACGTAATAACTTTATCATAGGATTTGATTAAAGAAGATACTAAAGCCAAAAAGAAACCTTTAAATAGTGTCTACGTTTAATACCACAATAATTATATAGATATACTTTTAAGATAATTCACAGAAAATATTTATGTAGTTTAGACTTAATTCAACTAACTCGACTTGTAACCAACTTATAAGAAGAGTTTGGCTAGACAACTTTCTCATACCAAAGTTAAGAGACTAAAGTTGTAATTACAACATGAAACACCTTTCTGGGTTAATTATGCCATCCTACTGAATTTAATGGTTACAGTGGTACCAACGTGAAGTATACATATTAAGGCATTTGTCTCCAATGCATTACTCGAAGAACTTAAACATTGAAATTTTATGTTCAATCCATAATAGTTCTATAATTTATGATACAGTTTATGATTACGTACTATGTTACTTCATATATTTTATGCTATATTTAAATAGTATTGAACAGTTATACTTGATAATCGTAAAACAGTTTATTATTGATAAATTTAATTTGCAGTATTAGTGAATTATACTTATATATTGTATAAAGGATAGTAAAATATTTAAGCTGTAAAAGCTTAAGCATTTAAATAACTTTAATATCATCATTACTAATTCAAATATATGTATTGTGAATGTTATAACATTTGATTAATATATATATATATTTTTTTTCTAGTTATTGCATTTAAGTTTTTTTTTTATTATTATCTACTTCGAACTATCCCCACTTTCAAGAATACTTGTATTGTTTAATATTATAGAGTGCATACTGTATATAGCTTTCACTGTCCTATACAATATTTCAAATACAATAGACTACCTTTATTTTTATTCAATTATATTACGTGTTCCATATTCCAAATTGATTGTTTTGTATATTTAAAGAAAATATGTGAACAAACTTATTAAATAAGTGAATATGTGAAAACAAATATTTTCCAATTTAACAAATATATAAATATATTATCTGTACAGTTTTGAATAAAATATAAGCAGAATTTATCATTTTAAAATATGTTTTTAAAATAAGTAAACCCATTTTAATATACTATAATTATGTTTATAAAAGGTCTTAGGTATTAGTTTTACGTAACCAATCGGGAAATTTGGTTATATATGTACAACAAATATTGAGTTCTTTGGCCAAATTTATACTTAAATATATACTTGTATACGAGTGTTTATGAAAATTAACTTCCTTAATTAAATACCTAAGTTACTGTTTAATTAAACAAACAGTATATTTCAGCTTGATACGTACGTATTACATATAATATTTTTTTGCTTTATTAATGTATCTGATATGATTTATATTCACTTCAGTCCAATTCCACATGGAAATGATTTTAGATAAACGATGTCTCAACTCCAATCGTCTGTTTGCTTCGTGTTTAAACATAGGGTAGACAAGAATCTAATTGGTATGGGATAACCTGAAAGCTATAACTCCGTCACATTTGGTCAGGTTCGGTTAAGTTATGTTATGTTAGGTTAGGTTAAGTTTGGTTAGGTTAGGTTAGATTAGGCTTGGTTAAGTTATAATTGTAATAATAATAAAAACTAAACAACATTAAAATAAAAAAATTGTCTTCTTTATACAAGGTATCCTTATTTTTAAAACTTAGATGCTGATACAACTTTGTCCGTATCTGAAGGCGAATATGAATTTTTCCATGGGTGTAGGATGAGTGTGGATGGCCTGTATAGTATCTCAATAAAGTGTACCACTAACATGTGCTAAGTTAAACTCCAATATTAATGTAAACTTTTTATAGGTTTTAAGAAGACATTTACATGCCAAAGTAAAAAATTGCTATATTTTTTACAAAGTAGTATAGCACTATGGCCTATTGCACTGTCTTACACTCTGAACACATGTCAAGTTACACTAAAAAACTGCAACATTTTCAAACAATGTTCTAAACAAATGAGATTTATTAATGTGTGCTAGATAGAGAGGTTTGAGATTTGAAAAAAATTAACTGTTTAAAACCATAAAAAATAAGTTTGCTTCAACAAGTGCTACTACTTACTAGTAGTAGTTTTTAATTAGCATAATACATGTTGGTACTTATAAAGTACAAGTAAACGTCACACAACACAAACGTATTACAATATAAGCACAAAATGCACAAATATATTACAACATAAGTACAAAATGCACGAAATTGATCACCATAATATTCGTGCATTTTGTACTTGTATTGTAATATATTTGTGCATTTTGTGCTTATTTTGTAATAAATTTGTGACGTTTACTTGTACTGTATATTATTTAGTGTGTGTTAATATCTAGTGGTGGCCGATAAATCACAGTCCTACGTCTCAAAGCATGAGTAGTTTATGAAGAGTAAAAAGAAAGTTTTCGAAGCGAATGTTTTCAGTTGGAACGACTTATAGCAATAATTGATCTCCATTTTCATTGTTTCTTTACTCAAAAATCGTTGTAACACTAATGACAAGCCACTCTTATATGAAATGTACTCACCATATTCAAAATGTTTAATTCTTTTAGTAAGTCACTGTATGTGGTACTCCATTTACATCATGTCCGGTTTTCAGAAGATATGTAGGTACATCATTATTTATCTAAATTAATGTTTGTGTAATGAAGCCGTATTCAAAAGACGAGGAAAACCTTTTGAGAACTGTATAGGTTTTAAAACGACTAACTAACTTCAAAGAGAACTCTGTCAAAGTTATCTGGACCGTAATATTGATTTTAAACGTTAAGGTATAGGCTTTTTATTTATGTGTACAATAAATATGTTTATTGATACTAACTTTAATGCGTTAGAAGTCCAGTTATGGTATATTCATTTCAACAATATACTGTATGGAGGCATATCATGAGTTATCTGTATATTAGTTAGTAAGTTTTGATGGTTGTGTTTAAGCCACATATTACCAAATGTCATATGTAAGGTTCAGTAGTTATGGCTGTAAATTGTACACACATAATAAATACCTTTGGATGACGTGCATGACACAATGGCTCAGAACTGAACGTTTCACAGTGAGGCACGTAGTATCTGCCATGTCTATAGTCGTACCTTTTGTAAACCTGGTCATTATTTTAATATGGTTAGTTAATTGTATTATTGTGTTACTTTAAATTGTTTTATATTTATTACAATTTTAGTAATATCTGTATTACAATTTAATAAAATATTATTTTTATTTTTTGCTTTAAAGTATTTTTTTAATGAACTCAATGGTTCTTAAAATATTGGTTAATTGATAAACTTTTTCGCCAATATAAATCCCTAAAAGCACAAATATAAACAGATAGAATACCTATAAATATTTCAGTTATGTGTAGCTTTACAAACTCAATAATAAAACAAAAAATAAATAAAAATAGGATATTGACACACGGTGGGATTTAGCAAACAATATTAATCATTCCTGGTTTTAATTAATAGTTTTGTGTTTATTTTCACTGTGCAATCTCTATATTACTTTTAATTATTAATGAATACGTTTTTACCTAATTGAAATTATTGGATGTTTATTCCTTTTAAATATATATTTTCCAAAAAATACTGGATATCCTTTACGTAAACGTACAAAGAAGAATTACTCAAGCAGATACTATCGTTAATCTTAAATGCTTAATATATGTTGAAAATGTTCCCTAAATGTAAACAAAATCGTAAATAATTTACTAAAAAGCAAATAATTATTAGAATCCTTAAGATTGAAGACTAAAATAAAATAATTCAGGTTTACTGTACAATGAAGAGTACAGTAAAAGTGATTAAATTAAAAAAAGAAATATTTAAATATGTTTTTTTTCAGTATAAAACTATATTTTATTGATGAAAATACTACCATGAGCTTCTTTTTACTCTATACGGGAGTAATTTCTGTCCCGGATGCATTAAGAAGTTGGAAGTAGGTTAAGTGTTTTAAAAGAAAAGTAGTAAAATAGCAATAAATCTTGGAACAAGAACAACACGTTGCAATAGTCTTAATCTTTAGCGTTGGTCTTTACTACTTTCTTAAGTCACAGTAAAACACATTATTAGATTTATATTCAACTAGTGTATGGAACGTAACCATTATGATGAATAACTATCGAATTAATTTTTATAAGAACTAAGTTAAAAAAATATGTTGATATAAAATAAGTGTATAGGTATATTAAATACGTTTTTCTGGGGAAAGTGATTTCTATGAAAGCTTTCTAGAAAGATCATAAACATCTTCAAAAATAAATCTGAAGCTATAAACAGTGACAGTAAGTTCACTGTCCCAACCAATATATAATAACTTGATCAAGGGATAATTCTGTCACAACTAGTGGCAAAGTGCTGCAACCCATAGTTGGGATAGTTCTATGCGTCCTTTCATTGTTTCCAGTCAACTTGAAAACTACTACAGATAATAAATCTGGAGTGTCCAAGTTGGGTGGTAGTTAGGGTCTGAATCCTGTGTGGAAGAGAAAACTCAATTTTAGCCTTGTTTTGAAATCCAGGCCAATAGTACGTGGTTCATATTCCACTTAGATCTGTAGATTTCTTAGGTAGCCTGGATTTTGAACAATTAATTAATTGTTATCTCAGGAACATTAGACCTTAATACTAACAACGACTAAACTCATTCCTCTACTCTCTTCACACTTTACTAAACACACTCTTATTCAGACATATCTAAAATATCAGTGTCTTTTAAATTATCAATAATTAATAATCAATAAACATAAATCTGTACCATAGCATTTTATTGTAACTGAACAACAGGTATAGTACGCCAGTAAAACCCTCAAGAATCTAAATAATCCCACAGTTTGTTAAGTTAAAAATGTAAAAAGGTATAGCTAATAATATGGCCTTAATTGATTAATAATAATATATATATTATTATTATTATTACTACTATTATTTTAGACTCAGATATGAAATTTTAATCACATATAGCCTATCCAACAAATTGCCTAAGAACAGTACTGTTTAAGTGTAAGAGGATTGGACAACTTTTTTCTGTAAGCACAAAGAGACTTATTTATTTTTCTCTTGTACAAAGTATGATTCAGTATGGAATAACTGTTTACTATTTAGCCCCTGAATATGTCAAAATACAATTAAAAAATGTCATAACAAGGATATTGAAAGTACTGTTTTGTAGTATTCCATTGGAGTATTTAGGAAAAATTAAATTTTATTGTTTGGCTAGATACATAGACCTAAGTAAACATTATCTCAATGAGGATTATAGAATTCAGCGTGATGTGCAATATAATTTGAGGCATAGACAATATCAAGTGCAAAGGCATTACAATAATTTGGTAGGCTAGCTCTTGAATTTAGAATCCCATCACTCTTTACCTCTAGATTGTATTAACTCCTTACCTCTAGATTTACAACATTTACACAATTACAGCCAGTTGAAAACACACCTTAAAAACTATTTCATTAGTTTACAAACATAACATAAAATATTAGTCCTACTCATCAATATACTTACTTACCAACCAACACCAAAAATGACTTTTAGGTTATACATCCCAATCACATGGGTTAATCACAATAAACACCAAACACAAAGAACTGATTATCACACATACACTGACACACATTTTTACAAATAATAGGAAAATACAATCATATTTAACGAATCAGACATCATATCATTTATTTGTCAACATAACCCTAAATAATCTGTTGCATATGAAAACAGTGCAGGAATGCAACTCGTTCAAGTTATGGTTTTTTTTAGATCTCACCCCTCTTTGGTGTACAGTCAGTTCCATCCACAGTAGACCTTTGGTACAGTCCAAACATTTACACTATTAGAACCTGAACTTTGTTGTGCCCTAAATTACTTTTGCAACTGTTAGTAAATGAATATTCCACGGAAGATTAATTTATTGTTTATTGTTGATATATTGTTTTTGTTGTTGTTGTTACTGTTATTGTAGTTATATATTTACTTTCGTTAATATTCCTAATATTTGGAGTGGTCAAGGTATTTATACTGTGTTATATTATGTTATGTTTTATTTCAATGTGTTAAGCTATATTATATTACATTACTTTTCATATTTATATGTATTTGGATCTAATAAGATTATTAGTTTTGAATTAATATAATTTTTTTAATTGAATGTATGACTTAATTGTTATCTAATTAATATCTTTTGATAGTATAAATGTTAAAAAACTTAGCAATTTTGTTAATAAAGAAGAAAAGAAAAAAATTAATAATGATAAGTACTAATTGAAAATTAACAATGAAAGAAATAAATGGATAAAAATGTATTTTATGATGTAAATATTATAGCAAGTGTAATTATAAATAAGATTTTTCCTCAATTAGTCATAGGCTAGAGGAATAAATAAAAACATACTACATGTAGAATATTTGTTGTACAAAGAAATAAATAAATAAATGAAATGAAAAAAAATGACTATACTCGTAGTTTTATTAATAATTATGACAATGTTAATCACCAAAAATACATCTTAAATAGGTTTCATAAGGGCTAATCATATTTTAAAAATTAAAACAATACAATTTCAAACATTAAATATACACAAAAGTTCACTGATAAAAATACAATTAACTAATATATATATTTAAAAACTCAAATTTGAAAAAGTGTATACATTAAACAAAAAGGCCTAACAAGTATTTAGTCCTACTAAAGTTGTCATAAAAATGACATTGTTTAGTTTTGTGTTCTTGTAAATATTCATAAAAATATTCTTAATGTATCTATGAAATATGAAATAGTGCCTATTCCGTATTTTTATAATACTCTAATATATGAATATATTGATTTGTTTACTTATTTAATATACACATTAAGCGCTCCCTTTCACCATTTATGAGACAAATAAATTAAATAAGTAAATAGTCTAACGTTACATTGTAATATACCATAAGACCTCATAAGAAAGGGTTACGAACGAGAACTTACTGGATACCTCTTAAAAGTAAGTTTAGAGTAAAAGGTTTTATTTTCAATTCAGTTTCTCCAGCAATACAAACGAAATTGTTATCAGAGTACTTGAACTAATGTAAACATAATCAAAGGTTTTGTTATGGCTGACAGACTTTCTTTGACAATATTATTTTATCTCGCACAAAACAAGAGCGATTGTGTTTTATTAACAATATTGTAACTCGTCAAACGTTACCAGCTGGTTATTTTATTTAAATAAATATCCTTTAGGAAGGAATACAGTCGGATATTCGACCTTAAGTAATTTATTGCCCAACTATTATTATGATAATTATTAAATTATATTCTACACATTTTAAACAAAATATACTATACGTGTATGGGATACATGGATTTTGAAATATAATTAAAAAATCAGAAATATATAAAAAATTCAGCTTATCACGAAAATAATATGTTCCACTAATTTGTTTTATTGCCAAGGAAGCATCCTTACTTCTTGGATTATTATTTAATATTGGTAAATAAAATAAAGTGATCTAATATTGATATTGGGGTTATTCAACATTACTGCTTAGAATGGATTTGTCTGCCACTAAAACGCCCGATCATAAGACAACAAATTTTTTTTATTTTAATGCGGTTATTTTAAACGCTACACTATATAAACTAATTAAAGATTTTGGGTTCGATATAAATTTATTTCAATCATTCCAAAAAAAAAAAAATTGCAAATTACCAGTTGGTATATGAATTTCCTGGAACGTTATTTACGTAACCAATTACAATAAGATATACATTATAGTACATTATAATAATCGCTAATATTAACAGTTCTATGAACATGAATGAAAAATCTAACTTCATAATGTTTTCATATAACATACAATATAAATTTTGTACCAATTAATAGATATAACAATTGAAATACATGTACTAATATCTGGTATATTATATACTAATCATACATCCTTTATGGTAATGTTTTAATGGTTGATCTGTAATATAAATTATAAACTTCTGTTTCAAATTATTTAGTACACAAAAGCAAAACATTATTAAACACTAAGGATGATGTGTTCCTTATTGGTAATATTGTTATTTTAAATGAAATCTGAATCATTGTAATTCATTTAATCGATTACAAACAAATCTAGTTTTATTACATCCTAACTATATACTTACAATTACGAGAAGGCAAATACAAAGTCGTAATTAACCCATGGTTAATCTATTTCTAGCAGTTTTCTTGACTAGATTAATTCAAGTAATTGAGTTTCTAATCAAACTATACTTTCTATCGATCGATGTATTATTTCTATAATTGGATACTGGATTGATTGCTTTTCCGTAATGTATACCTTAACTTGAGCGTTTATTTTTTTTCATTATTAGCATAGATATAACAAATATCTTGCTAGCTATAGATATAGTTAAAGATTCGTAGGTTTTATTTCTAACTCAATATTGTTTGTAAATAGTAATTACCACAATGGTTTAGCTTTAGTATCACCCGCTTCTTGATGCGACTACGTTTGAGGTGCAAATTAATATTCACAATAGAAATGGTGACAGTTAAATTACAATTTACGCTTAAAATAAATAATGAGTGTTTATCATTTCCAATAACTCACCTATTAAAATAGGCCTACATACCTCATAACATGTATGAGCTTAATTTAAAGTGTGAGTTACTGATCGTTACCTCATTTCATGAGTCCAACCTTGGACAAGCCCTCCCCTTCTCATTATTAATATCTGAGTCATAATTCCAGCATTATTGATGACAGTAAGTAACCTTTTACAATAACTTAATAACGAAGCACTTGGAGAATTTTTACATGAAATACGTGACATTTTTCAACTATGAAAAGCATAGTAAAATCAGATAGAGAGGTAGAGTGTGATTTAGTTCATTTGACTGACATTTTAAAAGTAAATGACTGTGGATAATCTCTTCTTTTACTGTCCAAAATATAAAAATGCTATCTCAGTAGAATCAACTGGAATGCTAGTATTGTCATTCTATAACGGAACTAAATAAACTGTTTTACTTCAGTGCTAAGCATCAAAAGTATTAGTTTGTTGTGGGTATGTAATTATGACACAATGGTTTACGTCTACAGAAAAAAATTTTTTGTAACGTAATTACCAAATCCTTTTATATGACGCATTCTTAGTAACTGTTTATAGCTAAATATATATAACACAGTAACTAGGTAAATGTCACATTTATCGGTCAATACTGTTCCAAGATGTTCTATTGTATTTGACTTCGTCTTTTGACGTCTTTCACTTCTGAACATTATAAAGGTTTCTGTAGTAACAAATGTACAAGAATTTTCCAAGTTCCATGGCTCCTTCTCCATGCTGATGAGTTATGTGAGAGCGAAACAAGAATCACACGCAAACTTGGCTAACTTAAATTTCTCGTTTTATGGCAGAGCAGAATCGTTTTTAAAATTCTGGGATACGTTACCAGGCATTTGCTGTATTTAGAAGTACTAAACCTACAATCCTATTTCATGACATATTTTCTTTTTGTTTCTAAGGAAAAACACCTAAGTATATAATTAATTTGTAGACAAATAAAACAAATACAAAATAATATTAATAAAATAATGTAGTTTTCAAGTCCCAGGGCCACAGTGGTCCCTGGGGGCGTGGGTATGCTCGGGGGGAGGTGGCAAAAGGAATATGGATGGCACTTGGGACTTGAAAACGGACACACACACACACACACACACACACACACACACACACACACACACACACACACACACACACACACACACACACACACACACACACACACACACACACACACACACACACACACACACACACACACACACGCACGCACGCACGCACGCACGCACGCACGCACGCGCACGCACACACACACACACACACACACACACACACACACACACACACACACACACACACACACACACACACACACACAGACGTACCACTGTACGTGTATGGGCGGGCGGGTGGGTCAAAACCACTGTACGTGTATGGGTGGGTGGGTGGATCAAAACCACTTTTTATGTTCAATAGACACATTGATCCTTCTATTACCTATTACTTTGTAGTTTTGTAATCAGATAATTTAATTATTTGTATTCATATTTTTAACGAAGCGTTAACCATTTATGAGTTTAATGTACTATGCTAACCTTAAGTAAATAATAATATAATAAATATTACAACAATGCATGTCTTATCAACTTATTAGTACATGCCTGGTTTTATGGTTTTTCCTAGGTATGTTTGGTCTATGACACATCTCTTTATATTGTTTTTATTAATAATAGCCATAACGTATTGATGTATTTTCCACTCTACTATCGATAAAAGTTCTTTGCGACACCAGAATTATGGACTGCCACAATGATCTGTACTTGCTCCTCTTTTATTTAATGTGTACATTGCCAAAATTCCCACCACATAGTCCAGAAAATTCATGTGTGCAGATGCTCTCAGACCTCAACAGAGAGATATCAAATACGGAAAGAACACACACTTGATCTAGCTATCCTCAATCAATATTTAGAATCCGTAAGCTAAAGCCAAATTCAACAAATTCATAAGTAACCTGCTTTCACCTGAGTAATATACTATCTAATTAGAAATTGAACTCCTCCTTATTTGATGGTGTTACGTTGAAATACAATGAGCAACCAGAGTACTTGGGAGTGAGTTTCGTTAAGTATTTTAAAAGTCAGCTACATAGAACAAATAAGTACATAAATAAGCTGAATTGAGTACAAAATCTAACATTTTGCAATAAATTTTTGAATATTAATGGGGAGCCTTCGCACAAGTCCTGCATACAATTTGCTGCTTAGTCCCATTTTATAGCATTATAGTATATTGTGCAAATTTAAGTGGACAGTGGCAAATGATTGTCATATTATTGTGGAGACAAGGTACAAACGATGCATCACATAGTTATTGATTGCACATTGTATTATTTTCAAGGAGAATCAGCTGGTCTTCATTCAATCAGAGAAGCAGGTGCTGAATGATTAAGAAACATAATTTAGGTTATGACTGGAGATCAATATTAAACACTAAAACGCAAGCACTTTGTTTTTTAGATTTAATTTTATGTAGAACAATTTTTAGTTGTATTTTATAACGCTGGCCTATGAATCCATAACATAAAGATACATTCCTTTAATATTAACACAGGTTTTACATTGTTGTACGTGCTTAATATAAGCAAGTTTACGTACTTCCCTTACGAAATTTAAAATTTGCGCAAAGAAATATCTTTCTCAATTTATGTTTCAATAAAGCCTCTATTACTTGATTTAAGAAAACGTAATGTTCACGTGTCAGTTAATAATGTAGAGACTCCTAAGTCAGACCTCATGTTAATGAAATTTGCAACAGCTGACTAAGTAATAAGTGCAACAGCTGTTCTGTATGTTGCTACTTAATTATGTTCTATTTGGCAGAATTTCCTTATTATTTTCCCTTGTACTCTACCTACTAGATGTTCTAGATAGAAGCTATTATTTCACTTAAAACAGTTTTTATTATTTCCTATTTTTTATTGTAACTTCAAATAATTGAAATATTGTTATATATTGTCAAATTTTAAATAGCTCCAATTACTATATTAGAGTTAGCTAGTAAAACATAATTTATTGACCCCAATAATTATTTGAAAAACATACCTCATAGTAAAAAAGAAAATAATTAAAAAATAACTTCAATAAAATAAAAATGTCCGTTATTCTGATGATCCTTTATTATTCCATAACAATTTCAAAGATGTAAGTATACTGATTGTGCAATTAATTATATTTCGGATGGATTTAAAACTTGTGGCTGTTCACATTTAAAGAAATTTTTAATAAAAATGGAGTAAAAATAACTGAATATTTTTCAACAAATCGCTGATCAAACATATCTGTTCCAATGAAATCAAAAGTTAATTAGGAAGAATTTTGATTCTTAGTTGTTGTTGGATCAAGAATAATAGTTGTTGGAAGTTATTTTTTTAAAATATATTATTCTATATTAATATTTTGAATTATATTTTAACTTTCGATTAATATTTAAATGCAGATTTGAATATTAATATAAATAATGATTATTAATCCCTTATTAATTCATGGTGTTAAGTTATTCATGATACATTATTGTGGTAACATAAAATTGCGTTAACCTAAAATAAATATTACATAAAAATGCGTGACTTTTAAAACACTAAGAACAATTATATAAATTGATAATTCACACAACAACGTTAATCAAAAGTGCTACGTGTGATTACTAAAATTACACATATAAATGAAAGTGGTAGTCTAGTACATTTAGAACTTAGGAGATTCACAATCAGTTAACACAAAGGACAATGTATTACATATCGTACACAGTGTCAACACCCTCCTTCCCCACCTCCTCCATCTGCTATGTTACAAGTTTATTAGTGCAGTAACAGGACCTTACTGTATTACACTACATTGTCCTACATTAAGGCAGTTTAAGTCCCAAGTGTTAGAAGAACAATTGTATAGATTGTGCAGTGAAAGTGAAACTACCCTAAAGCACAATCATCATCGATTAACAGTGTTATCTACAACAACAAATACGATCTTTAATGTAGTAAAAATATATTCATATGGTAAGCTATATTATGCTGAATATCGAATATCAAAAGTAAAATTAAATAAAACATTTGTCATAGATTAAACTAATGTTATCGGAAGCGTTTAAAACATCAAAGTACTATTAGGTTTAAAATTATTATATAATATAGAAATACAAACATCATATATTACATGATACATACAGGTTTTAACAAAAATAATTGTTCTGGCTATATGTTTTCTAATTATACTATAACATTTTCATAATTTTGAGAAGATAATGAAATATTGGTATTCATAAAAATCAGCTCCATTCAGTGTCATGTAAAAAAGCTTTATTTACAAAAAAATTTATAAATAAAGAATGGGTTCCGTAATTAATTTACATATTCATAGTAGAATAAGAAAATAAATAAAATATGTTACTGCAATATCTGGAAACTGTAAATACTTGTATTGATATACAATGTTTACCGAATTCTTAATTGTAATAGATCTACAGTAAAAATATAGGTACCCATGGATTTATAATAAAATTTAAAAAAATGTAATACCTTTTGTAAAATTCATAAACCTATAAGTTGTACACATATATCTTGATTACATTTTTAAGCGACCACCATTTCAAAATGTCTAAGAACAACCTAACAGTTATTATAATAGCGCTTTATAGTGTTACTGAAATAAATTTAGCAAAATTTCAAATTAGTTAGTTGAACTGTGTTTTAGTTATTAATACTTTTATAAAAAACACATACATGAATTAACTCAACGGAATGGATTTCGATAGCATTTTTTCATAATTTTCTTCAATAAATTATGTGTAAAAATTTGAAAATATATAAGCAGGTCACTTTTTAGTTACAAGTTATCAGATTTAAATACATTTCAATGTCATTATAAGTATATTTTACTGTAATATTACATAAAATGTCTCATTGTTGAAGAAATTGTCCAGTAGAAGTAGATTAATAATGATTCCTTGTTCATATGACATATCCGTATATATTATTGTAACATTGATAATATATTTTAGACCAAAATATAATAATCTATCTTAGTAAAAATTAACTAATAATGCCTATAATTAGTACTTAAAACCATTAGTTTAATATATTTAACATACATGTATATGACATTAACTTGTATCTTTTTGATAGTCATGTTATATTTTAATAAATGTCCCGTATTTTAAATATACACAAATAAATATTATTAGATTCATAACTTATAATATGTTCAACTATAAATATATTGAGCATTCAACGTCCAGTATTTGGAATAAAGCTTACATTTTAGGCTACAATAATTTGAGGAGTTTAGCTTTACTCCCATATACCCGCGGGAGATAAGTTGGCATGAGTGGTGGGTGTTCTGGATACTGTCCAGAACTGTGCTTTATCACTAAGGCCTACTTGCCATAAAGGAAAAAGATGAAAGAGATACATGACTAAAACATTGAATTTAATGTTGTAATTTTCATTTTTCATTTACTGTATACGTAAATAAATGTACAACTACCTAAATGAAAATAACCTATACTTATTTACGTTGATGCCAGTACCACCAATTAAAAAAACTTTGCTATTTTTTTTATACCAAATATATTTATAACACCTATAAAATGTTCCATATCATCACAGCTTCATTACCAGATATTTTTTGATGTCTAAAACTAAAAACAGGTAATTCAGCCCAAGAATTTTGGCTTAAAATTTGATTTATCTAATATAACTATTGACCGTCGGAAAAGAACGAAACCCCTTAGATTAATCACTAATTAAATGATATTTACTCAATTGAAATATATATTGTGTTTTTTATCACTAAATGTAAGATTACTTATTGTCTCTACTTATGCATCTTTATAAAAAAATATTGTTTAAATTACACAAATGGAAAAAATTACGGCCAATTATTGAAATATATAGAATTTTATTATAAATTGTAAACACAAACCTAGAGAATTTACCGTTTTTAGTTTCAGTATTTTGAAATATGCATTGTAATGTAGTAGGATTAATTTTGTAACAGTAAATAAAACTTGTTTGATTGTTGACAACAGTTATAAGGCTACAATAATTTATACTACTTTGTTTTAAAGAAACTTATTTTTCTAGGTGCAGCAAAAGGGGAAGCAACATCAATCCGGAAGTGAATTCCCTGGGGGAAATATATTGTAGCGTCATCTGAATTATTTATACAGTTGAATTTCTTACGCTATCTTCTGTGTTAAATCTTGACGTCTTGTGATAGTTTCACTAAAATGTTTCTAGATTCAATTTTATTTATTTCTTTTTAATAAAACTTAATAACAGTAACTAACTAGTTTTCAGGGGCTTCTAGGTTTGACTGACTATAATTCATGAGTAAAAACCATCGCAGTTGTGGATTCAATATCTGGACCTCGGACTTTTTGGTTCAAAAGCCTTAACCCTCTGATGAGACTTGCGTGGTTTTACAAACAAAATGTTACCCTTACTAAGATAAAATACCAACATCATTGTTTAGTTATCAATATTTTAAAAATTTAGGAACATCGTAGAAGACTAATTAAAAATATTCAACGGTAAAAATATTCACCGTTTTTACTTCTTGTTTACAGGTCTATACAGATTAGAAATAGTCATTTAAGTTCCCTTTGTTTAAAAAGTAAACTTATATTAAGGAAAATTTGAGCTTAAAATGTTTATTCGTAGTTTGTATATTAAAATAATCATAATACGTACTTTTATCCAGTGTTATTTCCTTGACATTCAAGAAACACACTTTATAATAATTTAGTCGCAGATTATTGCTTTTGAATTTTCTAACACATTAGAATTGTAGGAAGTAACCCGAAATTATTGCTTATTGTAGGGTTTTTATCAACTAATCTTCTAACGGGTATGAATATTTTTTTTCTGATAAACTGTGTTTGTATGTGTAGGTGATTGTTAAGTTGAATGCTTTTGTTAGTTTTAACATAATAATATCGGAGAAATTGCAAAAATACACAGTTTTAATGACGTACAATTAAATTGCTACATTAAAATAATTGCCTTATTGTTTTTTTCAGTTTTCAAAATAAAGTATTTACTTAATTCATATAAAAGTGAATTTATTATTCTTTTGTGAATCCCTCTGGTCTGAGGAAGGTGAGCGTGGTTCACCGAAATCGATCACCATAATATTTGTGCATTTTGTGCTTGTATTGTAATATATTTGTGCATTTTGTGCTTATATTGTAATAAATTTGTGTTGTGTGACGTTTACTTGTACTGTAAAATACAGAGTATTGGATGTCATATTAGTTCATGGAATGGCTTTGTAAGATGTACAGTTTTTCGATGCAAAAAAAAAATGTATAAATAACATGAGCCTTAAATTCAAGTTAGTATTTTATTAATTTAATTGTTATTGATAAAAACAATATTTCACGTGGTAAAGTATTAAAAATGTGTCCATTATAAATAATGTAAAATAACCTAGGAAATGTTAGACCCTATTAGCATCCAAATTTAGAGAATCCTGCGGGTTCGTGAAGATAGAAATCCTGTTCTCAGATCAGTCATAACACTGACAGCCCAATCGTGAACTTTTCGATACTGTTTATTGTGAGTGACAAAGGATATTGGAAGTGTCATGTCCTAAAATATTACCATTGTTTATACCGCTTTTCTGTAAATCCTGTATTAGAAATACATGGACAGAAACCAGCATAGAGTGCAATAGAGTATATTTAATAATTTTAAAAAAGCACAATAGAAAATATATGAATAAAAACATAAAACTAAAAAAGGTAATCCTATAATCGAACATTCATATTTTACAGTTTATTAAATATTTATAACATAAAATGATTGTATGATATAGTTTTTTATTACTATAGGCAATTATTAATAAACGTTAGTAGAAACTATCTTGTTTATAAATAAAAGCATGTTGAGATTAACAGGAAATGGATGTGAAATAAGTTTTAAAACTGGACTCATCTGCAAAATGAGGGTTTGTAAATCTATTGCTACTCTTATAGAGCACTTTTAAATATTAAATGTAATTTCTTTTATCGTTTGCACTTCATAAATATCCCACCAAACATATACATTATTTTTAAACATTTTCTGAAATAACAAAACTAGGATACTTGCTATATATAGCCATTTCAAAAATTATACAATAATGTATAATGAGGGATATATATAAGTTAAAAGTATAAATCAAAACTAACTTGATTAAGTCTCAAAGCAACGTCATTTGTATGGTTTTTAAATTGAGGAAAAACAATTTATTTATTAATTTTTTTAATAAGGATATTGACAGGGATAATAACTAAAAACTGTGTATTAAACAGTGGAGATTTTAATTTCATAAATACCATTCTTTAGTATTATTTATAACAATATGAAATAATTATTTAAATACATATGCCAAGATTCACTAAGATTAGAGAACATATCCAATAAGTATATGCACACAAATATATAAAACTTCTCAAGCGTAATTACATGAAATAGTTTGCATGATTCCCAATTAGTTAAAAACTATCATAATAAATAGCAATAATTTATTCATATTAAGTATTTATATCTAATTACATATTATTTCTACTTATTTTATACTACTGTGAAATACTTACGTAGCTAATTTTTACAAATAAGATAACTTAATATTACGGCTGCAATGCATACATTTGTGTAAAATTTTATAGTTTCCTGTGATAAACATATTTCGACGCATTTTAATAATCAATATTTAAATTTTAGTTTTATTTAAACAATACCTTTGGTGGAATAGTATTGATCTAAGTACTGTGGCCCGGCCATTCATTACTGTGACCCATCCGTTCATTACTGTGCCCGTCCGTTCATTACTGTGGCCCGTCCGTTCATTACTGTGGTCCGTCCGTTCATTACTGTGGCCCGTCCGTTCATGAATATTGCCCATCCGTACATTAATGTGGCCCGTCCGTTCATTAATATTGCCCGTCCGTTAATTACTGTTGCCGTCCGATCAATATTGTGGCCCATCCGTTCATTACTGTGGCCCATCCGTTCATTACTATGGCCCGTCCGTACATTACTGTGGCCCATCCGTTCATTACTATGGCCCGTCCGTTCATAACTATTGCCCGTTCGTACATTACTGTGGCCCATCCGTTCATTACTATGGCCCGTTCGTACATTACTGTGGCCCATTCTTTCATAATTATTGCCCGTCCGTTCATTCATGAATATTGCCCGTCCGTTCATTACTGTGGCCCGTCCGTTCATAAATATTGCCCGTCCGTTAATTACTGTTGCCCATCCGATCAATATTGTGGCCCGTCAGTTCAATACTGTGGCCCATCCGTTTATTACTGTGGCCCGTCCGTACATTACTGTGGCCAGTCCGTTCATGAATATTGTCCGTCCGTTAATTACTGTTGCCCGTCCGTTCATGAATATTGCCCGTCCGTACATTACTGTGGCCCATCCGTTCATTACTATGGCCCGTTCGTACATTACTGTGGCCCGTCCGTTCATAAATATTGCCCGTCCGTTAATTACTGTGGCCCGTCCGTTCATTACTATGGCCCGTTCGTACATTACTGTGGCCCGTCCGTTCATTACTATGGCCCGTTCGTACATTACTTTGGCCCGTTCGTTCATTACTATGGCCTGTCCGTACATTACTGTGGCCCATCCGTTCATTACTATGGCCCGTTCGTTCATAAATATTGCCCGTTCGTACATTACTGTGGCCCATCCGTTCATTACTATGGCCCGTTCGTACATTACTGTGGCCCGTCCGTTCATAAATATTGCCCGTCCGTTAATTACTGTGGCCCGTCCGTTCATTTTGTAGCCCGTCGAATAATACGTTTACGAAGCAATTATTACGTAAAGTTTTAAATTTTGATTTATTTACATTATTTGCATTGTAATCATTTTTAACTAAACAGTATTATAAAAAGATGGTATAGAACCATAACCAAACATGGAAACAATTGTTATTGAAAATATTCAACTTAGGATAAATTATGGGTCAACAACTCATGTAGAGGGACATTCTAAAATAACCCTTATATTATGTTTTGTAAGTAAAATCATTTCGATAGGGTAAGCTACAAAACATATATTATTATTTAAAATGAACCAAGAGAAATTTAAAAGCCAAATAAAAACTCCAGAAAAATCGTATAGTAGGTTTTTGAATATTTATGACTCTATTTAAATGAGTTTGTGGGTTTCCTGCTGTGTGTAGGCGGAAGGAAATTAACATATATAAACTACCAGTAAAAATAAAATGTTAATTATATACGAATGATATTGTATTTAAACAAAACAACTACATAAGTTTATATAATAGAAAGCTTGGGACACATTCCTTTTTTGGGAGGCTTAACGTCTAATGCTAAACATTTGCTCTGGCTATTTTGAATGTACAAAACTATTACAAAATCAATTCACCTAGATTCTACGTTAACATCACTGACCAACAGTCTCATATGAGTGTTTGCAGAGATTTGTTGTGTTAGTTATTCTGAGACTTAGTATTATAATCCTTAAATAAATAAAAATTAACGTTGGATATCGTAAAACAATTATAGCACGATTAATTGATTTTTAATGAAGAGAGGCCAATCTTCTCTTCAACCTTACTACACACATTCCCCATGGACTACCAATAATCTGTGTGGAGATCCTATCACAAATAATAAGGAAAAAAACTAGTTAGTAAAACATGAATATTACTAATAAAAACTAACAATCAAGGCCAGGATTCTAACCTGAACTATCTTTAACTCAGGAAAAAGGACGTGACGACGTAGACCACTCGGCCACTGGCTCTCCCCCCCCCCCCCATTAGCTGTTTCATATAATACTCAGTATTTACAATAAATGTCTTGATTATTTAAATTAGTTTAAATGTTTTAGATAAATACACTATTAAGTGATAAAGTATGGTTTTATAAATAATTTTCTACACGAGAAAAATAATAATAAGTAATTAACTGTAATTGGAAATAAATAAAAGCTAAAAAAATGCATTGCCAGACTTATTAAACTATTAAAAAATAAATAGTTCTTTAAATGCCTTTTATAAATACCTGTATCATTTATTTATAAGATCTATTTTCAATTACTTGCCAATCTAAAATAAAAATTTAAATTAAGAAACAATGTAAATTTTAGATGGAGTTGAAATTGGTATTCCTCGTTCTTAATAAATTTTTACAAATTCACCAATAAAAATACGTCATCAGGCAACACAAATTGCTGGTGAAAGGCCTCGAAAAAATTATTTTTATTGGTGAATTTGTAAAAATGTATTAACTAAGAAACAATGATGTAACATAAACGAAAACAAATATTTAACAATCTAAATGTATTTAAATATTGTGCTACCTATATTTAATTTATTTACAATATTGTAAAAAAAACCATACATATTCTAAAATATAATTCATATTGTATTTGAGTTTTTAATTCGTTTTATATAATATAGTAATATTAGGGAACGATTTCAATTATAATTATGAACTAGTGTTTAACGAAAACATATTCTATAAATCTACGTTGCTTAGGTATGTATACATAGGGATAAAATTCTTCTCAAACAAATTGTTCCACATACTTTATGTAACTAGTAACGACATGCTGAGACATGTTTCAGAATACGTTCTAAAGCTTTTAAGACTTGTAGAGTTAACCTTCTTCCAGGAATACACTACTGACTTGTTACTGTAGTTGACAGTTCTGCCTTGTTGACTCTTGGGCGTTGTTGACTTTTAAGACTTGTAAAGTAAACCTTCTTCCAGGAATACACTACTGACTTGTTACTGTAGTTGACAGTTCTGCCTTGTTGACTCTTGGGCGTTGTTGAATTTTAAGACTTGTAGAGTTAACCTTCTTCCAGGAATACACTACTGACTTGTTACTGTAGTTGACAGTTCTGCCTTGTTGACTCTTGGGCGTTGTTGACTTTTAAGGCTTGTAGAGTTAACCTTCTTCCAGGAATACACTACTGACTTGTTACTGTAGTTGACAGTTCTGCCTTGTTGACTCTTGGGCGTTGTTGACTTTTAAGACTTGTAAAGTAAACCTTCTTCCAGGAATACACTACTGACTTGTTACTGTAGTTGACAGCTCTGCCTTGTTGACTCTTGGGCGTTGTTGAATTTTAAGACTTGTAGAGTTAACCTTCTTCCAGGAATACACTACTGACTTGTTACTGTAGTTGACAGTTCTGCCTTGTTGACTCCCTTCTTCCAGGAATACACTACTGACTTGTTACTGTAGTTGACAGTTCTGCCTTGTTGACTCTTGGGCGTTGTTTATTATTTATCTTGATAAGAATACAGGTACCTATGTACATTTTAGTTTGAACAAATTTATAAAACATTACAACGTTATTACTTGGAGCATGATTATTCAACCAAATGAACTATTATTGTTTGAATAAAACCAAAATTTAAAAATTAAGTGTTATAATGCGTCGAAATATATTTACTATAGAAAGTTTAAAATTTATCTCAAATGGATACATGACAGGCGTAATGTGATAGTTACATTAAATTATGTTAGTTTGATAAATTAGTTTGAAAACTCAACACTTTTGTAAAATTATGTATAAGATATGAACTTGTAACATTAGTAGATTATTATAAACGATTAAATGAATCATATTTAATATTTAATCGTGCTCTTAACTAGTAAAAACATCTAAGGCGATTCAGGTTTTTGGTTTAACGTATTTCGTTTTACAACACTAATTTGGCGGATGGGTCTAATTTAAAAACTCATTTATCATCCATATCAACGTAATATCAACATTTTGTTATTTATAAATAAGATAGTTTCCATTATACATTAATTGAGTTCTAATAATTATTTTTAAGAAAATCCAGAGTATATATTTATAGTTAACTTCCACTATGAGTATGTTTAAGTTTACGTCAGGTACACGCATGCTCATAAACACGTTTTGTTGTATTTATGTTGATGTGTATACTATTTAAATATAAGGTAATACAATTGTAAAAAAAATATAAATATCGTCTATTTGAATGTAACTTAAAAAAAAAGGAAAGAAAAACACACTCACACATATACAACTTATAATTACTTAAGGGAAATACTTTAAACCTATATTTAAAATGTTCAAACTAATACAATTATACTATCAAACTGAATTTGGAGTGTCATAAACTATGGCAATGTAGGTATCCTACTTCATATATCGAACTTAACTTTCCAAGAAACATTATTTAGGAAGTTCAATTAATTGATTAATCTGTTATGATCTGTGATGCATAATAAACTATAACATGAAATTCAATAAAGTTGGATTATATTTTATACCTTTTTAAACATGTTTTACATCAACCAAATTAAGTGTATTAACATGACATATTGTAGAATAATACATCTTTATTATGTTAATATATTAAGCATGAGTTGTCTAAATGAAACATTATTCTTGAATTACTTTGAATTATAAGGATCGCACATTGTAAGTAGGAGGTAATGTATCTAATAGGAATTTGCATATGGTAATGGCCTACTTACGTAATCGTTTTCATCAATTATTGCATATCCAAACAATATTAATTTCTCAATGGATTAGTTTATTTACTGATATTCCCTATTTTTCAAAAATAAATTGAGTGACTTACGTGGCACTGAACAGATTTCTTAGCTTTTAAATATCAGTTGTTCACTTGTAAAGTTTTATACCAATCATTTGTCAGTCAGGTATAATATTCTCGTTTCAATCTTTTTAGTCTGACCATTCTGTTCAAATGGTCACCCACGGTACAATCATGATGGAGATCGTCAGTCTCTCTTAGAAATTTTAAAAATAAAACCTCTTTTATACCTTTTACATTTTGAATGAACTGCTTCAATAATTTTAGTTTCAGTTTTTAATGAAGACACATAAACAAAATTTATTTGCACATAGACACATAAATGTTTAATATAGATATGAGATTAATACGACAAAAATGAAAGAATTATAGGAAATTTATAAAAAACAATGTAAGCAGTGCTAAGTTATGCAAAATTGACACAATTTTGCTATTAATTATAACTAATAATGCCATAAACTTATAGTTGGTTTATAGTTTACGTTTCAGAAATAACCAGTTAACTTACATATATCAGTTTTACTACTTGTTTTTCAAATTGTCCCTTTCTTATAAATTTGGATTACAATGTTCAAATGAATAAATAATGGATAAACTAATAGTCGAACAAATAATAAGGAATCTGTGTGTGCATAGTATTATATTTGGGTCAAATGGAGTCAGATTGAAAATATTTATAAATAAACTATTTTGCATAATAAGAGTTTACTTAATTTACCTTTTAAATTAAAAAAATAAAACATACTTTCGTACCTTTTTTTTACAACCGTCTAAATTATGATTAAATAATTTACAAAAGTAGCCCACCCTGGATTAAAAATATCTAAATACATCTTACCTTCGTACAGTTGTGGAAAATAAGACTCCTTCAAGTGATTGTGAGCGTCTTGTAAAGGTGGATATTTTAATGTATTCACTTTTGATATTACCAGGCGTATTATTTAGAATTATATGTAAACATTATGTAAGAAAGACTTACAGCTGTAAGAAGATTTCCCAACCAAATTGGAAAAGTTTCTTTGTTTATTCGGCTTACATAGATCGCAGTCGTCTTTACCTTCTCCTAGAGGATTTTTTCGTTCATAATTCAAGCAGCTATTGGTACAAAATATATTTATATTCTATTCATAATTTAATAATATTAAGATTTTTTATTTTATTATCTACTTACATTCAACTGTTTTTAATATTTTAAAAACCTATAAACTGTTTATATTTTAATTCCAAACAATTTATAATAGGCTAAGATTAATAATTAGTATAGTGTGAGCTAGTAGTAAATGGATCCAATTATAAGTTAACTATAAAAAACCCACTTCGCACGCAAGGCTTTTTTATTTTACAAGCTATACATGCAAACAAGATACATTTCTGTTTTACATAACATTATATTGTTTATCAGTTATGAGATAATCGCGATGTGTTTAATATTGTCAACATTTAATTAAAATAATCCTTTAATACAAATCCAAAATTATTTGGTAAAAAACAAAGTATAGTAACCTTATAATGTTCTAGTCTTATTTTTGTTTGCTATCAATACACAGTAATATTACATTATTAAAGTCAGATGAGCAGGGCATTCATATAATATAGTCAATCTTTGAGTAATAAGATAAGTGTTAAAGGACACAAAGCATAATTTTTGTATTACTTTTTTTAAATAAAAAAACCAAAGTTCTAGGAAAGGAAAATAGTTACTTATCAAATACTAAATTTACTAATTTAAATATGAGTTAATGTACAGTATTTTATGAGCATTAAATAAAAAACAAGTAATAATAACCAAAGATAAGTGTTCAGGTACATACAAATTATAAACTAAAACGCATCATCAATAAATTCAACATAGCTTACATTAGTAGGTAATAGTGAATTTTTAAATGATTATATATTATTTATTTAAATGTTCCCAAAGGATCGTAATAATTTTGTTAGAACATCAAATGAGGGAAAACATGAATTACTAAAAAATTCCATCTTTTTTCATTTTTGGAATACTTTTAAAATAAAAAAAACAAAAATTATATATATATATATATATATATATATATAAACTAGGCAAATGAATACACGAATATATTATATCATAAACATTAATTATATACTTTATTTAAAGTTACATGACGCATAAAAAGAAATAAATATTTATGTACGTTCCTGAAAATTTCACTTTATGCTATCAAGATAATTTTAACATAAGAAAATTATTATAGTAGTTAATAGACTTGATTTTCCTAATTCATAGAAAATTATTTATTTGTAATTATATCATAGTTTTCTTCATATATTTAAATTTTACGATACATTTGACATTTAGCTGATGTAAGTTTAGTATTTTTAAATATAAAATAATCATTGTAATCCATAGTTAAATATTTTAATCAATGTTTAGCTGAATAACTCAAAAATATATGTTTTATGATATTGACTTTAATTTGGCCGAAAAAATATATCAAGGTCAAATGACACTGATTATGTCCTTCTTTTATTATAAATTATTACCAAAACTATAATATAAATGGTTATGTTGAAAATACTTCATTTACTAGTGTGCATGTGTGGATTTTAAACAGAAATTAGTAAAAATGAAGAGGAAAAAGAAGATTTCTTTTCGATAATTTAAATGTTTTACACATTTAAATATTTGGAAAATAATAATACACTTTAACTACCTTGTACTTATATAATTAATTATTTAATCATTAAAAATATTTGTTTACTAAAAATAATTATAATTAATACTACTGTACCTTGTTGAAGCAGTGTCACAGAAAATGCTGTGTTAAAGAATGTAGCAAACGCACTGCATTAAGTATCAGTGATTTCAGAACGATTATGAGTAATGTAAATCTTCTAGTAACTAGGGGAATCTTAATATATTTTATATAATTAAAAGTGAAAAAGCCCATTTTTACATCTAAATGTTCCAAAATAAACAGTCAACCTAATGAGGAAAACGAGTTGAGTTTCATTTCTTAACGCCTTGATCATAACTCGACTGTCAGACCATATTGTGATTTTCTTAATATTTCCTTTACTACAATACCTAAATATTTACTTTACATAGAAATAAAAACCTAATGTTCAAAGAGCAGATTAACAGTTGATATATATATATATATATATATATATATATATATATATATATATATATATATATATATATATATATATATTTTAATATGAGTTAATGAACAATAAACGTAAAGTTTTAAAATTTATGGTTATAGTTTAATGGGTACATTGTGAGATTGCAGAAACTCCCTTACGCTAGGGTTTGTTCTTAGTATACAATATAATATCATATAAAATCAGCGTATCCGGTTCATTACTGACTTATTGTTCGACTTTTCACTAGTTCAATGTAAATAACAATTATAGATAATAACCACTTTATGTAATATATAAGCATTGTAATTAAAAAGTTAATATTAGGGCTACTTACGTATTTTTAGGATCTAATAACATTCAAACTAAGGAACCAATAATATTTTTATTTAAATTATTTCACACAATATGTTTCAACTTAATCGTAATTTTCAAGTGTAAATTAAATAAATTAAGTATATAATAATTCTTTAAATACAATTGTGAAACATTTCGTTTTTGTAAATATTGATGAAAATGGATAAGTGGCTGATATTTTTTTTATAATAATTTTGAATGTTTAGAATCTTATAAAAAATTTAGTTTTTATATTTGGTTTGTGTGTTTAATATGTTCACTGGATTTTCTTGTTGGACTAAATATATATGTAATTCTTCTGTTGCGTTCATTTTCTTGCCCTTTTTCATGAAATTTATTATTTTCATGTTTTAAATATTTTAAAATATCACCAATTTATCAATTTTCTTCAATATTTACAAATACCACATGTTTTACAATTTTATTTTAATAATTATTTTATACTTATTCTTTTTAATTTATACTTGAAAATGACTATTAAGTTGAAACATGTTGTGAGAAATAATTTTAAAAAAAAATGTAAAGGGTACTCACTTTGAATTTTATTACATTATAAAAATACTAACATAGATAGTATAGTATGTTTATTACGCAAATTCTTATATTTTTACTGTAAATAAAAATGAACAAAGAAAATAGGTATAGCTTGGTGGCAACCAAATACATTGCATCCTGCACCTTTGTGTGTATAGGAATCCTCTTTTGAAATCAATCATAAAACTGACAGGCCAGCCGTGAGCTCCTCGATATTGTTTATTGTGAGTGACAAAGGATATTGAAAGTGTCAAGTCTTGAAATATTGTATTGTTTTATCAACTTAGTTTATGTTCGTAAAATGTATGAAATGGTTGAAAGGCGATATACTGTAGAATACAATAATAAAATCAATAATATACATTGAACTTTAACATATATCAAATTGTATACAATAATCAAATCTTACATACAAGTTATCAATATAAATACTGCATTAAAAGTAGTATACTATTTTTATTATCATAATAAATAAATTTTGTTATCAAGGTTACTCTGGTGGTAACAGTACATAGATAACAGTATAATATAATTTTTATCATTTAATTGTAATAACTAACTATTGAACTATGTTAAATATAGTATTATAATTACTAATATACGAACTTACCCACTTATAAAATGACTAAAATACTGGAATATAGTTTTAGTCAGAATACATTAGTCATTTAGCAGAAAATAGTAAATTTCAGTAAAACTATTACAGTTGGCAAACTTATTTGCTGATTTGCCAGGTTGAATATAAAAAATCTCAAGCTTAATACATATGTCAACGTTTAAAGCTTTTGCTTAGAATAAAATAAACGTACATTATATTTTTTCCTTCAGTTACGATACAAATTCAATGCATTTAGAAATGTATAATGACGTAAGATATATAACTAATTGAAATATAAAATGTAACTATAAGGCCTTGAAATGTTGGTACATAATTAGTGTTTGCCGTAAATTTACATCTGTTTAAAAAATATTACAGGAACAAAATGTATAATTAATGACAAATATAATACAGATGATAGAATTTTAGCCTAATAATAGTATAATATAACTTATTATTTTGGTTAAGATTCATATATGGACAATCTTTTATCATGGATATTCGTAAAAAAAAGTGTCTTATTATGTTTTATATCCACAGTCAAAAGTTATAAAATATCGACGGTTCAATGTTTTTGTACATTTAACAACATTTATGTATTTAATTAATATATGTAATGTAAAAAAAAATTAAGTATTTCTCCTATGTAAATACTACGATGCGAGATTCCCCTGTAAAATATTTGTATTATTAACACATTTATAAATTTAAGTAGTATTTAAACTATATAATTTTGTATATCTATATATTATAAAGCAACAATAATTGACTATCATATAAACCTTATTGTAATAAGTAAAAAGAGGAAAAAGTTGTAACATTAATGAATACTGCAGCTTCTTAAAGCAGTAACTACACACGTACTGGAGGGTATAAAACATGTATTTACTTTGTAATTTTAAAACCAATTGGGTTTAAACACACTTTAGTATATACACGAATAATTAATAATTTTTATGATCCTGGAATATAAGCTAAAGGATTAAAGCATTCTCTGGGAATTTACATAGCTAAGTAAATTATACTTCTCAATATATTTTATGTAACGATATGCTGAATCTTTTTTAGAACACGTTGAAAAGCTTTTAAGACTTATAGTGTCTTCCAGGAATAAAGGACTAAATTGTATTGTAGTTGACAGTTTTGCCTTGTTGACTCGGGATCGTTATTTTCTTAAACTTGTTATAAGTATCTAGGTTATTAATAATGTAAATTTTAGTTTGAAACATGAAGAAATAATTTCAACAGTAATATTAGTAGGTATATTTGATTAACTTACTTAAAATAAGGGTTTTATAATACATTTTATGTTAAAATACGAAGAAATATTTTTTTTATAATGCGAAATGATTGTGACATTATATTTACGAGAGTCGTAATACGATATTTTACATGTTATTACATATTTATTTTAATAAGAAGTTCAAAGAATAATATTTATATAAGTGAATATTGATACAAATAATAATTAAGTGACGGAAAAGGTGACTTATTTTTTAAGTAATGTAGGTTTTTACAGACAAAATTGTTTTTCACATTACCTACTTATATGTATTCGAATTGCTACTAGCAATATGCAGAGCAAAAATTTTAATAACTTATAAATAAGAACGTATAGATTGTTGCTATATGTTATTAGACATACTTATAATGATTATAATTATTCAAAAGAGCAACGCAAATAAATATAAACAACTTAAGTAGTAATTAGAACGTTCCTGTTTTGATAGTTCATTTTCATTCCATTACTTATTTTTATGTATAAGATATTTTTTCATGAAATTTTGTTTTACAAGAAAGATAAAACATGCATAAGTAAGACGCCACCACAGAAATATGGGCGAATATGAGGAGCGAACGAATTTGATAAATGTAGAGGAACGAGTGTAGTCATTGTTACCAACTAATGTTAATCGTTCCTCGGGAATATCTATTTATTAACGGCAAATAAGGAACCTACATATTTACGTGGAATCTGAACCACGTAGCATTGGTCTAATTTACAAATAGTTTTTCAGTTAGCATAATACGTGTTGGTATAGATACAGTACAAGTGAACCTCATGCAACTCAAATATATTACAATATAAGAACAAAGTGCACAAATATATTGCAATACAAGTACAAAATGCACAAATAATATGGTGATCGACCTCACAGAATCATTACCATTCACAAAAGAATTGTCTGATTCATATTAGTTGTACTGTATTTGATTTTCAGGTGCCAAGCCTTATACTAATATTCCCTACACAATATCCAGACACTGACTACCACCCAACTCAGATACTCCAGACTTTTCTAGTAGTGTCAACATATTACATGTATACTCAGTTTATTCTCAAATATAAATAAGAACAGGGGATCACTCTTTTTTGTCAATATAAAAACATCCACTAAAATGTTAAACAAGTTGTATGATTAATAATGTTTTTTATTATTTATTAATGCAATATAGTTTATTACATTGAATAAACCACGTGTGTATGTTGACATAAATATATTGACAAGTAAAAGCAGTCACAATGTATTTGTCTTATTGCCTTTCTTATATGGAATGAATCATTTATATTGTTTCAAACTTTGTATAACACGAAGAAATAAATTCAATATACAATTAATACAAGTTCACGAATAGTAACAGGGATCCCCAGGCAATTCCATTTTAGGGATCAAGGGATTTTCATTTACACAAGTACTTATTTTTTCGTTTGGTCCAACTGAAAAACTCATTTTACCTCCATTCCCGGATTATTATCACATTATGCTACATATAAAAGAGACAATTTCAAGTAAACTTTAGTCGTTGTATTACATTTTATTGAAAAGCAATCTACATAAACGTTGCCTGCTTTATTCATACCATAATTTATGATAGAGCTTAATAATGGGCATGAACGTTTATTTATATTTAATTTTTCATAAAGCAATATGTTTGCTAACTTATTACAATCCAACGTTTTAAATGTTTAGAATTTAGAAGAATCTTTTTAAATGCATTACCAATCTTAAACTTGTATTAACACATTTATATAGTTAACATTTTATATCTAACTAAACCTCTCTAAAAACCATGTATTGACCATGTTCAATAACTAGTAAAACTAAATTCAAAATGAGTAAGTCCTCGTAAGTTTTTCTATTGTTCTTATTAATATTTATGATCCTAATTAATAACTTGTATTCAAATGAACTAAAACATATTTTCAGTGTGAGATACTGGTTTTAGGTGAAAAAATCATCGTATTTCTCTATATTTTTACAAATATATATAATATTTTGTAAAATTAACAAATTTTAAAAACTTCTTAACTATAAAGAAAGAGACGAAAGTGTTTTTATAATTAATCCACATGCATCAGCCTGTGACCTTATTATGTGTTTGACATATATGATGGAGCTATTAAGCACAATCAAGTAAGAAAACTTTACCAAAATTACGTTGGGGGAAATGAGAAACGTGCCAGAGAAAAATTGGAAAACTTCTAGAAGCATGATGAGTATTTCACATATAGAATTAGGTACATTTTCCTGCACAGTATAATTATACATAATAAAACTTTAAATGAGTAATCCATTTAAAGAGTAAAATATTCTTTTTTTAATTGATTTAAAAAAAAGAACATTTAATTAATACATTTTTAAATAGATATTTTATATGTATAATTTAATTATACATATAAAATATTTTATTATTATATGTATAATTGTTTTTATTTCAAATATATTTACAGCACTATCAATAACTATAAAAATAAATTATTTCAATGCTTATTTATTGTTAGTAAACATTGAAATAAACTATATGAAAACCAAATATAATTTTTCATCCACGTTAAAAAAAAGTTGACTCACCTCATAATGAGTAAATATTATAAACGATTAGTAGTCATTCAAAGAAGTTAAAATCAATAAATTTTAAAATAACAAAATCCGTTTACAGTTTTTTACTCAAATGAAAATAGAAGCCAATTTTAATATGACAAATTTAATTTGCAGGACACCAAACGCCAGGAAATTCAATTGGATGGTATTGTAGCAATTCCACTACTTTTTTACCTTTCTTAAGTCATATTGACATCATAGCAACCACTGTAGGAATCAATAATTATTACTGTACTTGTGTACGGCAGGTAGACTCGTAGTAAATACCTAACCTAACCTAACCACACGGTTAGGTCGGTAGGATAGTCAACTCATTACTCGTGTATTAATACGTAAGTATGTACACGATGCGTATTTAGATACGTGAACGTGAATTATCATATTAAAAAAGTTATATAAATGTTTTTTTAATATTTATCCATCAACTAATCCATATACACCCTTTGTTAAAAGTAAAATAATTATAATAATAATATTTTATTAACATTTCGTGACTTTTTGTAACATTTATCTAGGATGTATAGTGTAAAATATGTATGGGAGTTTAGTGAAATTAGTGTTTTCTCTCTGTGAAATTAGTGTTTTATAAACACCTACAGTTACTTGGAACTAACATAGTTATTAAACTTGTAAATATAATACATTATCACCCTGTACAATACAATGATATATGACTTATACAGAACTATTCACAAACATTGACATAATTGGTAAAACATATTTCCATAAATGGTATTTATATAAATGTTCTATAACTTATGTAAACGTAGTTTACGTGTAACACTATCTATTTTAAGTATATTTAGACTAAAGTGTGATTAAAATTAAGTATTGCTGGCAATATAAGAACAGTTATTTGGTAAGCATTTTTGTAAGGAAGTATAGTACAGCAGTAAGAAAAACAGTTCCTTTACAATTGCAGAAGTTTCTTTGTTTGTTCGGCTTACATTACCTGCCGTCGTCTAACGTTACAGCTGTTCTTACCTTCTGTATAGTGGATTATAATTAAACATAATGTATGAGTAATAATGGAACATGTAAGGAAAACGTAATATTTTCTGTTTGAAACTGTTAATAATTAATACTGTACTATTTACTTGTACGTTTTAGTGTTATTAAATGTTTTAAATTAATAAACTGCCAGTTTATCAAAGCATAATTTAGACAATATTTGACATATTACCTGACAAACTTACATACACGTAAATACTTATTTGTTTGTAATAGTTTTATAAAGTCACTTAAAAAATATAAAGTAACCGATACATAAACAACCTGGTGTTTATTATTTCATTATTTACATATTTTCTGATAAATAATTATAAAAAAATGTAGGAAGTAAATATATGTACATTAATTAGGTAATTTTCTTTTTTACTTAAATGTGATTATGCCATGAATGAATTTTAAGTGAAGCTCTTCTATTATTTATTTAGTAGTTAAAATTACTATACTTCATATGTATCACTCTTGTATTCTTCTACTTAATTTACAACAAACGTCTTGAATTGTACGTGATTTATTAGGAAAAATCTCTTATTTAGTTACAAACACCATATTATTGGTTGAGCCTATGGACATAAACTATCAGATAGTAAAACAATTTGTCATTCTATAAACACATTTATCAATTAAGTTATGAATTAATTAATTAAGTGTTTGTTACGAAAATCCTCTACTTTTTTCTAAATACTGAATCATTTATATATTTATTTAGTTCCAAATAATTTACATTGTTAGGTTCATTGAGGCCGTTAGTAAAACTCCTTTGCCCACCTTCCCTTAACAGTCAAATATATTATTTATATTACAATTTTCGTAAAATATTCACATGTAAATAAAACATAAATTTATATTAGTTTGCCTTTGTTAATGGTACCATCACTTCAAAGAATACCCTCCTAATAAAGAGTACCCTTCTCTACGCACGGTGGAGATAACCTCCCAACACCCATACACAAACAGTGGTTGTGAAAATCTCACCCACTCTTACACGTACAGTTATTATTATAATTTTTTTACTTATTCTAAAAAAACAAAAGGTAATTATATTATATTCAGTTCTGGCTTTAAAGATGAATAATCAAAACCAAGCTATTTCCATTGAAAGGGAAAAACAATTTAAAATATTGTTGCCTTGCATTTGCTGATGTTTTTATATTCCACATAAAAGAAAAAATAAATAAATAGAATAGAAAGCCGAAAGGTATTGTATTTTAATCGTAAAGTTGTTTTTCTATTATAAGCATATTCCTGAGCTGTAATTAAGCTTAGTGAACACAATTAAATAAAACAAACACATAATTTATTTACATTAAGACCTGATTTTTCTCCTTTTCATCTTGACTTAACAGCTTAAATATTATTAAAATGAAACGGGGAAATACATAAGTGAACAATATTTAAAAATTAATTGCTTTCTCTATATACTTAGTATTTAATATCATCAAAACCACGTTCTTTAATTTACATTAAATCATAAAAGAAATACGCTATTTCATTGGAATTTTAATTTTTGTATAGATTTTTCTAGCAGTAAAATATAATAAAACGTATTTACACATGTTTTCAAAACATATATAAATATTAAGGTACAATTTCTCTAATTATTTATTTTAACACAAACTTAGTAAATATTATTCTTCTTTTATACGTAACGCACTTAAAAATCCTTATAAATGTTTTGCTTGATGAAATTTTTAATTTATTAAACATTTAACTATTTTGATATAATAAAATACAGAGATAACAATGACATTTTATGAAAATAATTTTATAAACATTTAAAAAAATAATTAATCAATGGATAAACTGTATAAAAACTATTGTTAAACATATAAAAATGCTGCAGTCTCATTTCACAAACATTTCGTATGTGTATCAAAAGTGTGTTTTGAAATATCTCACAGTATGACAGCTGTGACAAAAGCTGTCAATGAAAACAATGGATGTTTTTACTAGAAATACCAAGGTAGTCTTTGACCATGCCTTTTTAAAAATTGTTGTTTGTTTTTATAAAACAATTATTAAGGAAAACATATACAATATCCTAAAGTCACTTTTGAAATTGGTTATTTTTTTATGTATTAATTTTGCTGATAATATATATTGTGTTACGTAGTACTATTAGTTAAAAGCCAAGGTAATCAGATAAAAATAAATTGCATAAGATATCATATAGTTTAAAAAAGAATTAATATTTTTGAATATGTAGTGGGTTTTGTATTAATAGCTTATTATAGGCATTCTTTCACATATTAATAATTATTGTTCGTTATGAAAGCTTTTTAAAACGATATCATATGGACAAGTCGACAATTGTAATTCTCTTCGAAACTTTAGTCATTAAAGCAATATATATGTTTAATTCAGAAATATACCTAAGGTACTAGTGATCCAACTATCCTGTGACTAAAATATACTAAACATTATTTTATATTTCTAGTAGTACAAAGCTGTTTAAAAATTAACAATAAGAATTTAGTCATTATGCAAAAACTCCAGGAAAAAATTACAACAATACCATTTGCTGCAATTTTGAATATAGCATTCAGCTCATAAAAGAAACGCTAGTATTATTAACATCTTAAATCTTCAAATGTTTTAGACTCAACGAATATCTTTTATTACAAATACTTACTCTACATTTATAACTTAATACAAAATAACACTTTCCTATACGGTACAACGAGGAGTTAATCATATTTTTATAAAATAACGTCAAAATAAACATAATCAAAACTTACATATGGCTCAGATAACAAATGCATAAAATCTTAGTTATTAGCTGTATTTGTTTAGTGATCCACAGTAACATGTGAACAAACCATCTATTAGATAATATTTTTTTTATTTTAACAGACTTATTCAAAGAGAAAAACTCAAATATAACATTCATAGCCAAAATGACACGGTACCAATGTTAAGAGGTAACTTTGAGTGTAATATTAGCATTACAATTTGACGTGTAACAATAGTTGAAATAAGGCTCCTTGAAGTGGAACACCGCCAATTAAAACTGGATCAAACAGATGTAACTCTGAGGCATAGTAAAACATTTCACGTTCACAAGCACTGCTCGTGATAAGTCTTTGATGTACGTATAGGTGGTGAGAGGTAAATAACGAGCACTTTAATAAACATAAACCATACTTTGAAGTTAGTTTGTTTGGTAGCTACTATTTTGGTTGTTTTGTTTTATGGTACTGAATCATTTTCAATTAAAATTTAATCGTACTTTATATGAATACATCTTTCTTCTTGTCAGTAAATTATACGTGTAAATATAGTTCACCTAACCCTGGTTAGAGACAATAAATTTTTGTTACATCAAGGTGTATTACACCCCATTTATATGAACCATATAAATGTTTAAAGTTTGTACTTTTTTGGGAATTTTACTTCTTAAATAATAAATTGGCTTTACTGTACAAAACTTGAATTAAATACATTTTTATAGCATTTTGTTTTACTTTAGATAGAAGCCACGTATCGTGACAAAACATGTAACTAGTAATTAGATAATTCATAAAATATCAATAAATAAAAATGATGAGATTAAAATTATTTTAAACCAGTAAATATAAATCAAATTTTTAACTAAATGAAAAAATAAATAAATAAATCTACATGTATCTTAGCTTGGAGGACAAAGTTCATCCAATATAAATGATTAAACTACGAAAATTTTCTGCATAATTTCTATGTGTCTGGTTACAATGCAGTTTCATTTATTCAAGTAAAAGCTTAAATCATTAATATTTTAATGTTTTGGTATGTAATGAAAACAACAAGAAAAGACACTAAAACTGTAAGCACTAGGATACAAAATTGTAACATAAAAGACACACTGGGGTGTCAGACACCCCAAAAAGAAAACGTTATTTGGTAAATCATAGAAAACTGTACTAATAGTGATAGTCAATAGTACCTACAGACAGTGGTACTAACTGAATTTATATGGAAGGAATAAATCCCCTGTAAATAAATAATAGAGTAATATGACTATGAAATCTTGATGGGGTGTGTTTTACTAGGGTTTAAAATATACCGAAATGTGATATAAAGTAACATTATGAAACAGCTATTTCAATATAATTTGTATATGTGATTTCAGAATTAAACATATTATCCTGTTATTTGTGCTGAAAATGTTTAATAACAAGTCAAAATAAAATAGGTGGAAAGAGCAATCTTACTATTACATAAAATCTAATCACGCAAAAACCACTTAACCTATTTATCTAAAATGATGCATGAAAATGTTTAGTGTCTCTGGTTAACGCATAGTCTATCTTTGTTTTCAAATTCCATTATAGAACCAATCCAGAGGTTCTAAGAAGTATTAAAGCAACCCCTATGGGTACCTCTGTGACAATAATTAATTGTTTATAATAGTTTCATTAATCAGCTGTTGGAAAAAACAAACCACTTACATAGTTTTGAAGTAAATAACGATTCAAACCTAACCACAACCACGGTAACTGGAACACAGTAGGTATCACGACAAGGCTGCATTAGGATTTCCAATTTTCCATAAACTAACAAATAATTACTATTGAATTACGAACTAGTTAAATTTAATTTGTCTAACAATAACGATAGCATAAATACCTTTAACACGCAGCTGTAGTTCAAAGTCATAAAACGAAATGTTTAGTCTGAAAAAAAGTCAATATTTTATATTTATACTGAAATAATGTGCATTCATAGACATTAATTATACTACAGTTAGAATATATTACTTTAGTAATAGACCAAAGGCGTATAGTAGTGGATCGAAATGTTATGTGAAAAAAGTATGTTCTAAAGTATTTGGTACCTCGAAAGTTTCTCACAAAATTGATTAAAAAATTTACGAAGAGCTGGGATTAAAAGTACTAGTTAAAAAACATACTGAAGTAGGGTTAAAATTAATTGAACTTTTAATTATTATTTATTAAAAAAAGTGAGTAGTAAATAGGAAATCTGCATAAATTATTAAGTCATAACGATTATGCTGGTTAAGTACTACAAATTAAAATGTCTAATTATTTACAATTATTAGTTCTAATAGGTGTATAACAGTGAAGATGAAGTTGCCCATAACATGAGTAATTTACAGAGACTTTAGCTAGGACAATAATTTTCAATAAAACTCCCACGTTAAGTGTTAATATAATTCGTTAAGTATGCCTTTATATAGCAGACTTTTACATATATTTATATAGTATGGATACCCAAATAAATTAAAATGAAAACCCAAGAACAGATAATAATTAGCTGTATTATTTAGATACCTATCTAATACATTTAATACATCATATAGCTGTACTAGATTGCTCGATCAGAGCCAATTGGAATTATGTTAATCTAATGTAATTTTATTATTTGTCAAAATGAGCTGATTACTAAAATAAAACTCTTTGAATACTATAAAAGTACTACAAAATTCCCCATATATTTTAAAGTAAAACTGCGAACAAAATTTTAATTTCTCCAATTCACTTTTTTTTAATTAATTGCAGAAACTATTTTAATTTACGTAAAATACGTAAAAACAATAGTACTCCAATAGATATAAGTGAAAACTAATTAGGAAACTTTCTTTAATTGTTTCATAGGAGCTGGTTGCAAGTTTAGGAAAACAAAAGAACGTTAATATATAAAGCATAAATAAAATGATTTTAAAGAAATGTTTTAACTAAAGTTAAATTAATGTTCACTATATATATATATCTTAAGATATATTTGATGAAATCTGTCTTTTTTTAAGACCACTGTCTTTTTTGTAAAAGGCCACTATTGTATGATGTTGATATTTATAGTTACACTTATAATTCTTCCACGTGGACAGAAAAAAGTCAGAACTTAAGGTCGTCATCCAATCTTTTGACATACTTTAGTACTTTATAGTTTTCCTAGCTTTATGTTCAATAAAATACGGCTTCACTTCACCAGGTATTTCATTGTCGACGTAGATTTTACAGAAGTCATATTTACTCGAACTGTTTTTGTTCGCATTGTATTCTGCTGCATTATAAAATTAAATAAGTATTTAGTATATTTGTAATACACAAAACAGTCTCTCACTTGTTAGCTGGCAGATTATCCATGGATTGTTACGAGAAAAATCTTATAAACACTGGAATAGGAGTTTAAACTTAAAATTTTAATGTTTTTAAACGACGACAATGTTAACGTAGCTTTACACAAAATAATTTTACAAAATGAATAGATATTTTTAAAATATATAAAACAACATTTAAAATGAAAAATAAAGTAATTATTTTAATTCTTTCTTTTTGCGTTTTACACTAGATATTTAGATTGTTTTACATATCCGAGAGATTTAATCAAATTGACAATATATTAGGAAATACGGGGATGTACCAAGCATAATAGGTCGAAGATACAAATAAAGATACTATATAGTTCACTGAAACGGGAATAAACCAGATTTTCACAATTGCTCAAATAAAGTCCACATAAAATTTTTTTAATATTTATTTTTATTAAAACTTTTACAGACGTTTATTAATACATACGTAAATATAATTATTAAAAGACGTTTTCCATGGAAAAACTATAAAAAAGTATCTCTATTATGAATGATACACTCAAGTATGCACTTTTGTAAAATTTTAACCAATTTATGTGTTAGTTCTTATGTAAAGTATGGCATATTTAACTCGTTTCCCTGTAAAATAAAATGTCTATTTTTATAGCTATGAAGGAAAATAAAAATCATATGACTTTATTTTTATTAATTTTATGTATTTATTTATTCATTTTAATTTTTGCTCAGAACCAAAGCTTACACTGCATTTAAAGTTAGACAAGAATGCTTTAATTTATAGTCCAACAACTAACACTAAGATGACTAATGGTTTACAGTTTAGCCTTACAAAGGGTAACGCTGAGGTAATTTGTACCTGGACGCTGGGTGTTGTTTGTAGGTGCCAGCCCCGATAGTCCTCCATGATATGATCATTAGGGGTGGCCACAGCCAGGGCTAACACAAACCACCAACACTGGCTCTGGGAATATATTAGGGTTAATGACGATATGAGTTCTGTTTAATGGAAAGATACTATTTTGCCCTTACCTTTATAGTTATATAGTTTTATATACCCAGTCATACAAAATAGTTTAAATAATAAAACTATAAAGTCGTACAAATAATATGTATATTTACTATTTATATCACCAAACCTGACGGATGAAAACAGGGATTGAACATAATATCAAGTTACAATCATTATTTTACTAATTTATGACACATTAAGTTCAATAAATGAATGAAAAGGGTTAGTTTACTTAAGGTAAGAGTTGCCCAAACTGCAAATCCAAGTAAACGATGAGAATTCAACACCCCTGACTGGGATAAAACATGTTATTTGATTTGAATCGTGCTGCTCGTGTTTACAACTGTAATTATTTATAGTTAATATTATATGATTATTAAAGGTAAAATATATCTTGATGGCTATACAGTTTAACTATATTTTTTTTAATTCATAACAGAGCTTAGTGATATGAAAATTTTCAAGTACTCAGCGGTGAAAAAATCATGAAAACACTATATGTATTAAAAATTTTTATATTATATTATATTATATTATATTATATTATATTATATTATATTATATTATAATATATTATATTATATTATATTATAATATATTATATTATATTACATTATATTATATTATATTATATTATATTATAGGTATTACAAATCTTACAAATATTATATTGCAACCATTTTGGTTTTTTTTTAACTCTCACATCAATAGCTTCCATATCATCGACATCTTTCGTTGTGAGCAATAAAACATTTCGTTTGTCTTTCCAATTTATAAATCCTGAAAAGAGTATAATACTTTTTCCATCAAAATTTCATTATTTTCCAATTTAGCAGAAAAACATACTCCGTGACATCTTTTATTTTTGTAAGGGTTCCGAATAAATGAGGTTTTTCATTCACCAAGAGATCTTGCTAGTGAAACGCTAGTGTACCAATTATATGTTCACACAGTCCGGTGAAAATGTAGGTATGGCTCCAATAAATCCATAAAAAATACTGTAGGCGAAACGTCCTTTGTTGGTTCTTTTTCTTTGCCGGATTATAGTTTGTATTGAAAAGTGTTTTCTCCTTCAAAACAAATCTTAATGATTTTTACCCCATATCTGTGGTACTTGCTTTTAAAATATTGACGGAATATGAACTGACCTTAAAATTTAACCTCTTATCCGTCAGTAAAAACGTTGTCCTTTGGGATAAGGCATATTATGAAATTTTAGTTTAAATGGTTGCTAAATTAGATGTATTAAGCAACCTATCTCCGGTCTGCATAATTTAATTGTCCGAAAAATGAAATATTTTCAATAGTAGCTCGAACCTATTATTTTACGAATGCTAGATAAATATATCTGATCTGGTCACCAATAATGGGCCAGGCTAGTATGTGGTATCAGACCCATAAATAGTAAAATTCCTTACAAATGTTTATTTCTTCTGTTTTAAAATCAGTTCAATTTGCCAAATGAGGGCTAAATGCTTCTTTCAGACATTGATGAACATATCCATTTCTTTCCGTTACCAGTGATGATAACACTTTCTCATCCAAAAATAGTTGATATAAATATATATATATATATATATATATATATATATATATATATATATATATATATATATATATATATATATATATATATATATATGAACAGTTAGTCATAGAATTTAAATATCAAGACCGATTCCCTCATTCTAGTTATCGGGATCGTAAGGGTAGAGGTAAAAACAATTGTCTACAGACTTCCATTTTTGGTTATCTGCTGTGGGCTTAAGTATGTACTTAAGTGACCTTAAGTACATGTTTTCTCTAATTGGTCTACGTTAGGTAATAAATTTGGCTTCTTATGAGATACATTTATCTTTTTTGGTGTACTTGAAAATATATGACGCTTTGTGGAAAGTGTTGTATATTTCCCAACCAGTTTGATCCAGTCTGATTGTGGTCAACATCAATATCACTATTTTATTTTTTTTTTTATTTTTGAGTGAATTTCTATTTTTCACTCAAAACAAATTAGAATCACCATTACTGTCATCGACGAAAATATCAATAAAATTTTCCATGTTATATTAAAAGCCTTCATTTACACGACTTATAAAACTGCCCCGTCCTCTAAATTTTCACGGAACCTATTTGAAAATTACTCTGGGGTTATAATATGGCTCAAATGGTGTAGGTATTAGTTATATGTTTGATAATTAAATTAAATAATTTCAAATAAACATTGTAAATTATCAAACACAAAAACCAATTATTATACTTTAACTACATTCATTGTCACATAAATAAAAGTCTATTACATTACTTCGTAATATGAATATGGATATAGGTTTGAGTAATTATATTTCTTAAAAGAATATAAAAAGACTATTCAAACAATAAGGTCATACGTTTAGTAACAGTCTTGTATTCTAATCTATAACATACAGTGCACCATGTGTTTTCCAAGAAAGTGATAAACAATAACTTCTGAAGAAAATAGGGTTGTCTTGTCGACTCTTCCTTCCTTGTTACTTGCAATGTAACGTAAATGGGAAGTTGTTTATAATGTACGTTGTAAGCAAACATATACAGGTACGTTGACATTTTTAATATACTTATGCTAAAATATGCTGGAAGTAGCGAAATATTACCATTTTGAATAAGTATATCTTTAATTTCTTGTATACACTTATTTTGTTTTAATTAATATATGATATTATATATACCTAAGATTTATGTTATAGATTGTGGCTGAAATTAAAATTGGTTACGTTAAATTAGAAATAATTATATATTACATTTGAAAGTTTCAATTACAATTCTTTAAAACTTAGTGAGCTTCACTGTCTATATAAACCTATTTTAATTTTGACCTGAATATATGATTGATTTTTTTTTCAATCATACCCATAGAAATTGTGATCTATTATCATGCAATTCGATTTATGTTATAAATGTTCGGTTAGTGTTTTATTCCCGTTTACTAAACTATTCTTTAAATTATATTGCATCATTTATAGCTTTTTTTTATTACCTGTAACTAAAAATAACATAAAATAGGATGGTAAAGAAATCGAGAATGGCAACATTCTGACAGGTGTCTGTAAAATTCGTTTGTCAATTTCTTAGTTGATTGATAAGACAGTAATTTTCAATACAAGATGGATTATAAAGGATGTTTGCATTAAAATCCAAATATTTTTTAATATAACATAGCGTTTATAATAACCTATTTTTTATGAAAAAAATTATTGTATTTTGGTTACACCCAACAGTTAACGAAAAACGTTTGATTAAAAGCTTTTCCTTAAAGTTTTCTAGTTCCAAGCTTCTATAAAAAGACATGACTTCCAGATACTAATGGTCAATATTGGATATTTAATAATACTTAATTGAAATTTGTTCAGGTTTTTAATTGGAAGTAAGGCAAACTTTTTATGGAACATTTATTTTTATCGTTGGTATATTCTAGAACCGTAATAAGAAATTTATTGCAATTTGTTCATGGTTTTAAATCGTATCTTACTATTTCAAATCCAGTTAAAAGTTTAATCTAAAATCAGTTGTGTTTAGTAAATAAAAAGCAATACCATGCAATTTATTTCCTTGAAATGTGTTCAAAAACGTTAAATATTTTCTGGATGATAATTAATTTAACTGGTATAACCCCGATTATCTCGGTCTTTCATTTGTTCTTTGTTTAGACACAATTCCCATCCCTCTATACACTATAAGTATATAATTTAAGGGTTTTCTTAAATTAATTAAAATGTTTTTTCATGTCTTAAATGTTTGGCTGTCTTAGGGATGAATACAAAATAAGTTATTATATATATTTAGGTTTTAATCTAATTTACATTTTAACAGTTATTATATTAAACTATTAATTTTTACTATTGCCATTGAAAAATATTTAATTTATTTAAAGTATTTCATTAAAATTATAATAATTTAGTAATTAATAGAATATAAGAAAAATGCCATACAAAAAACATTCCTTTATACCTAGTAATCCAATTATGAGTACTGTGTTAAACTACATTCAGTTTTATACAAAACAAGAAATTGAATACGTCTTCAATAAGAGAAATGTTTCCTTTTAATAAATTATCTCCCAAATCGACTTTAAAAGTTGATGTTATAAAAGGTGAGAACTGCAATAACAGTTGAAACAAGATTTGTAAAAGATTGGGAAACTTTTGAAATTGTTTGGGTGCAATTCCCCAGCTGTCTTATTTATTTACTTTCTTTTACTTCCTAAAGATATAATTCTATATACCATTTGAAGACAACTATTTAATGTCCTTGATATGAAGTAAGTAATTATAATGTGTTGTTATTGTATAAAATAATGATATGAGAACAATACAAGTTAAAGGAAAACAGAGTTTTTCCTTTAACTTGTATTCACAACTGTTAAATTCAAATTAATGCTTGTGTATTAGTTACCGTAGGGAACTTTATACGAAAAGAGGGTATTTATATAAAAATGTTTTTCTCTTAATAGTAACAAATTATTTTGGCCAAATATTGCTTTTCTCATGTGTTATTAAATGAAGCACCCACTCTACATTTTGCAAGATATGTTCATAATTAAATCGTACTGTTACATAATTTATATTTAGATTAATTATCTGATTTTAAGATAAAAAATATGAGATCCAGAGCTGTATTCAATCGTTTGTTTATAAAAAGTATGTAATTTATAACTCTTTTAGGCCTCCATAAATCTAATATAAATCATAATCGTGTATATAATATCCTTGCATATTCACAAGCGCTTATGCAAAATTAATTATGAAAACTGAAGAAATATAGTTACCTGAGTCCACGTGGACTTTATTTTATTATAATAGACTTTGTTATTTAGTTATACAATGTGTTTATAATATATACTTGGAGACATTAAAACATATATTTAGAGTTATATATTTCCTATATTGATACCAACCACTGATAGCTTTACTGTGAAGCTATAAATTTCATAGCCACTGGTGATTTTACTCTCAAGTTATATCTCAGGCCTTGATATAACTTCACCAGTGGCATTATTGTGAAGTTATGCTACTCATAACCACTGCTAGTCTCCTTAACTGCTCTCAAAATCACTTTAAGAGCAACTACTCATATCACTCTGAAGTTATCTATCTTACCTTGAGAGCCACTGGTGATTACACTTAGAAGTTACATGACTCAATTTACGAGTAAATGCTGATTTATCCCTAATATATATTGTACGATAATCCCCTATATATCGTACGTTGAAATATAACTCTAGCATCACAGTGAAGTTATCTATCCTACCTTGAGAGCCCCTGCTGGTCTCACTTAGAAGTTACATGACTCAATTTACGAGTAAATGCTGATTTAACTCTAATGTTATACATCTTACGTTGAGAGATCTCCTTACTCTACCACTCAATTGGCCATTGGCTCGCATTGTGAAAATCCATCCAGGTCCTGACAACATTGTTAGAGTAGTCACCCTTCAAACTAAAAATGGAATGTTAAAAAGGCCTGTGTTAAAGATTTTCCCCTTACCAATAGAAGACAACATTTGTTAAACCTGTCAGTTCAAGTGGCCCGGCATGTTCCCGATGGTCTGTGGACTCTAACATTTTAACATATGATGTTGTAATTAATTATTATCATGAGTTTTATTTTTGCTTTTGTTTACTTTTGTTGTTGTGATGTACAATTTTGGGAAATAAAAGTGAGTTTCAATGTCTTGAAGAATTTAAATATTATTATAATTTCTACAAAACTATAATTAACATTCTCATACCAAAAGGTAAGGTCCTCCGAACGAAACAATCACTGTGAAGTTATCTATCTTACCTTGAGAGCCACTGGTGGTCTCACTTAGAAGCTACATGACTCAATTTACGAGTAAATGCTGATTTAACTCTAATGTTATATATCTTACGTTGAGATATAACTCTAACATCACAGTGAAGTTATCTATCTTCCCTTGAGAGCCCCTGCTGGTCTCACTTAGAAGTTACATGACTCAATTTACGAGTAAATGCTTATTTAACTCTAATGGTATTTATCTTACATTGAGATACAACTCTAGCATTACACTGAAGTTATCTATCTTACTTTGAGAGACCCTGCTGGTCTCACTTAGAGGCTATATGACTGAACTTACGAGTAAATGCTGATTTAACTCTAATGTTATATATCTTACGTTGAAGTTTTAACACTAAATTTTTAAGCCACCGCTGATTTAACTTTACAATTATGACCAACACTGGCCTAGATTAAGCAAATTTAACTTATGTCTGTATCTTAATCAGGAATTATATTTATATCAAATTTAATAATTAACTTCTAATACTTAATTTATTAAAAAAATAAATAAATGAAATAAAACACAGTCGTTCAGTTTTAGTTTTGTCCCATTTTTAATGAGGTAAAACGATGAGTGTATAAGGAATTTCAAGTAATGAAATTTGATAATGTAACTTGGTACAATAAAGTCATTATTTATCTTTTTTTCTTCCCATAATGTATAATATTACTAATTTAAAATAAAAACGAAACATGTTATAACTAGGTTTATAGGTGTTTCATCATGTATAACTGACTTGTTATATTAATAAAATACCTAAGTAAAAATACATTTTAAAAATTGTTATATAGATCAATGACGTATATTCATGTTTTTTCCCTTATTTAATTCAAATAATTATAGCTTATAATAGTGAATAATATGATATACTATAGATCTTCCTTTAGTTCACAACAAATGTATCATGTTAAGAAATAGTATCTTAAAACCACTTATAAAAGATAAATCATAATTACATAATAGCAGGTCATGTTGGCAGTGCGTGAATAGGGACGATGAATTATACCATTCTCCATTGCAGTGTAGTTGGCAGGTATAATTGCTTACAGTTTATTCTAAGTGGTACACCGCAGATTAGAATCAGCTGTAAATAAGTAGAGGGACTGCATTAGCAATTATATTACGTGAGGCCACAATGTTTAAGTCAACGCTCTACATAATTTTGTTTTGTTTATTACTCTTTTACGAATAGTAATTATATTGTTAACTGTTCAAAATATATTTATTACTGTTATTATTTACTGTCGTTATGGTTGTCAATTGTTTAAAATATTTATTACTGTTATTATTTATTGTCGTTATGGTTGTCAGTTGTTTAAAATATTTATTACTGTTATTATTTATTGTCGTTATGGTTGTCAATTGTTTAAAATATTTATTACTGTTATTATTTATTGTTGTTATTGTTCTTAATTGTTTAAAATATTCATTACTGCTATTGTTGCTGAATGCTAGTCTATACTAATATTAGTTATTATTTTTATTTAATTGCATGTCATTGTATTTTTTGCCTCCTCATCAAGCATGTATTGTTCCGTTCCATATAAATTTCAGTTATATTTGAATCTACAGTATTTCAGTTTGGTATTCTTATATTTTGTTATTTTTTATAATGTGAAGTGATTTAGTGAATAAGTTATAAAACCCACAAACATAAATATATGTATTATATGAACTGCTTCAGTGTAATTGGTTTTGACTGTATTGAAGCATGTAAATAAATAAATAAATAAATAAATAAGATTACAGATCAAAAATAGATATTCCTTCTCTAAAATATATTTTTGAATTTAATTATCTTATAGTATCCTCTCGTTTTACTTCGTTTGAAATTATCTCGTGATTTTTATTTGTAAATTTTTTTAAAAATAATTATTTTTTTTAAATTATTCAGAAATCGTGCTGTTGGGTTATGAATTAAAAACAATCTGAATAATAAAATATAGGATCTATCTATCATAGAATGTTTTTTGCCTGGTATTTTATATTTCGTGTAACTTTTTCAAATTCTACATTATTATTTAACTTTTTGAAAGTACACAATTTTTCATAATACTAATTTATGGATTTCTTAATAACTTTGATTAATAATTAGACAATGTATTATTGTCCATAATTAAAACAACATAGCTAGAAAAAGTCGTATTTCGTGTAGAGTTTCATTTTTCGATTGAACACTATTTCAGTAAGTATGGAAGTTTATTTGCAATTACTTTTATCAAAACATATTGTTGTATGCGACTTGTGAACTACCATTTAAGGCGGGTAATCAGCTAAAATATGAACATCTAGGTACCGTAAAAACAAATGAAAAGAAACAGAAGATGAAAAGCAACATTGTTGTTCGTCGTAAGACGGTGAGGGCTATTTTGTAGATAAGTTTACCGAGCAGCTATGTAATTCCAACTCAACTATACACTTAGTCTGGACCAGCATAGTTTATGTGGAATCCAACGGAAGTGGTTTGTAAATTGTAGAGTTTAGGGTTGAGTCCCTGCTACAAACTGTTGTCGGGCCTTAAGTTGTTTGATATTACCCTTCCAGGTTCAAGGCTGTAAATATCACCCAGTATATAAAAAGAGAATGGACCAAAGTATTCCACATTCCTTTTATTATGAACAATATTAAGAGGTTCGATCAACTTCAATTTATAGTTTAATACATAATACTAGATATCCAATCTCCAAATCAATAATAGGGTTATATCTTCTAGTCATTATGTATAACTTTTTTTCCATTGTTTTACGTTCAAGGTTTGTGGTGACCTAGAAAAACTTCCTTGGTTATGATTCTAAAAACAATATTGATAAAATACGAAATTACATAATTTATAAACTAAAAAAAGATTATTCCTCTTCTACAACTTGTCCAAATAATGTTATAATTAAAATTATATTTTCTTTAAGTTAGTGATATTATTTTAATAAAATAAGCTCTATATATTCTCAATCTCACTATTCTCTAAATATAAATAAAAATTTTACATTTCCTAAACGGATTTAAATGACGTAATACATTATAAATTAAATTAAAATACAATTAATAAAATTAATATGTAATATTGAGTCCCTAAAAGTAATTCCCTTATTGCGATTGTATATTATATGATTTTCTACTAGTTATTTATATCGCACTATTGCTTTGTGGCAACGCAACAAAATATTGTTCTGGAATGTCCTTTTTTAAAAATTAAATATTTGCTAACATAATAAAATAAATTACACCAAACGTACTTATAGTATTTAACATATATGACTTAGAATAATTATCAAAACATGTTGAGATTAAAAGCTACCATATAACGTAACATTCAGCTACGTTTCTAAGCTCAGTCTATGAAGGTCACCTATGATAAAATGTATCTAACTTTTAAAAAAATCACAACGTATTGTAATTTATTAGAAACGTATTGTAATATTAAATATACTAAAAGAATTATATGAATTAAAAATGCTCTTAACTTTTCATTGATACAAAAATACAGTTACATTTTCCAGTATATGTAATAAAACACCAACATATACAAATCAAATAAATTAACCATTGTATAAACAAACATAAATAAAACATTAGTTAAAAAAAGATAATAAATTCACTACAATTAAAATATTTATTTCAGATGTGTTGAGTACATAATTTATATAAATTATAATACAAATAGTGTAATCAAAACATCGTAACTTTGAGTGCTAGTACAAGAATAGTATTACCAAAGTACACTGGAAACACGACTTTGCACTAATTAACTAACCACTAGTCTTCTGAGATGATATACTGTCATTGTAACAACACTTATTATCCAGGGCTGTAAACAATCGATCAGCTACTTGAGTGTCACCAATGTACCTTGGTACATCACTTGATTAGCTGAGTACGTTTCAGTCCCAACATGGAAATAATTAACTTACCTCAGTTCATGTGAGGGAACATACTGTGTTTATAACAACACTTGACAACAGCATGGTATACTGGGCTGTATAACATGCATAAGCTAGCTGAGTATCTGTACCACCAATGTATGTAATGTCACCAATGTACCATGGTACATCACTCGATTAGCAAAGTACGTTTGAGTCACAACATGGCTCTAATTATCTAACCTCAGTTCATGTGATGGAACATACTGTGTTTATAACAACACTTGACAACAGCATGGCATCCTGGGCTGTATACCATGCATAAGCTAGCTGAGTATCTGTACCACCAATGTATGTAATGTCACCAATGTACCATGGTACATCACTCGATTAGCTGAATACGTTTGAGTCACAACATGGCACTAATTAACTAACCTCAGTTCATGTTGTAGAACATACTGTGTTTATAACAACACTTGACAACAGCCTGGTATCCTGGGCTGTATACCATGCATAAGCTAGCTGAGTATCTGTACCACCAATGTATGTAATGTCACCAATGTACCATGGTACATCACTCGATTAGCTGAATACGTTTGAGTCACAACATGGCACTAATTAACTAACCTCAGTTCATGTTGTAGAACATACTGTGTTTATAACAACACTTGACAACAGCCTGGTATCCTGGGCTGTATACCATGCATAAGCTAGCTGAGTATCTGTACCACCAATGTATGTAATGTCACCAATGTACCATGGTACATCACTCGATTAGCTGAATACGTTTGAGTCACAACATGGCACTAATTAACTAACCTCAGTTCATGTTGTAGAACATACTGTGTTTATAACAACACTTGACAACAGCCTGGTATCCTGGGCTGTATACCATGCATAAGCTAGCTGAGTATCTGTACCACCAATGTATGTAATGTCACCAATGTACCATGGTACATCACTCGATTAGCTGAGTACGTTTGAGTCACAACATAGCTCTAATTATCTAACCTCAGTTCATGTGATGGAACATACTGTGTTTATAACAACACTTGACAACAGCATGGCATCCTGGGCTGTATACCATGCATAAGCTAGCTGAGTATCTGTACCACCAATGTATGTAATGACACCAATGTACCATGGTACATCACTCGATTAGCTGAGTACGTTTGAGTCACAACATGGCACTAATTAACTAACCTCAGTTCATGTGATGGAACATACTGTGTTTATAACAACACTTGACAACAGCCTGGTATCCTGGGCTGTATACCATGCATAAGCTAGGTGAGTATCTGTACCACCAATGTATGTAATATCACCAATGTTCCATGGTACATCACTTGATTAGCTGAGTACGTTTGAGTCACAAAATGGCACTAATTAACTAACCTCAGTTCATGTTGTAGAACATACTGTGTTTATAACAACACTTGACAACAGCCTGGTATCCTGGGCTGTATACCATGCATAAGCTAGCTGAGTAACTGTACCACCAAAGTATGTAATATCACCAATGTTCCATGGTACATCACTTGATTAGCTGAGTACGTTTGAGTCACAACATGGAACTAATTAACTAACCTCAGTTCATTTAATGGAACATACTGTGTTTATAACAACACTTGACAACAGCCTGGTATCCTGGGCTGTATAACATGCATAAGGTAGCTAAATGACTGTACCAGAACACTGTCACCAATGTACCTTGGTACATCACTTGATTACCTGAGTACGTTTGAGTCACAACATGACACTAATTAACTAACCTCAGTTCATGTTGTAGAACATACTGTGTTTATAACAACACTTGACAACAGCCTGGTATCCTGGGCTGTATACTATGCATAAGCTAGCTGAGTATCTGTACCACCAATGTATGTAATGTCACCAATGTACCATGGTACATCACTTGATTAGCTGAATACGTTTGAGTCACAACATGGCACTAATTAACTAACCTCAGTTCATGTTGTAGAACATACTGTGTTTATAACAACACTTGACAACAGCCTGGTATCCTGGGCTGTATACCATGCATAAGCTAGCTGAGTATCTGTACCACCAATGTATGTAATGTCACCAATGTACCATGGTACATCACTCGATTAGCTGAATACGTTTGAGTCACAACATGGCACTAATTAACTAACCTCAGTTCATGTTGTAGAACATACTGTGTTTATAACAACACTTGACAACAGCCTGGTATCCTGGGCTGTATACCATGCATAAGCTAGCTGAGTATCTGTACCACCAATGTATGTAATGTCACCAATGTACCATGACACATCACTCGATTAGCTGAATACGTTTGAGTCACAACATGGCACTAATTAATTAACCTCAGTTCATGTGATGGAACATACTATGTTTATAACAACACTTGACAACAGCCTGGTATCCTGGGCTGTATACTATGCATAAGCTAGCTGAGTATCTGTACCACCAATGTATGTAATGTCACCAATGTACCATGGTACATCACTCGATTAGCTGAATACGTTTGAGTCACAACATGGCACTAATTAACTAACCTCAGTTCATGTGATGGAACATACTGTGTTTATAACAACACTTCACAACAGCCTGGTATCCTGGGCTGTATACTATGCATAAGCTAGCTGAGTATCTGTACCACCAATGTATGTAATGTCACCAATGTACCATGGTACATCACTCGATTAGCTGAATACGTTTGAGTCACAACATGGCACTAATTAACTAACCTCAGTTCATGTTGTAGAACATACTGTGTTTATAACAACACTTGACAACAGCCTGGTATCCTGGGCTGTATACCATGCATAAGCTAGCTGAGTATCTGTACCACCAATGTATGTAATGTCACCAATGTACCATGGTACATCACTCGATTAGCTGAGTACGTTTGAGTCACAACATGGCTCTAATTATCTAACCTCAGTTCATGTGATGGAACATACTGTGTTTATAACAACACTTGACAACAGCATGGCATCCTGGGCTGTATACCATGCATAAGCTAGCTGAGTATCTGTACCACCAATGTATGTAATGTCACCAATGTACCATGGTACATCACTCGATTAGCTGAATACGTTTGAGTCACAACATGGCACTAATTAACTAACCTCAGTTCATGTTGTAGAACATACTGTGTTTATAACAACACTTGACAACAGCCTGGTATCCTGGGCTGTATACCATGCATAAGCTAGCTGAGTATCTGTACCACCAATGTATGTAATGTCACCAATGTACCATGGTACATCACTCGATTAGCTGAGTACGTTTGAGTCACAACATAGCTCTAATTATCTAACCTCAGTTCATGTGATGGAACATACTGTGTTTTTAACAACACTTGACAACAGCATGGCATCCTGGGCTGTATACCATGCATAAGCTAGCTGAGTATCTGTACCACCAATGTATGTAATGACACCAATGTACCATGGTACATCACTCGATTAGCTGAGTACGTTTGAGTCACAACATGGCACTAATTAACTAACCTCAGTTCATGTGATGGAACATACTGTGTTTATAACAACACTTGACAACAGCCTGGTATCCTGGGCTGTATACCATGCATAAGCTAGGTGAGTATCTGTACCACCAATGTATGTAATATCACCAATGTTCCATGGTACATCACTTGATTAGCTGAGTACGTTTGAGTCACAAAATGGCACTAATTAACTAACCTCAGTTCATGTTGTAGAACATACTGTGTTTATAACAACACTTGACAACAGCCTGGTATCCTGGGCTGTATACCATGCATAAGCTAACTGAGTAACTGTACCACCAAAGTATGTAATATCACCAATGTTCCATGGTACTTCACTTGATTAGCTGAGTACGTTTGAGTCACAACATGGAACTAATTAACTAACCTCAGTTCATTTGATGGAACATACTGTGTTTATAACAACACTTGACAACAGCCTGGTATCCTGGGCTGTATAACATGCATAAGGTAGCTAAATGACTGTACCAGAACACTGTCACCAATGTACCTTGGTACATCACTTGATTACCTGAGTACGTTTGAGTCACAACATGACACTAATTAACTAACCTCAGTTCATGTTGTAGAACATACTGTGTTTATAACAACACTTGACAACAGCCTGGTATCCTGGGCTGTATACTATGCATAAGCTAGCTGAGTATCTGTACCACCAATGTATGTAATGTCACCAATGTACCATGGTACATCACTTGATTAGCTGAATACGTTTGAGTCACAACATGGCACTAATTAACTAACCTCAGTTCATGTTGTAGAACATACTGTGTTTATAACAACACTTGACAACAGCCTGGTATCCTGGGCTGTATACCATGCATAAGCTAGCTGAGTATCTGTACCACCAATGTATGTAATGTCACCAATGTACCATGGTACATCACTCGATTAGCTGAATACGTTTGAGTCACAACATGGCACTAATTAACTAACCTCAGTTCATGTTGTAGAACATACTGTGTTTATAACAACACTTGACAACAGCCTGGTATCCTGGGCTGTATACCATGCATAAGCTAGCTGAGTATCTGTACCACCAATGTATGTAATGTCACCAATGTACCATGGTACATCACTCGATTAGCTGAATACGTTTGAGTCACAACATGGCACTAATTAATTAACCTCAGTTCATGTGATGGAACATACTATGTTTATAACAACACTTGACAACAGCCTGGTATCCTGGGCTGTATACTATGCATAAGCTAGCTGAGTATCTGTACCACCAATGTATGTAATGTCACCAATGTACCATGGTACATCACTCGATTAGCTGAGTACGTTTGAGTCACAACATGGCTCTAATTATCTAACCTCAGTTCATGTGATGGAACATACTGTGTTTATAACAACACTTGACAACAGCATGGCATCCTGGGCTGTATACCATGCATAAGCTAGCTGAGTATCTGTACCACCAATGTATGTAATGTCACCAATGTACCATGGTACATCACTCGATTAGCTGAATACGTTTGAGTCACAACATGGCACTAATTAACTAACCTCAGTTCATGTTGTAGAACATACTGTGTTTATAACAACACTTGACAACAGCCTGGTATCCTGGGCTGTATACCATGCATAAGCTAGCTGAGTATCTGTACCACCAATGTATGTAATGTCACCAATGTACCATGGTACATCACTCGATTAGCTGAATACGTTTGAGTCACAACATGGCACTAATTAACTAACCTCAGTTCATGTTGTAGAACATACTGTGTTTATAACAACACTTGACAACAGCCTGGTATCCTGGGCTGTATACCATGCATAAGCTAGCTGAGTATCTGTACCACCAATGTATGTAATGTCACCAATGTACCATGGTACATCACTCGATTAGCTGAATACGTTTGAGTCACAACATGGCACTAATTAACTAACCTCAGTTCATGTTGTAGAACATACTGTGTTTATAACAACACTTGACAACAGCCTGGTATCCTGGGCTGTATACCATGCATAAGCTAGCTGAGTATCTGTACCACCAATGTATGTAATGTCACCAATGTACCATGGTACATCACTCGATTAGCTGAGTACGTTTGAGTCACAACATAGCTCTAATTATCTAACCTCAGTTCATGTGATGGAACATACTGTGTTTATAACAACACTTGACAACAGCATGGCATCCTGGGCTGTATACCATGCATAAGCTAGCTGAGTATCTGTACCACCAATGTATGTAATGACACCAATGTACCATGGTACATCACTCGATTAGCTGAGTACGTTTGAGTCACAACATGGCACTAATTAACTAACCTCAGTTCATGTGATGGAACATACTGTGTTTATAACAACACTTGACAACAGCCTGGTATCCTGGGCTGTATACCATGCATAAGCTAGGTGAGTATCTGTACCACCAATGTATGTAATATCACCAATGTTCCATGGTACATCACTTGATTAGCTGAGTACGTTTGAGTCACAAAATGGCACTAATTAACTAACCTCAGTTCATGTTGTAGAACATACTGTGTTTATAACAACACTTGACAACAGCCTGGTATCCTGGGCTGTATACCATGCATAAGCTAGCTGAGTAACTGTACCACCAAAGTATGTAATATCACCAATGTTCCATGGTACATCACTTGATTAGCTGAGTACGTTTGAGTCACAACATGGAACTAATTAACTAACCTCAGTTCATTTAATGGAACATACTGTGTTTATAACAACACTTGACAACAGCCTGGTATCCTGGGCTGTATAACATGCATAAGGTAGCTAAATGACTGTACCAGAACACTGTCACCAATGTACCTTGGTACATCACTTGATTACCTGAGTACGTTTGAGTCACAACATGACACTAATTAACTAACCTCAGTTCATGTTGTAGAACATACTGTGTTTATAACAACACTTGACAACAGCCTGGTATCCTGGGCTTGTATACTATGCATAAGCTAGCTGAGTATCTGTACCACCAATGTATGTAATGTCACCAATGTACCATGGTACATCACTTGATTAGCTGAATACGTTTGAGTCACAACATGGCACTAATTAACTAACCTCAGTTCATGTTGTAGAACATACTGTGTTTATAACAACACTTGACAACAGCCTGGTATCCTGGGCTGTATACCATGCATAAGCTAGCTGAGTATCTGTACCACCAATGTATGTAATGTCACCAATGTACCATGGTACATCACTCGATTAGCTGAATACGTTTGAGTCACAACATGGCACTAATTAACTAACCTCAGTTCATGTTGTAGAACATACTGTGTTTATAACAACACTTGACAACAGCCTGGTATCCTGGGCTGTATACCATGCATAAGCTAGCTGAGTATCTGTACCACCAATGTATGTAATGTCACCAATGTACCATGACACATCACTCGATTAGCTGAATACGTTTGAGTCACAACATGGCACTAATTAATTAACCTCAGTTCATGTGATGGAACATACTATGTTTATAACAACACTTGACAACAGCCTGGTATCCTGGGCTGTATACCATGCATAAGCTAGCTGAGTATCTGTACCACCAATGTATGTAATGTCACCAATGTACCATGGTACATCACTCGATTAGCTGAGTACGTTTGAGTCACAACATAGCTCTAATTATCTAACCTCAGTTCATGTGATGGAACATACTGTGTTTTTAACAACACTTGACAACAGCATGGCATCCTGGGCTGTATACCATGCATAAGCTAGCTGAGTATCTGTACCACCAATGTATGTAATGACACCAATGTACCATGGTACATCACTCGATTAGCTGAGTACGTTTGAGTCACAACATGGCACTAATTAACTAACCTCAGTTCATGTGATGGAACATACTGTGTTTATAACAACACTTGACAACAGCCTGGTATCCTGGGCTGTATACCATGCATAAGCTAGGTGAGTATCTGTACCACCAATGTATGTAATATCACCAATGTTCCATGGTACATCACTTGATTAGCTGAGTACGTTTGAGTCACAAAATGGCACTAATTAACTAACCTCAGTTCATGTTGTAGAACATACTGTGTTTATAACAACACTTGACAACAGCCTGGTATCCTGGGCTGTATACCATGCATAAGCTAACTGAGTAACTGTACCACCAAAGTATGTAATATCACCAATGTTCCATGGTACTTCACTTGATTAGCTGAGTACGTTTGAGTCACAACATGGAACTAATTAACTAACCTCAGTTCATTTGATGGAACATACTGTGTTTATAACAACACTTGACAACAGCCTGGTATCCTGGGCTGTATAACATGCATAAGGTAGCTAAATGACTGTACCAGAACACTGTCACCAATGTACCTTGGTACATCACTTGATTACCTGAATACGTTTGAGTCACAACATGACACTAATTAACTAACCTCAGTTCATGTTGTAGAACATACTGTGTTTATAACAACACTTGACAACAGCCTGGTATCCTGGGCTGTATACCATGCATAAGCTAGCTGAGTATCTGTACCACCAATGTATGTAATGTCACCAATGTACCATGGTACATCACTCGATTAGCTGAATACGTTTGAGTCACAACATGGCACTAATTAACTAACCTCAGTTCATGTTGTAGAACATACTGTGTTTATAACAACACTTGACAACAGCCTGGTATCCTGGGCTGTATACCATGCATAAGCTAGCTGAGTATCTGTACCACCAATGTATGTAATGTCACCAATGTACCATGGTACATCACTCGATTAGCTGAATACGTTTGAGTCACAACATGGCACTAATTAACTAACCTCAGTTCATGTTGTAGAACATACTGTGTTTATAACAACACTTGACAACAGCCTGGTATCCTGGGCTGTATACCATGCATAAGCTAGCTGAGTATCTGTACCACCAATGTATGTAATGTCACCAATGTACCATGGTACATCACTCGATTAGCTGAATACGTTTGAGTCACAACATGGCACTAATTAATTAACCTCAGTTCATGTGATGGAACATACTATGTTTATAACAACACTTGACAACAGCCTGGTATCCTGGGCTGTATACCATGCATAAGCTAGCTGAGTATCTGTACCACCAATGTATGTAATGTCACCAATGTACCATGGTACATCACTCGATTAGCTGAGTACGTTTGAGTCACAACATGGCACTAATTAACTAACCTCAGTTCATGTGATGGAACATACTGTGTTTATAACAACACTTGACAACAGCCTGGCATCCTGGGCTGTATACCATGCATAAGCTAGCTGAGTATCTGTACCACCAATGTATGTAATGTCACCAATGTACCATGGTACATCACTCGATTAGCTGAATACGTTTGAGTCACAACATGGCACTAATTAACTAACCTCAGTTCATGTTGTAGAACATACTGTGTTTATAACAACACTTGACAACAGCCTGGTATCCTGGGCTGTATACCATGCATAAGCTAGCTGAGTATCTGTACCACCAATGTATGTAATGTCACCAATGTACCATGGTACATCACTCGATTAGCTGAATACGTTTGAGTCACAACATGGCACTAATTAACTAACCTCAGTTCATGTTGTAGAACATACTGTGTTTATAACAACACTTGACAACAGCCTGGTATCCTGGGCTGTATACCATGCATAAGCTAGCTGAGTATCTGTACCACCAATGTATGTAATGTCACCAATGTACCATGGTACATCACTCGATTAGCTGAATACGTTTGAGTCACAACATGGCACTAATTAACTAACCTCAGTTCATGTTGTAGAACATACTGTGTTTATAACAACACTTGACAACAGCCTGGTATCCTGGGCTGTATACCATGCATAAGCTAGCTGAGTATCTGTACCACCAATGTATGTAATGTCACCAATGTACCATGGTACATCACTCGATTAGCTGAGTACGTTTGAGTCACAACATAGCTCTAATTATCTAACCTCAGTTCATGTGATGGAACATACTGTGTTTATAACAACACTTGACAACAGCATGGTATCCTGGGCTGTATACCATGCATAAGCTAGCTGAGTATCTGTACCACCAATGTATGTAATGTCACCAATGTACCATGGTACATCACTCGATTAGCTGAGTACGTTTGAGTCACAACATGGCACTAATTAACTAACCTCAGTTCATGTGATGGAACATACTGTGTTTATAACAACACTTGACAACAGCCTGGTATCCTGGGCTGTATACCATGCATAAGCTAGGTGAGTATCTGTACCACCAATGTATGTAATATCACCAATGTTCCATGGTACATCACTTGATTAGCTGAGTACGTTTGAGTCACAAAATGGCACTAATTAACTAACCTCAGTTCATGTTGTAGAACATACTGTGTTTATAACAACACTTGACAACAGCCTGGTATCCTGGGCTGTATACCATGCATAAGCTAGCTGAGTAACTGTACCACCAAAGTATGTAATATCACCAATGTTCCATGGTACATCACTTGATTAGCTGAGTACGTTTGAGTCACAACATGGAACTAATTAACTAACCTCAGTTCATTTAATGGAACATACTGTGTTTATAACAACACTTGACAACAGCCTGGTATCCTGGGCTGTATAACATGCATAAGGTAGCTAAATGACTGTACCAGAACACTGTCACCAATGTACCTTGGTACATCACTTGATTACCTGAGTACGTTTGAGTCACAACATGACACTAATTAACTAACCTCAGTTCATGTTGTAGAACATACTGTGTTTATAACAACACTTGACAACAGCCTGGTATCCTGGGCTGTATACTATGCATAAGCTAGCTGAGTATCTGTACCACCAATGTATGTAATGTCACCAATGTACCATGGTACATCACTTGATTAGCTGAATACGTTTGAGTCACAACATGGCACTAATTAACTAACCTCAGTTCATGTTGTAGAACATACTGTGTTTATAACAACACTTGACAACAGCCTGGTATCCTGGGCTGTATACCATGCATAAGCTAGCTGAGTATCTGTACCACCAATGTATGTAATGTCACCAATGTACCATGGTACATCACTCGATTAGCTGAATACGTTTGAGTCACAACATGGCACTAATTAACTAACCTCAGTTCATGTTGTAGAACATACTGTGTTTATAACAACACTTGACAACAGCCTGGTATCCTGGGCTGTATACCATGCATAAGCTAGCTGAGTATCTGTACCACCAATGTATGTAATGTCACCAATGTACCATGACACATCACTCGATTAGCTGAATACGTTTGAGTCACAACATGGCACTAATTAATTAACCTCAGTTCATGTGATGGAACATACTATGTTTATAACAACACTTGACAACAGCCTGGTATCCTGGGCTGTATACTATGCATAAGCTAGCTGAGTATCTGTACCACCAATGTATGTAATGTCACCAATGTACCATGGTACATCACTCGATTAGCTGAATACGTTTGAGTCACAACATGGCACTAATTAACTAACCTCAGTTCATGTGATGGAACATACTGTGTTTATAACAACACTTCACAACAGCCTGGTATCCTGGGCTGTATACTATGCATAAGCTAGCTGAGTATCTGTACCACCAATGTATGTAATGTCACCAATGTACCATGGTACATCACTCGATTAGCTGAATACGTTTGAGTCACAACATGGCACTAATTAACTAACCTCAGTTCATGTTGTAGAACATACTGTGTTTATAACAACACTTGACAACAGCCTGGTATCCTGGGCTGTATACCATGCATAAGCTAGCTGAGTATCTGTACCACCAATGTATGTAATGTCACCAATGTACCATGGTACATCACTCGATTAGCTGAGTACGTTTGAGTCACAACATGGCTCTAATTATCTAACCTCAGTTCATGTGATGGAACATACTGTGTTTATAACAACACTTGACAACAGCATGGCATCCTGGGCTGTATACCATGCATAAGCTAGCTGAGTATCTGTACCACCAATGTATGTAATGTCACCAATGTACCATGGTACATCACTCGATTAGCTGAATACGTTTGAGTCACAACATGGCACTAATTAACTAACCTCAGTTCATGTTGTAGAACATACTGTGTTTATAACAACACTTGACAACAGCCTGGTATCCTGGGCTGTATACCATGCATAAGCTAGCTGAGTATCTGTACCACCAATGTATGTAATGTCACCAATGTACCATGGTACATCACTCGATTAGCTGAGTACGTTTGAGTCACAACATAGCTCTAATTATCTAACCTCAGTTCATGTGATGGAACATACTGTGTTTTTAACAACACTTGACAACAGCATGGCATCCTGGGCTGTATACCATGCATAAGCTAGCTGAGTATCTGTACCACCAATGTATGTAATGACACCAATGTACCATGGTACATCACTCGATTAGCTGAGTACGTTTGAGTCACAACATGGCACTAATTAACTAACCTCAGTTCATGTGATGGAACATACTGTGTTTATAACAACACTTGACAACAGCCTGGTATCCTGGGCTGTATACCATGCATAAGCTAGGTGAGTATCTGTACCACCAATGTATGTAATATCACCAATGTTCCATGGTACATCACTTGATTAGCTGAGTACGTTTGAGTCACAAAATGGCACTAATTAACTAACCTCAGTTCATGTTGTAGAACATACTGTGTTTATAACAACACTTGACAACAGCCTGGTATCCTGGGCTGTATACCATGCATAAGCTAACTGAGTAACTGTACCACCAAAGTATGTAATATCACCAATGTTCCATGGTACTTCACTTGATTAGCTGAGTACGTTTGAGTCACAACATGGAACTAATTAACTAACCTCAGTTCATTTGATGGAACATACTGTGTTTATAACAACACTTGACAACAGCCTGGTATCCTGGGCTGTATAACATGCATAAGGTAGCTAAATGACTGTACCAGAACACTGTCACCAATGTACCTTGGTACATCACTTTGATTACCTGAGTACGTTTTGAGTCACAACATGACACTAATTAACTAACCTCAGTTCATGTTGTAGAACATACTGTGTTTATAACAACACTTGACAACAGCCTGTATCCTGGGCTGTATACTATGCATAAGCTAGCTGAGTATCTGTACCACCAATGTATGTAATGTCACCAATGTACCATGGTACATCACTTGATTAGCTGAATACGTTTGAGTCACAACATGGCACTAATTAACTAACCTCAGTTCATGTTGTAGAACATACTGTGTTTATAACAACACTTGACAACAGCCTGGTATCCTGGGCTGTATACCATGCATAAGCTAGCTGAGTATCTGTACCACCAATGTATGTAATGTCACCAATGTACCATGGTACATCACTCGATTAGCTGAATACGTTTGAGTCACAACATGGCACTAATTAACTAACCTCAGTTCATGTTGTAGAACATACTGTGTTTATAACAACACTTGACAACAGCCTGGTATCCTGGGCTGTATACCATGCATAAGCTAGCTGAGTATCTGTACCACCAATGTATGTAATGTCACCAATGTACCATGGTACATCACTCGATTAGCTGAATACGTTTGAGTCACAACATGGCACTAATTAATTAACCTCAGTTCATGTGATGGAACATACTATGTTTATAACAACACTTGACAACAGCCTGGTATCCTGGGCTGTATACTATGCATAAGCTAGCTGAGTATCTGTACCACCAATGTATGTAATGTCACCAATGTACCATGGTACATCACTCGATTAGCTGAATACGTTTGAGTCACAACATGGCACTAATTAACTAACCTCAGTTCATGTTGTAGAACATACTGTGTTTTATAACAACACTTGACAACAGCCTGGTATCCTGGGCTGTATACCATGCATAAGCTAGCTGAGTATCTGTACCACCAATGTATGTAATGTCACCAATGTACCATGGTACATCACTCGAATAGCTGAATACGTTTGAGTCACAACATGGCACTAATTAACTAACCTCAGTTCATGTTGTAGAACATACTGTGTTTATAACAACACTTGACAACAGCCTGGTATCCTGGGCTGTATACCATGCATAAGCTAGCTGAGTATCTGTACCACCAATGTATGTAATGTCACCAATGTACCATGGTACATCACTCGATTAGCTGAGTACGTTTGAGTCACAACATAGCTCTAATTATCTAACCTCAGTTCATGTGATGGAACATACTGTGTTTATAACAACACTTGACAACAGCATGGCATCCTGGGCTGTATACCATGTATAAGCTAGCTGAGTATCTGTACCACCAATGTATGTAATGACACTAATGTACCATGGTACATCACTCGATTAGCTGAATACGTTTGAGTCACAACATGGCACTAATTAACTAACCTCAGTTCATGTGATAAAACATACTGTGTTTATAACAACACTTCACAACAGCCTGGTATCCTGGGCTGTATACCTATGCATAAGCTAGCTGAGTATCTGTACCACCAATGTATGTAATGTCACAATGTACCACGGTACATCACTCGATTAGCTGAATACGTTTGAGTCACAACATGGCACTAATTAACTAACCTCAGTTCATGTTGTAGAACATACTGTGTTTATAACAACACTTGACAACAGCCTGGTATCCTGGGCTGTATACCATGCATAAGCTAGCTGAGTATCTGTACCACCAATGTATGTAATGTCACCAATGTACCATGGTACATTACTCGATTAGCTGAATACGTTTGAGTCACAACATGGCACTAATTAACTAACCTCAGTTCATGTTGTAGAACATACTGTGTTTATAACAACACTTGACAACAGCCTGGTATCCTGGGCTGTATACCATGCATAAGCTAGCTGAGTATCTGTACCACCAATGTATGTAATGTCACCAATGTACCATGGTACATCACTCGATTAGCTGAGTACGTTTGAGTCACAACATAGCTCTAATTATCTAACCTCAGTTCATATGATGGAACATACTGTGTTTATAACAACACTTGACAACAGCATGGCATCCTGGGCTGTATACCATGTATAAGCTAGCTGAGTATCTGGACCACCAATGTATGTAATGACACCAATGTACCATGGTACATCACTCGATTAACTGAATACGTTTGAGTCACAACATGGCACTAATTAATTAACCTCAGTTCATGTGATGGAACATACTATGTTTATAACAACACTTGACAACAGCCTGGTATCCTGGGCTGTATACCATGCATAAGCTAGCTGAGTATCTGTACCACCAATGTATGTAATGTCACCAATGTACCATGGTACATCACTCGATTAGCTGAATACGTTTGAGTCACAACATGGCACTAATTAACTTACCTCAGTTCATGTTGTAGAACATACTGTGTTTATAACAACACTTGACAACAGCCTGGTATCCTGGGCTGTATACCATGCATAAGCTAGCTGAGTATCTGTACCACCAATGTATGTAATGTCACCAATGTACCATGGTACATCACTCGATTAGCTGAATACGTTTGAGTCACAACATGGCACTAATTAACTAACCTCAGTTCATGTTGTAGAACATACTGTGTTTATAACAACACTTGACAACAGCCTGGTATCCTGGGCTGTATACCATGCATAAGCTAGCTGAGTATCTGTACCACCAATGTATGTAATGTCACCAATGTACCATGGTACATCACTCGATTAGCTGAAAACGTTTGAGTCACAACATGGCACTAATTAATTAACCTCAGTTCATGTGATGGAACATACTATGTTTATAACAACACTTGACAACAACATGGCATCCTGGGCTGTATAACATTCATAAGCTAGCTGAGTATCTGTACCACCAATGTATGTAATGACACCAATGTACCATGGTACATCACTCGATTAGCTGAGTACGTTTGAGTCACAACATGGCACTAATTAACTAACCTCAGTTCATGTGATGGAACATACTGTGTTTATAACAACACTTGACAACAGCCTGGTATCCTGGGCTGTATACCATGCATAAGCTAGGTGAGTATCTGTACCACCAATGTATGTAATATCACCAATGTTTCATGGTACATCACTTGATTAGCTGAGTACGTTTGAGTCACAAAATGGCACTAATTAACTAACCTCAGTTCATGTTGTAGAACATACTGTGTTTATAACAACACTTGACAACAGCCTGGTATCCTGGGCTGTTACCATGCATAAGCTAGCTGAGTAACTGTACCACCAATGTATGTAATATCACCAATGTTCCATGGTACATCACTTGATTAGCTGAGTACGTTTAAATCACAACATGGCACTAATTAACTAACCTCAGTTCATGTGATGGAACATACTGTGTTTATAACAACAGTTGACAACAGCCTGGTATCCTGGGCTGTATAACATGCATAAGGTAGCTAAATGACTGTACCAGAACACTGTCACCAATGTACCTTGGTACATCACTCGATTAGCTGAATACGTTTGAGTCACAACATGACACTAATTAACTAACCACAGTTCATGTTGTAGAACATACTGTGTTTATAACAACACTTGACAACAGCCTGGTATCCTGGGCTGTATACTATGCATAAGCTAGCTGAGTATCTGTACCACCAATGTATGTAATGTCACCAATGTACCATGGTACATCACTTGATTAGCTGAATACGTTTGAGTCACAACATGGCACTAATTAACTAACCTCAGTTCATGTTGTAGAACATACTGTGTTTATAACAACACTTGACAACAGCCTGGTATCCTGGGCTGTATACCATGCATAAGCTAGCTGAGTATCTGTACCACCAATGTATGTAATGTCACCAATGTACCATTGTACATCACTCGATTAGCTGAATACGTTTGAGTCACAACATGGCACTAATTAACTAACCTCAGTTCATGTTGTAGAACATACTGTGTTTATAACAACACTTGACAACAGCCTGGTATCCTGGGCTGTATACCATGCATAAGCTAGCTGAGTATCTGTACCACCAATGTATGTAATGTCACCAATGTACCATGGTACATCACTCGATTAGCTGAATACGTTTGAGTCACAACATGGCACTAATTAACTAACCTCAGTTCATGTGATGGAACATACTATGTTTATAACAACACTTGACAACAGCCTGGTATCCTGGGCTGTATACTATGCATAAGCTAGCTGAGTATCTGTACCACCAATGTATGTAATGTCACCAATGTACCATGGTACATCACTCGATTAGCTGAATACGTTTGAGTCACAACATGGCACTAATTAACTAACCTCAGTTCATGTGATGGAACATACTGTGTTTATAACAACACTTCACAACAGCCTGGTATCCTGGGCTGTATACTATGCATAAGCTAGCTGAGTATCTGTACCACCAATGTATGTAATGTCACCAATGTACCATGGTACATCACTCGATTAGCTGAATACGTTTGAGTCACAACATGGCACTAATTAACTAACCTCAGTTCATGTTGTAGAACATACTGTGTTTATAACAACACTTGACAACAGCCTGGTATCCTGGGCTGTATACCATGCATAAGCTAGCTGAGTATCTGTACCACCAATGTATGTAATGTCACCAATGTACCATGGTACATCACTCGATTAGCTGAATACGTTTGAGTCACAACATGGCACTAATTAACTAACCTCAGTTCATGTTGTAGAACATACTGTGTTTATAACAACACTTGACAACAGCCTGGTATCCTGGGCTGTATACCATGCATAAGCTAGCTAAGTATCTGTACCACCAATGTATGTAATGTCACCAATGTACCATGGTACATCACTCGATTAGCTGAATACGTTTGAGTCACAACATGGCACTAATTAACTAAACTCAGTTCATGTTGTAGAACATACTGTGTTTATAACAACACTTGACAACAGCCTGGTATCCTGGGCTGTATACCATGCATAAGCTAGCTGAGTATCTGTACCACCAATGTATGTAATGTCACCAATGTACCATGGTACATCACTCGATTAGCTGAGTACGTTTGAGTCACAACATAGCTCTAATTATCTAACCTCAGTTCATGTGATGGAACATACTGTGTTTATAACAACACTTGACAACAGCATGGCATCCTGGGCTGTATACCATGCATAAGCTAGCTGAGTATCTGTACCACCAATGTATGTAATGACACCAATGTACCATGGTACATCACTCGATTAGCTGAGTACGTTTGAGTCACAACATGGCACTAATTAACTAACCTCAGTTCATGTGATGGAACATACTGTGTTTATAACAACACTTGACAACAGCCTGGTATCCTGGGCTGTATACCATGCATAAGCTAGGTGAGTATCTGTACCACCAATGTATGTAATATCACCAATGTTCCATGGTACATCACTTGATTAGCTGAGTACGTTTGAGTCACAACATGGCACAAATTAACTAACCTCAGTTCATGTTGTAGAACATACTGTGTTTATAACAACACTTGACAACAGCCTGGTATCCTAGGCTGTATACCATGCATAAGCTAGCTGAGTATCTGTACCACCAATGTATGTAATATCACCAATGTTCCATGGTACATCACTTGATTAGCTGAGTACGTTTGAGTCACAAAATGGCACTAATTAACTAACCTCAGTTCATGTTGTAGAACATACTGTGTTTATAACAACACTTGACAATAGCCTGGTATCCTGGGCTGTATACCATGCATAAGCTAGCTGAGTAACTGTACCACCAATGTATGTAATATCACCAATGTTCCATTGTACATCACTTGATTAGCTGAGTACGTTTGAGTCACAACATGGAACTAATTAACTAACCTCAGTTCATGTGATGGAACATACTGTGTTTATAACAACACTTGACAACAGCCTGGTATCCTGGGCTGTATAACATGCATAAGGTAGCTAAATGACTGTACCAGAACACTGTCACCAATGTACCTTGGTACATCACTTGATTGCCTGAGTACGTTTGAGTCACAACATGACACTAATTAACTAACCTCAGTTCATGTTGTAGAACATACTGTTTTTATAACAACACTTGACAACCGCCTGGTATCCTGGGCTGTATACCATGCATAAGCTAGCTGAGTATCTGTACCACCAATGTATGTAATGTCACCAATGTTCCATGGTACATCACTTGATTAGCTGAGTACGTTTGAGTCACAACTTGGCACTAATTAACTAACCTCAGTTCATGTGATGGAACATACTGTGTTTATAACAACACTTGACAACAGCCTGGTATCCTGGGCTGTATAACATGCATAAGGTAGCTAAATGACTGTACCAGAACACTGTCACCAATGTACCTTGGTACATCACTCGATTAGCTGAATACGTTTGAGTCACAACATGACACTAATTAACTAACCACAGTTCATGTTGTAGAACATACTGTGTTTATAACAACACTTGACAACAGCCTGGTATCCTGGGCTGTATACTATGCATAAGCTAGCTGAGTATCTGTACCACCAATGTATGTAATGTCACCAATGTACCATGGTACATCACTTGATTAGCTGAATACGTTTGAGTCACAACATGGCACTAATTAACTAACCTCAGTTCATGTTGTAGAACATACTGTGTTTATAACAACACTTGACAACAGCCTGGTATCCTGGGCTGTATACCATGCATAAGCTAGCTGAGTATCTGTACCACCAATGTATGTAATGTCACCAATGTACCATTGTACATCACTCGATTAGCTGAATACGTTTGAGTTACAACATGGCACTAATTAACTAACCTCAGTTCATGTTGTAGAACATACTGTGTTTATAACAACACTTGACAACAGCCTGGTATCCTGGGCTGTATACCATGCATAAGCTAGCTGAGTATCTGTACCACCAATGTATGTAATGTCACTAATGTACCATGGTACATCACTCGATTAGCTGAATACGTTTGAGTCACAACATGGCACTAATTAATTAACCTCAGTTCATGTGATGGAACATACTATGTTTATAACAACACTTGACAACAGCCTGGTATCCTGGGCTGTATACTATGCATAAGCTAGCTGAGTATCTGTACCACCAATGTATGTAATGTCACCAATGTACCATGGTACATCACTCGATTAGCTGAATACGTTTGAGTCACAACATGGCACTAATTAACTAACCTCAGTTCATGTGATGGAACATACTGTGTTTATAACAACACTTCACAACAGCCTGGTATCCTGGGCTGTATACTATGCATAAGCTAGCTGAGTATCTGTACCACCAATGTATGTAATGTCACCAATGTACCATGGTACATCACTCGATTAGCTGAATACGTTTGAGTCACAACATGGCACTAATTAACTAACCTCAGTTCATGTTGTAGAACATACTGTGTTTATAACAACACTTGACAACAGCCTGGTATCCTGGGCTGTATACCATGCATAAGCTAGCTGAGTATCTGTACCACCAATGTATGTAATGTCACCAATGTACCATGGTACATCACTCGATTAGCTGAATACGTTTGAGTCACAACATGGCACTAATTAACTAACCTCAGTTCATGTTGTAGAACATACTGTGTTTATAACAACACTTGACAACAGCCTGGTATCCTGGGCTGTATACCATGCATAAGCTAGCTAAGTATCTGTACCACCAATGTATGTAATGTCACCAATGTACCATGGTACATCACTCGATTAGCTGAATACGTTTGAGTCACAACATGGCACTAATTAACTAAACTCAGTTCATGTTGTAGAACATACTGTGTTTATAACAACACTTGACAACAGCCTGGTATCCTGGGCTGTATACCATGCATAAGCTAGCTGAGTATCTGTACCACCAATGTATGTAATGTCACCAATGTACCATGGTACATCACTCGATTAGCTGAGTACGTTTGAGTCACAACATAGCTCTAATTATCTAACCTCAGTTCATGTGATGGAACATACTGTGTTTATAACAACACTTGACAACAGCATGGCATCCTGGGCTGTATACCATGCATAAGCTAGCTGAGTATCTGTACCACCAATGTATGTAATGACACCAATGTACCATGGTACATCACTCGATTAGCTGAGTACGTTTGAGTCACAACATGGCACTAATTAACTAACCTCAGTTCATGTGATGGAACATACTGTGTTTATAACAACACTTGACAACAGCCTGGTATCCTGGGCTGTATACCATGCATAAGCTAGGTGAGTATCTGTACCACCAATGTATGTAATATCACCAATGTTCCATGGTACATCACTTGATTAGCTGAGTACGTTTGAGTCACAACATGGCACAAATTAACTAACCTCAGTTCATGTTGTAGAACATACTGTGTTTATAACAACACTTGACAACAGCCTGGTATCCTAGGCTGTATACCATGCATAAGCTAGCTGAGTATCTGTACCACCAATGTATGTAATATCACCAATGTTCCATGGTACATCACTTGATTAGCTGAGTACGTTTGAGTCACAAAATGGCACTAATTAACTAACCTCAGTTCATGTTGTAGAACATACTGTGTTTATAACAACACTTGACAATAGCCTGGTATCCTGGGCTGTACCATGCATAAGCTAGCTGAGTAACAGTACCACCAATGTATGTAATATCACCAATGTTCCATTGTACATCACTTGATTAGCTGAGTACGTTTGAGTCACAACATGGAACTAATTAACTAACCTCAGTTCATGTGATGGAACATACTGTGTTTATAACAACACTTGACAACAGCCTGGTATCCTGGGCTGTATAACATGCATAAGGTAGCTAAATGACTGTACCAGAACACTGTCACCAATGTACCTTGGTACATCACTTGATTGCCTGAGTACGTTTGAGTCACAACATGACACTAATTAACTAACCTCAGTTCATGTTGTAGAACATACTGTTTTTATAACAACACTTGACAACCGCCTGGTATCCTGGGCTGTATACCATGCATAAGCTAGCTGAGTATCTGTACCACCAATGTATGTAATGTCACCAATGTTCCATGGTACATCACTTGATTAGCTGAGTACGTTTGAGTCACAACATGGCACTAATTAACTAACCTCAGTTCATGTGATGGAACATACTGTGTTTATAACAACACTTGACAACAGCATGGCATCCTGGGCTGTATACCATGTATAAGCTAGCTGAGTATCTGTACCACCAATGTATGTAATGACACCAATGTACCATGGTACATCACTCGATTAGCTGAATACGTTTGAGTCACATCATGGCACTAATTAACTAACCTCAGTTCATGTGATGGAACATACTGTGTTTATAACAACACTTCACAACAGCCTTGTATCCTGGGCTGTATACTATGCATAAGCTAGCTGAGTATCTGTACCACCAATGTATGTAATGTCACCAATGTACCATGGTACATCACTTGATTAGCTGAATACGTTTGAGTCACAACATGGCACTAATTAACTAACCTCAGTTCATGTTGTAGAACATACTGTGTTTATAACAACACTTGACAACAGCCTGGTATCCTGGGCTGTATACCATGCATAAGCTAGCTGAGTATCTGTACCACCAATGTATGTAATGTCACCAATGTACCATTGTACATCACTCGATTAGCTGAATACGTTTGAGTCACAACATGGCACTAATTAACTAACCTCAGTTCATGTTGTAGAACATACTGTGTTTATAACAACACTTGACAACAGCCTGGTATCCTGGGCTGTATACCATGCATAAGCTAGCTAAGTATCTGTACCACCAATGTATGTAATGTCACCAATGTACCATGGTACATCACTCGATTAGCTGAATACGTTTGAGTCACAACATGGCACTAATTAATTAACCTCAGTTCATGTGATGGAACATACTATGTTTATAACAACACTTGACAACAGCCTGGTATCCTGGGCTGTATACTATGCATAAGCTAGCTGAGTATCTGTACCACCAATGTATGTAATGTCACCAATGTACCATGGTACATCACTCGATTAGCTGAATACGTTTGAGTCACAACATAGCACTAATTATCTAATCTCAGTTCATGTGATGGAACATACTGTGTTTATAACAACACTTGACAACAGCCTGGTATCCTGGGCTGTATACCATGCATAAGCTAGCTGAGTATCTGTACCACCAATGTATGTAATGTCACCAATGTACCATGTTACATCACTCGATTAGCTAAGTACGTTTGAGTCACAACATGGCACTAATTAACTAACCTTAGTTCATGTGAGGGAACATACTGTGTTTATAACAACACTTGACAACAGCCTGGTATCCTGGGCTGTATAACATGCATAAGCTACCTGAGCAACTGTACCAGAACACTGTCACCAATGCACCTTGGTACATCACTTGATTAGCTGAGTACGTTTGAGTCACAACATGGCACTAATTAACTAACCTCAGTTCATGTGATGGAACATACTGTGTTTATAACAACACTTGACATTAGCATGGTATACTGGGTTTTATACCATGCATAAGCTACCTGAGCAACTGTACCAGAACACTGTCACCAATGCACCTTGGTACATCACTTGATTAGCTGAGTACGTTTGAGTCACAATATGGCACTAATTAACTAACCTCAGTTCATGTTGTAGAACATACTGTGTTTATAACAACACTTGACAACAGCCTGGTATCCTGGGCTGTATACCATGCATAAGCTAGCTGAGTATCTGTACCACCAATGTATGTAATGTCACCAATGTACCATGGTACATCACTCGATTAGCTGAATACGTTTGAGTCACAACATGGCACTAATTAATTAACCTCAGTTCATGTGATGGAACATACTATGTTTATAACAACACTTGACAACAGCCTGGTATCCTGGGCTGTATACTATGCATAAGCTAGCTGAGTATCTCTACCACCAATGTATGTAATGTCACCAATGTACCATGGTACATCACTCGATTAGCTGAATACGTTTGAGTCACAACATGGCACTAATTAACTAACCTCAGTTCATGTTGTAGAACATACTGTGTTTATAACAACACTTGACAACAGCCTGGTATCCTGGGCTGTATACCATGCATAAGCTAGCTGAGTATCTGTACCACCAATGTATGTAATGTCACCAATGTACCATGGTACATCACTCGATTAGCTGAATACGTTTGAGTCACAACATGGCACTAATTAACTAACCTCAGTTCATGTTGTAGAACATACTGTGTTTATAACAACACTTGACAACAGCCTGGTATCCTGGGCTGTATACCATGCATAAGCTAGCAGAGTATCTGTACCACCAATGTATGTAATGTCACCAATGTACCATGGTACATCACTCGATTAGCTGAATACGTTTGAGTCACAACATGGCACCAATTAACTAAACTCAGTTCATGTGATGGAACATACTGTGTTTATAACAACACTTGACAACAGCCTGGTATCCTGGGCTGAATACCATGCATAAGCTAGGTGAGTATCTGTACCACCAATGTATGTAATATCACCAATGTTCCATGGTACATCACTTGATTAGCTGAGTACGTTTGAGTCACAACATGGCACAAATTAACTAACCTCAGTTCATGTTGTAGAATATACTGTGTTTATAACAACACTTGACAACAGCCTGGTATCCTAGGCTGTATACCATGCATAAGCTAGCTGAGTATCTGTACCACCAATGTATGTAATATCACCAATGTTCCATGGTACATCACTTGATTAGCTGAGTACGTTTGAGTCACAAAATGGCACTAATTAACTAACCTTAGTTCATGTTGTAGAACATACTGTGTTTATAACAACACTTGACAATAGCCTGGTATCCTGGGCTGTATACTATGCATAAGCTAGCTGAGTAACTGTACCACCAATGTATGTAATATCACCAATGTTCCATGGTACATCACTTGATTAGCTGAGTACGTTTGAGTCACAACATGGAACTAATTAACTAACCTCAGTTCATGTGAGGGAACATACTGTGTTTATAACAACACTTGACAACAGCCTGTTATCCTGGGCTGTATAACATGCATAAGGTAGCTAAATGACTGTACCAGAACACTGTCACCAATGTACCTTGGTACATCACTTGATTGCCTGAGTACGTTTGAGTCACAACATGACACTAATTAACTAACCTCAGTTCATGTTGTAGAACATACTGTTTTTATAACAACACTTGACAACAGCCTGGTATCCTGGGCTGTATACCATGCATAAGCTAGCTGAGTATCTGTACCACCAATGTATGTAATGTCACCAATGTTTCATGGTTCATCACTTGATTAGCTGAGTACGTTTGAGTCACAACATGGCACTAATTAACTAACCTCAGTTCATGTTGTAGAACATACTGTATTTATAACAACACTTGACAACAGCCTGGTATCCTGGGCTGTATACCATGCATAAGCTAGCTGAGTAACTGTACCACCAATGTATGTAATATCACCAATGTTCCATGGTACATCACTTGATTAGCTGAGTACATTTGAGTCACAACATGGCACTAATTAACTAACCTCAGTTCATGTGATGGAACATACTGTGTTTATATTAACACTTGACAACAGCCTGGTATCCTGGGCTGTATACCATGCATAAGCTAGCTGAGTATCTGTACCACCAATGTATGTTATGTCACCAATGTACCATGGTACATCACTTGATTAGCTGAGTACGTTTGAGTCACAACATGGCACTAATTAACTAACCTCAGTTCATGTGAAGGAACATACTGTGTTTATAACAACACTTGACAACAGCATGGTATCCTGGGCTGTATACCATGCATAAGGTAGCTAAATGACTGTACCAGAATACTGTCACCAATGTACGTTGGTACATCACTTGATTAGCTGAGTACGTTTGAGTCACAACATGGCACTAATTAACTAACCTCAGTTCATGTGAGGGAACATACTGTGTTTATAACAACACTTGACAACAGCCTGGTATCCTGGGCTGTATACCATGCATAAGCTAGCTGAGTATCTGTACCACCAATGTATGTTATGTCACCAATGTACCATGGTACATCACTCGATTAGCTGAGTATGTTTGAGTCACAACATGGCACTAATTAATTAACCTCAGTTCATGTGATGGAACATACTGTGTTTATAACAACACTTGACAACAGCCTGGTATCCTGGGCTGTATACCATGCATAAGCTAGCTGAGTATCTGTACCACCAATGTATGTAATGTCACCAATGTACCATGGTACATCACTCGATTAGCTGAGTACGTTTGAGTCACAACATGGCACTAATTATCTAACCTCAGTTCATGTGATGGAACAGACGGTGTTTATAACATCACTTGACAACAGCATGGCATCCTGGGCTGTATACCATGCATAAGCTAGCTGAGTATCTGTACCACCAATGTATGTAATGTCACCAATGTACCATGGTACATCACTCGATTAGCTGAGTACGTTTGAGTCACAACATGGCACTAATTATCTAACCTCAGTTCATGTGAGGGAACATACTGTGTTTATAACAACACTTGACAACAGCATGGTATCCTGGGCTGTATACCATGCATAAGGTAGCTGAGTGACTGTACCAGAACACTGTCACCAATGTACCTTGGTACATCACTTGATTAGCTGAGTACGTTTGAGTCACAACATGGCACTAATTAACTAACCTCAGTTCATGTGAGGGAACATACTGTGTTTATAACAACACTTGACAACAGCATGGCATCCTGGGCTGTATACCATGCATAAGCTAGCTGAGTATCTGTACCACCAATGTATGTTATGTCACCAATGTACCTTGGTACATCACTCGATTAGCTGAGTACGTTTGAGTCACAACATAGCACTAATTAACTAACCTCAGTTCATGTGATGGAACATACTGTGTTTATAACAACACTTGACAACAGCCTGGTATCCTGGGCTGTATACCATGCATAAGCTAGCTGAGTAACTGTACCACCAATGTATGTAATGTCACCAATGTACCATGGTACATCACTCGATTAGCTGAGTACGTTTAAGTCACAACATGGCACTAATTAACTAACCTCAGTTCATGTGATGGAACATACTGTGTTTATAACAACACTTGACAACAGCCTGGTATCCTGGGCTGTATACCATGCATAAGCTAGCTGAGTAACTGTACCACCAATGTATGTTATGTCACCAATGTACCTTGGTACATCACTCGATTAGCTGAGTACGTTTGAGTCACAACATAGCACTAATTAACTAACCTCAGTTCATGTGATGGAACATACTGTGTTTATAACATCACTTGACAACAGCATGGCATCCTGGGCTGTATACCATGCATAAGCTAGCTGAGTATCTGTACCACCAATGTATGTAATGTCACCAATGTACCATGGTACATCACTCGATTAGCTGAGTACGTTTGAGTCACAACATGGCACTAATTATCTAACCTCAGTTCATGTGAGGGAACATACTGTGTTTATAACAACACTTGACAACAGCATGGTATCCTGGGCTGTATGCCATGCATAAGGTAGCTAAATGACTGTACCAGAACACTGTCACCAATGTACCTTGGTACATCACTTGATTAGCTGAGTACGTTTGAGTCACAACATGGCACTAATTAACTAACCTCAGTTCATGTGAGGGAACATACTATGTTTATAACAACACTTGACAACAGCCTGGTATCCTGGGCTGTATACCATGCATAAGCTAGCTGAGTATCTGTACCACCAATGTATGTTATGTCACCAATGTACCTTGGTACATCACTCGATTAGCTGAGTACGTTTGAGTCACAACATAGCACTAATTAACTAACCTCAGTTCATGTGATGGAACATACTGTGTTTATAACAACACTTGACAACAGCCTGGTATCCTGGGCTGTATACTATGCATAAGCTAGCTGAGTAACTGTACCACCAATGTATGTAATGTCACCAATGTAACATGGTACATCACTCGATTAGCTGAGTACGTTTAAGTCACAACATGGCACTAATTAACTAACCTCAGTTCATGTGATGGAACATACTGTGTTTATAACAACACTTGACAACAGCCTGGTATCCTGGGCTGTATACCATGCATAAGCTACCTGAGCAACTGTACCAGAACACTGTCAACAATGTACCTTGGTACATCACTTGATTAGCTGAGTACGTTTGAGTCACAACATGGCACTAATTAACTAACCTCAGTTCATGTGAGGGAACATACTGTGTTTATAACAACACTTGACAACAGCATGGTATCCTGGGCAGTATACCATGCATAAGGTAGCTAAATGACTGTACCAGAACACTGTCACCAATGTACCTTGGTACATCACTTGATTACCTGAGTACGTTTGAGTCACAACATGGCACTAATTAACTAACCTCAGTTCAAGTGAGGGAACATACTGTGTTTATAACAACACTTGACAACAGCCTGGTATCCTGGGCTGTATACCATGCATAAGCTAGCTGAGTATCTGTATCACCAATGTATGTTATGTCACCAATGTACCATGGTACATCACTCGATTAGCTGAGTACGTTTGAGTCACAACATGGCAATAATTAATTAACCTCAGTTCATGTGAGGGAACATACTGTGTTTATAACAACACTTGACAACAGCCTGGTATCCTGGGATGTATACCATGCATAAGCTAGCTAAGTATCTGTACCACCAATGTATGTTATGTCACCAATGTACCATGGTATATCACTCGATTAGCTGAATACGTTTGAGTCACAACATGGCACTAATTAACTAACCTCAGTTCATGTTGTAGAACAAACTGTGTTTATAACAACACTTGACAACAGCCTGGTATCCTGGGCTGTATACCATGCATAAGCTAGCTGAGTATCTGTACCACCAATGTATGTAATGTCACCAATGTACCATGGTACATCACTCGATTAGCTGAATACGTTTGAGTCACAACATGGCACTAATTAACTAACCTCAGTTCATGTTGTAGAACATACTGTGTTTATAACAACACTTGACAACAGCCTGGTATCCTGGGCTGTATACCATGCATAAGCTAGCTGAGTATCTGTACCACCAATGTATGTAATGTCACCAATGTACCATGGTACATCACTCGATTAGCTGAATACGTTTGAGTCACAACATGGCACTAATTATCTAATCTCAGTTCATGTGATGGAACATACTGTGTTTATAACAACACTTGACAACAGCCTGGTATCCTGGGCTGTATACCATGCATAAGCTAGCTGAGTATCTGTACCACCAATGTATGTAATGTCACCAATGTACCATGTTACATCACTCGATTAGCTAAGTACGTTTGAGTCACAACATGGCACTAATTAACTAACCTTAGTTCATGTGATGGAACATACTGTGTTTATAACAACACTTGACAACAGCCTGGTATCCTGGGCTGTATACCATGCATAAGCTACCTGAGCAACTGTACCAGAACACTGTCACCAATGCACCTTGGTACATCACTTGATTAGCTGAGTACGTTTGAGTCACAACATGGCACTAATTAACTAACCTCAGTTCATGTGATGGAACATACTGTGTTTATAACAACACTTGACATTAGCATGGTATACTGGGTTTTATACCATGCATAAGCTACCTGAGCAACTGTACCAGAACACTGTCACCAATGCACCTTGGTACATCACTTGATTAGCTGAGTACGTTTGAGTCACAATATGGCACTAATTAACTAACCTCAGTTCATGTGATGGAACATACTGTGTTTATAACAACACTTGACAATAGCCTGGTATCCTGGGCTGTATAACATGCATAAGCTAGCTGAGTATCTGTACCACCAATGTATGTAATGTCACCAATGTACCATGTTACATCACTCGATTAGCTAAGTACGTTTGAGTCACAACATGGCACTAATTAACTAACCTTAGTTCATGTGAGGGAACATACTGTGTTTATAACAACACTTGACAACAGCCTGGTATCCTGGGTTGTATACAATGCATAAGCTACCTGAGCAACTGTACCAGAACACTGTCACCAATGCACCTTGGTATTTCACTTGATTAGCTGAGTACGTTTGAGTCACAACATGGCACTAATTAACTAACCTCAGTTCATGTGATGGAACATACTGTGTTTATAACAACACTTGACATTAGCATGGTATACTGGGTTTTATACCATGCATAAGCTACCTGAGCAACTGTACCAGAACACTGTCACCAATGCACCTTGGTACATCACTTGATTAGCTGAGTACGTTTGAGTCACAATATGGCACTAATTAACTAACCTCAGTTCATGTGATGGAACATACTGTGTTTATAACAACACTTGACAATAGCCTGGTATCCTGGGCTGTATAACATGCATAAGCTAGTTGAGTAACTGTACCAGAACACTGTCACTAATGTTCCTTTTGTACGTCACTTGATTAGCTAAATAAGATTGTGTTTCTACATGACAATGTTTAATAATTAACCAATATACCTTTGTTAGTTTAGTAGTATAATTAGAATCATAAAACCGTGATTGATCAACATTCGCCTTGTTAGTAATTTAACAATGGAATATAATTTATTTAATGAGCATGAGTATAGAGTTGTAAGAGGAATATCCCAGAATAATTATTTCATTCGTTTTAAACTTTAACACGTTATAGCGAAACTTAAAGTTTTCACTATAACTATGTACTTTTTAAAGTTTATGATTATATGAGTTTATGATTTATGATTATGCTATTTTGATTTTGTATAAATTACCAAAGAATATTTTTAAGAGATAATAACTTATGATGCTGTCTGGTGAACATTTACAACATTTCACTCTAAGATTATAAATGTTCTAATAATGTAAATAATATTAGTTTCTTGCTATTTTACTTGGTCATTAGAGTTTTGTTTACGTCTATTTCAAAATTGAATTTTTACATTGTTTGTACGGTTATATGTAAGTTTAAGTACAAAATACTATTTAATTAAACTAACTCAACCTTTTAATAAAGACATTTACATGTTCATGCCCCGGCACCGCAATGCTTGACATTTAAAGATGTTTATTTACTAAAGTAAGATAACAGAATAATATAAGCAGAGCAAACTATAGAATTTAACATATTGCACCTAAATTTAACAATAATATAAATTAAAGCTATACTACTCTAACTTTATCTCAAATAACATAGTTTCTATTAGAACAAACGAAAGTGGCCTATAAAGTGTCGAGTTTACCTTTCAGCAGTGTCCCGCTACAGTGTCCACCCTTAAAGTTACATAAGTAAAATTTCCTCACCAGTTCTCTACAATATACCGCATTTTGTATACCAACCTTTACTCGGAGATTGTTTCTACCGTTAACTATTTTTAAGTTTAGATGTACCAAACGTAAAAAATATTCCCTCATTAGTGTTTAATATTATTTAATCTAAATATGTAGTGGTTAAAATTAGAGTGTTCATTTTTTTCAATTGCAGAATTAGGATTACATTTGATATAATAATAAATTATTATGTTTTATAGTTTTATAGTTATGTTTTATACTTTTAATATATATAAAACATAATAATTTATTATTACATCAAATGTAATCCTAATTCTGCTATTAAAAAAAAGTAACGCTCTACTGTAATTTGGACCATTGCATAATTCAATTAAATAAAATTAAAAAAAAAATCTATACTGTAGCAGTTAATTAGTACTAAAATGTGTTAGCTTTTACTTATTGACGTAAAAAATTTATAGACGACAGTAAGGTTTCGAAAGATACTTTTTCATGTAGTACTTAACCCTTAAAATATGAAATGGGAATGTCAATTTAATATAGTTTAAAATTTTTAATTATGAAGAATGTAAAGTATTAATATTTTATTAGTATATGACAATTCATACATACTAAAACTTATATTAACAAAAGTATAAATAAAATTGCCGGAACTCATTTAAAAATATTTTACCAGTAAATTGAGAAACTTTATATTTATAATTGTTATATATTTCAGTATTTTCATGGACAGGGAATTGAATACAAATTATTTTAGAAAAGAAATATTTACTAAGAATCGTTTTATTATGATTATTAGGTATTTCTACTGTAAGATTTAAAAATATAAGCTATTACAAAATATATACATTCGAAGTAAAACGTACCTTTTTTATTTTTCATATACTTTGCAACTAATACACAAAAAATTACAGTATACACAACATATACATGTCTACTTAGTTTGTTCTGTAAAAAACAAATTTCAACAAACGAAAAATGATCATCATTATATACATTATTCAGAATACAAATTGTATTCATTTATTGCTATTTTTTGCGTATATATCTTAGACAAGTTGTCTTAACTTAATTGTTTACGTTATTTGTTTTTAATTTTATTTAATAATAAATAAGTTTCATTGTGAAAGTCATTTATGCTATTAGTTGTTTCAAATTAAAAGGTGAAGGAGAAACATAGTATTTAAATCGTAGCGTACATAAAAGCGTACGTAGAACCATCATAAATGTAGTTTCGTTCGATAAAAGAACTTATCTTCTCACAGTATTATAAATTTACTGTATTATTATTGTTCTTTTTAATATATTATTTTTATTTTCATGAATTTAGTAAAAACTTGATTAAGTGTGGTCATTTTGAATCTTATATTAGTTATCTAAAATGTTTATAATAGTTGAATAATTTAAAAATTTCAAAAATTCAAATCATAAAATTATAACTATGACGCGTAGGGTACCGATTTTGGTCGCATAGTAAAAAAGACATGCTGGAACCATTACATATATTGTCTAAACAAGTAATTCCTAAATAGCTACTCTATGTTGTAAATTGTAGCTATCTCAAAGTAAATTAGCTCAATCTCTGTTTTCTGCAATAAAACAAACATTGCAAATGTGTGTCCTATTTTTAAACAAATATTGTGATTAAATTAAAGTAGTTTAGAAAAAAAGATATAATTTCTATTGGATGAATTAACACAAAGAATGATCTGAAATTAATATAAAGATCTGGTTGGTAAACACATTTTATGCAAACTAAAAAAAGATTTATCCTGTGATGAAGAAGAAATATAATTTACTTTTAATCTTAAAATACCTTTGAAACATAGCACCAACTTATATAAAATAATATATATTCGAACATTTATGCCCATGTTTATTTTTTATGTTCGTGTAAAACAACAAACATTTCAAGAAACTTCTTAAATTTACAAAATATTTAGAATACACTACAACAATAACTGATGGTCCTTGATAGAATTTTCCATTACAAAATTGCCATTTTAGATCCACAAACCGTAAGCTATTGAAGGTCAAAGAGCTACCTTGGTACATCACTTGATTAGCTGAGTACGTTTGGGACACAACACGGCACTAATTAACCAACCACTACTCCTTTGAGGTTACATACCTTGTAAATGACAACACTTGATATACTGGCCTGAACATGGTTATCATATCCAACTGAAAACTCTGGTGTCTTGGCTCACTTATCAACTTGATTCTACACAAAAAATATTACACTTACTCTTAATAGTTATTACTAATTAGGTCTAAGTATAGATTTTTTTTTCTTTTAACTTCAAGTTCCTTATTAGTTAAATGCACGATCTAATTTAGAACTTTAAAAATTTTACTGTAGTGAAGTGGCAAAAAAAAATCATATATTCACATTGCATTTGAGGTACAATTAATGTAAATAAAAACAATACATTTAGTGTCGGTTATGTTGTATTGGATTTGGTTCAGTTTAGTTATACATATTGACTGTTGAGTGTATGATAGGTCTGGTTAGGTTTGGATATTTTTTGCAAGGTTTGGTTTTGTAAGGTTATGTTTATAATAGGTTACCTTTTGTTTAATTAGAAGTTCAACTGGATAACGTAATAAAACCAGCCCAACTAAACTTAATCTTACTTCAATAACCTTTACACTTGCAAAGTCCTTGCAATAATTGTTACTGGGAGGAAATTCCTCAATGTGAGTACTCACAACGTAATATTGAAGGGAGATATATTTTCCGTTATTTATATTTTCTTAATTTGTCATCTTTTCCCCTCAATGAATTTCAGATTTTTATTTCCCATTTATTATTAACAACAACAAATTATATACAAAAACTTTAAATAGGAATTGATTGCATTATACTGATTTGGATACATTTCTTACAGTTTTGAAATTGAATACTATTTCAATCACTATACAAGCTACTGTAGATCGTCCTATGATTAAAATGATGTTCTTAAATAATTATTGAGCTCTAAATAATATTTCCTCAGTAAATTTTAAGCTGAAGAATGTAAAGCTTGAAGAAATCACCAAAATTTGTTTTTTCATTCTATTTTTCAAAACTATAAAACTCTTTCTTCATCATATGTCACACAGAAAACTTACCTTTTTATTCATTGTACACTAATTACTAAATTAAACTTCAAAAATTTTTATATCCTTAAAAAAATAAATAGCAACAACTGAAAGCCAACATTCTCTTGAACCCTAAGCTAGGCTGTGTCAGTGAGTAGGACGCATTACGAATGTATTGTTGTTGATGGCTGTACTATTCTATGTGTAAACAAAAAAAGTATCACCATATTCAGTAAAAAATGTACCTCAATAGCATATTTTGTCCTAAGTGTGATGGGCCTATAGTTTATAGCTATAGCAACAGCTGTTGTAATACTTGAACTAGCACATTACTTGCTCGATCACAAGACGATGTTTTTAAATTGTTCTCTTCCTTTTTGAGGAATAAACAACTTTTAAAATTGCACTGAATATACTACTAGCTAGTTATGTGTGTTCAATATTTTAAAGTATATTTACTCTTACGTAAATAGTGTCCTCTATTACAAATACAATTGTTTGCTTCTTTTGTGATAATTCTTGTAAACATTTTGATTTAAAATATATCCCACGGATAAAGTAGGCTATAGCACGATAAGGATAGTTTTTTTAGGGTAACCCTCTACCTTCCCCAGTACAAGAGAAAACAAAAGAAACACAGAGCACTATGTTGAAGTGGGGCGTCGTTACGTCTGCCTACGTCTGTGGTATTATCCATATAGTTTTTTTTAATTTACCTGTAGGAAGCTATTTTTTTTTTCAAATAACCTACATAAACCGTGCCTTTTAGTATATGACTCATCAATAAAATGAATGGAAAAATACCTAGGACAATCAACGAGTTCTTAAAATGTTATTAATAAATTACCTTGTACCACCTCAAATTAGATAAATTTACATTTAACCCTCAATGTTTACCAGAAAACCAAAAGAGCACCAATATATTTAATTTAGCATCATGCAAGTCAAATATATTTAATTTAGTATCATGTATGACACAGACAAATACGTTGGATTTTATACGTATATAAGTAAAAAGAGATACTGAAACATAGATAGTACTATCGGAATAAAGTAGTTACGAGTTTCAAAATAGGGATGCATTACGGTATGTAAAACTACGGTGTGATCATAATACAAAATGTAGATTAAAAATGGTTATCGGAATAATAGTTACAAAATACCATTATCCTCAAATGTATGTTAACTAAGAGAGGAAATCATTATATTATACAAATTATATGTTACCTGTTTCTTAGAGAGTATTTAATTTTAATATATAATGTAAAGTATTATTATGATTAATAGACGTGTATGTTGTTTCAGTACTGTATAGCACATGCTTCAATGTAAATCATAGTAGTGTGTACATTTATATTTAATTGTTTAAAATAAAATTAACTTAATAAACAATCCACAATTTATATACGATGTTGGGCTTTAAAATGTTACTTAAATTATTACCGTAGATCAACTTTAATGAAGGTTGGTTTCATCCAAAACTTACAGAAATGTGCTCACACATTTAGAGTTTGAATAAAGAAGTAGCTATAATAAATATTTATTAACCTTAATGCTTGCATGTTTTTTAGTATTATGGGATATATTTTCAACTCATCAGTTCATATAGAACAACTCAAGTGTATTTTTGTTCACATCATTTCCTCTCGTATAAACTTCATGGAATGAAATCCAATACTCGTTTGTCTCTGTTTGTTAAATGGGGCGTTGACAATTGTTGTGTGATATCATCTCAACTTGTATTGTTCCGTAACAATGGCATTGTTATGACGACAAAAAATCTTCTGTAACTTTGAATTGTTTTTCAATGTAATAGTCTCAATTTAAATACATGTGTTAATTTAATTGAATAAAATTAGTATATATTAAGAGATGATACACCTTACAAGAAGTTTTACAACTTCGCCAAGTCTATCAGCAATGTCAAAGTTGCTTTCAAACTCAGGTCACAAACTTGGCTTTTACATTTGCATCAAACTCTGGAACTCGTTTTGAGCTGTGCTATTTAATGATGCCAAACAAGTTTCTTTTTCTTCAAAACGCTACTCTCAGGTCATGCCAGATGTAAGTTTTGCGCAACTGTCTCAAGTGGACATTATTGGAGTAGTTTAACATAAGAAGAGAACTCAGTGTCAGACTTGTAAGTTAGCTGAAAATCAGACCAACACTACGCGGTTCAGATTCCACGTAAATCTGTAGGTCTCATATTAATAAATAGTCTTCTCTGAGCTAAGTCGAACTCAGTTAGTAGCAATGACTATATTCATCACAATTATGCACCCTTCATATTTGCTTATATCTCTATGGTATATAATGGAGATATTGAGAGAAATTTGGATCGTAACAACAATATGTGATGAAGGGAATGAGAGGAAAATAAGTGTAACAGCCATATGTGATGAATAGATATAAGAGAAGGTGAGCGATAATAAACGTATGTGATGGAGATTGACAGGAAGGTGGATCGTAACAGCAGTATATGATGAAGAAAATGAGAGGAATATAGGTGTACCAACCGTATGTTATGAATATATATACAGCAAGCTTAGCCGTAATAAACGTATGTGATGCAGATAGACAAGAAGGTGGATCGTAACAACTGTATGTGATGAAGATAATGAGGGTAATATAAGTAGTAATAATCGTATGTTATGGAGAGATTCACGAGAAGGTGGATCGTAATAACCATATGTGATAGAGATTTAGAGGAAGATGGATAATTATAACCGTATGTTATAGAACAATTAAGGGGATATTGGTTCGTCATAACAATACGTGAGGTTGTGGGGAAAGGGGTTTATAATAACCATAAGTTATGGAGAAATCGAGGGAAAGGTGGTCGTAAGCATATTTTACGAGGATAGGTGAGTGTAACATTTGAAAATATATAGGTTGACTGTAATGCCATAGGCTTGTACTGCCTAGCAACTCGTTTAATACATCATGTGTATGCATTCATGATATCAAGTTATCCTTAAATATAAATTTAACATTTCCAATTGACATATCTTACATACTTTGTAACGAGTATGAAATAAGTTATATTTGCAGAATTTTAGATTGTATCAATGATCGAACGATGTCTCAGACTAAAATTTGATATGTGCTGACTCTGCTAAACTTTGGGATCATAAAACAGAGACGTGGCGAGAATACTAAATGTGTTCAAGTAGAAAGATTGATTCAGCGCTCTTTAAATGTTCAAAAACATGTGCCTTTATATATCGTATACTTAAAAAATTAAAATAAACGAATTGATTAATAGATGATATGTACATTTAAAAAATTTCGCTTAAAAGATTCATGACAGATGATTTTAGAACGAATATAATTTACATTAATAAAGTAAATTCTCCTAAATGTTTAAGGTTTACTGTCGAAAAATACATAATTCACCTTATGTTTATAATAACATAGCATTTATTTATTTGTAAAATTACTACCTAAAATATCGTTATTAAAATATCTAGTGATTCCATATTAGATTCATAAAAAAAAAAAAAAAAAATGGTGGAGTAAATTTATTGATATTCATAGACTAACAATAACTGCGAAGTATCTTATTATATACATATATATATATATACACAGGGTGAGTCTCTACTGACACCATTAAATTTACCTGTTTGTTGTACTCACAAAAAGGAACAAAAAAGTCCATATTAACCTGTGTCCGATTCTCAACCGTTTGGCTGTAAGGGCTCATATTGTGTGTTTTTAAAATTACTTGACATTAACTCACTGATCGAGCTACAAAAGCCAAAGCAAAACACCTACCAGATTCTCATTAATACCATTGAAAAGATCGTTAAATTCTCTATAAATGTCAATTAGTTTTCAAGCAAACGTAAATAAAAACTAGATTTTCTAGAAGAAGTTTATTAAACAAATATGCAACATGTATTTTTCTCCAATTGTTTAAGACCCCATATCACCACATAAATGTAGTCTAATTTAATGTAAAATTGAGTAGAAAACTTTTCTCACTAATAAGCTTGGAATAGATGTATAATTTAATTGGGTTGAATATCATGAAACCAAAAATAACACCTAAAATATTTCATAAAACATGGTTTATTCGGTTGCACTTAACTACCAAACTCAATCTGTGCCTGTTTTTTGTTTTACATATAACTTCCATGATGAGCTGATTGGACTATTATTTGAAATCCACTGTTACACTTTTATTATTATTCTGTACCTGAAATCAGCTGTTGTAAATATTACCCCATTTTGAACAATAGTTACTCATATTAGTCTGTGAAAACACAAATCATCTTCTTTGGACAATTTGGAAATATTTATTTTTACTTTTATTTTTATACTTAAGCATAATTAGCTTAAAATTAGTGAGGGTATTAGTATTTGTTTTATTGTGTCATAGAGAATACATTCGTTGATTTCCAGAGAGAAGAATTCCTGACGTAAGAACATTTGTAAGGGTTTATAATTTTCTGCGTGAAACTGGTAGATTTCCTGTCAATGACCGCTTGGTTGGTAACATCATACAAGATGTTGGGTTAGAGGAAGCTGTACTTGCCCAAGTTAAAAGAGATCCAAGAACAAGTACAAGAAGAATTGCTACTGAATGTGTAGTAAGCCAGTCGTTTGTGTCGAGACTCTTGCGTAAAAACCAATTACACCCATACCACTATACTCGTGTCCAGATAATTGAACCCAGAGACCCTCCTCTGAGACGTCTATTTTGTCAATGGGTTTTACAGCACGATAATGCAGGTTTTTTTAAAACAATCTTGTGGACAGACGAATCTACATTTACACGAGACGGTGTTTTTAACTACTACAATGAACACTTCTATGACACTGAAAACCCAAATCTTTGTCGTGAATCACGGAGCCAAACTAGGTTTAAGTTAAACGTGTGAGTTGGACTGATAGGAGACAAGCTGATAGGTCCCTACCTTGATCTTCCACATCATTAACTGGAGTTCAATACCTTCAATTTCTAAATAATATCCTACCAGACCTTCTCGAAGACTTGCCGTTGGAATTGCGTCGGCGCATTATTTACCAGGCAGATGGAGCACCACCACACTTCAACATGTGCTGTTGCTTGGCCACCACGGTACCCTGACCTCAACCCTATTGATTACTATGTCTGGGGTTCTTTGAAGTAAGAAGTGTACAGAAGTCCAGTACAAACAGCCGAAGAATTGAGACATCGAATCGTGAGGGCTGTTAGACGCCTTAGAAATGAAATCAATCTAAATGCAAGTGTAAGGGAGTTGAGGAACCTAGTCCGTACCTGCATAAAGGAAAATGGTGGACATATTGAACACTTATTAAAGTAGTATGTGTTATAATAAAGCATGATTATCTAAATATTACAATCATTATGTTTTTTATTTCGTAAAGAGTGACAATTTGTTTGTTAAGTACAACCGAATGAACCATGTTTTATGAAATATTTTAGGTGTTATTTTTGGTTTCATGATATTCAACCCAATTAAATTATACATCTATTCCAAGCTTATTATTGAGAAAAGTTTTCTACTCAATTTTACATTAAATTAGACTACATTTATGTGCTGATATGGGGTCTTAAACAATTGGAGAAAAATACATGTTGCATATTTGTTTAATAAACTTTTTCTAGAAAATCTATTTTTTATTTACGTTTGCTTGAAAAATATTTGACATTTATAGAAAATTTAACGATCTTTTCAATGGTATTAATGAGAATCTGGTAGGTGTTTTGCTTTGGTTTTTGTAGCTCAATCAATGAGTTAATATCAAGTAATTATAAAAACACACGATATGAGCCCTTACAGCCAAACGGTTGAGAATCGGACACAGGTTAATATGGACTTTTTTGTTCCTTTTTGTGAGTACAACAAACAGGTAAATTTAATGGTGTCAGTAGAGACTCACCCTGTATGTATATATATATATATATATATATATATATATATATATATATATATATATATATATATATATATATATATATATATATATATATATGTATATGTATATATATATATATATATATATATATATATAAATATACGTTTCAGAAACATCACGTTTATTTATGTGATTTATTAAAATTGTAACAGAGATTTTGAGAGGTAGAAGAATCATGCCATTATATTATCCAATTGTCAGTAAAATTTAAATCTATTATTTATAATTTTCACAGTAGTATTTCATAGATGTTTTATATATTTGGAAATTAGAATTAAAATATTTAGATTGATTCTACATTTATATTTCGGGTTATTTACCCAGTGGACATATCAACTTCACAATGTCACTCCTTTGGATATAACTATTCTCTCATGTTCATGTCATTAATTTAAAAACGTCATAAATGTATTTATTTTATGGACTCGTCTTTTTCGTATTATTACTCTTTTTTAGCGGATATTTCTGAACAAGTTGTTCCAATGATATAACACTTGTAGAGCAACGTCTACATCAGTCGCCATCCTATGGACTGACTGGTTATGCTTTCACCGGTGCAACAATCCCTATCATCTTTGTAGTATAGTTTATTCCTAGTCAGTTAGTATGAGTAGGTACTGTGAGTAGGTGAAACTGTTTATTTATTACTGGATATATATGTAAAGCAGTAACTCCTGGGGTAAATTACACCAACTAACAATCTATTCTGTTCCTAAGATAGTGCAATTTTAGTTTTATGATATTTTAACAGTATGTTAAGAATATACCATATTAGGCCAAATATAGTTTTTCTGAACGAAAATGTTCTGGGTAGATTTTATATTGATAAGGAAATGAGTTTTTAGGTTTTTTTACGATAGGGTGTTTACTTTCATTGCCAAATATTAAACTATAATAAAATACGAAGCATAACTTGCGTTCGATTTTATTCATAAATATTACTGTTTAGTTATTTGAATAAAAATATTAGTGCACAATGTGACCTTTTAAGATGATTTTATATTTTTACAAAATACAACTATTTTAAACTTGCATACCAATATCCTGAAACATATTAAAAGTCATAAAATATAATGCATGAATATAAACTGCTTTCTAACCGTTTACAATAAAAAACCATGTTATTAAAAACCTAAAAAGAGTTACAACATAACGTATCAGAAACAATAAGTTTAGTTAAAATCGTTTTAAATGCACTTTAAACTCTTAATTTATTTAAGGTAATCATTGATTAATTTATATTGATCAATGCTACAAAACAATAACAAGTCTGATTGAAACGCAAAATGTAATAATAGTAATATTTTTTACATAAAAATAATCTATATAATCTAGGGATTAATCCATGCTTACCTGGTGAGGTTTTCGGAATATATTGAAATATTATCCGAATATTGTAATAGGCTAGTAATAAAACCTAAATTATCTACTCAAAATTACAATAACTCCCAATAATGTTAACCTAATTAAAACGATAATATTAATTTGTAGTGAAGTTAAAATTAAAATAGATTAGCAATATATTACAGTAATGACAATTTTGAGATATACAACAAAAACAACACTAATAAGAAACAACTGTATTTATTATATTCACAAAAATAACCAGCAAATTTTCAACGAATTACAGAGTAATATGCGTAAAGTAATCCTTTTCATGTTATAAATTCATTATAGAAATATATAATATAGCTTCCAACATTTCTAACATTAATCTCTCTTACGATGTGGTACTTTTAGCTACGTTTGCTAATAAATAAATATATAATATGAATTCTAGATGTAATACTTAAAGGTAATTAATATGCCAGGTGAGTTCTGGAGAATCGTGAGGTAAATAATAAACAGCTGCGTATATTGGAAAGTCGTAGAACGTAATAAGTCCAGGTTACCCAACAGAACGTGGTCATCTATCACTTCATTTATACAATTAAGCTTCAGGGATATATTGAAATTAATGTTAAATGTTTAATTTGAGGGTTTTGGGACGAATTATATTTTTAAACTTGGTAACACGGAGTAGCAAGTTCTCAGTTTTAAGGGCTACAACTACGGCAGTTGTTCGAACAGCTAAAAATCTAATAATTTCTGGGTATTGGACGACTTTCTAAGCCCACCATTAGGAAAAATAAAAAAATAAGAAAACTGTGACAGAAGAAAAGTAGATAAAAATTATTTTATACAAATAAAATAAAGGGTTTGTAAGCTATAACTAAAGATGTTTTTAATGAATGAATATGTATAGTGACATACATTGGAGGGCTATTGTTGGATAAAATATTACTGGAACTTGGTTAAATATTAGTTATGGAAAGCCTATTAAATTACAGCGTGCTCCTGGGAATAAATGCCTGCCCGCAGGGAAGACTTTGAATAAGAGGATTAAAAATCCAGGTTGAAAAACCCAAGGGAAAATTCCTTTGAAGTGCTATATGCCATTCTTTACATTTTCTGCATACTTATGTACTTTATACTCTCTGAAATCTAGCAGTAATTTCTCAATTCCACAGTCATAATTAGTAATGACAGTTTTTTTATATAATATTGAACGTAATAAAAAGTAATGTTATCGTAAAGTGTACATAATTTTCATGGATATTTAAAAAAATATATATATAATGTGCTTTAAAAGGTCCATTAAAAAGTTTGAATTAAGTTAAAGATCATGAAATAATCATTTTAGTACAAAATTATTTAATTAAAATATGACATAACATTGTAGTTTTTATTTTCATTTTATATATATAAAGAGGCAGGTAAAATATTTATTAATAATTGAAAATTAGTTTCGAGTTGAATTTTTAATGACTTATTTTTAATTTAATTAAAGGTATCAATAATCAATCTATTTTAAAAATGTTATATCATTCTTTAAATATATTTAATAAAATTAAATGTATTAACCTATAAGTACTTTTAAGTTATGGTTTTTTAGGGCTGTATTTTTTTTTAGCATAATATTTGACAAAATAGGTAAATATTATTTAATACCTTTAAAATGTGTTTATTATACTATTATATACTTAAATTTCAGTTATGAAAATATTTTGAACAACCTGAATTTAGTATTTTGATACGTAGTTATTTTTATGTATTTTGACACTTGCAATGCATGTATGTGTTTTGTAAGGCATGAAAGAACATTTATAATTTATTTGGTCGCGTTGCCTTAAGTGATTGTAATCTACGTTTCCTTCATATTTGTTACTTCTTTATGTATATATGTCTGGGTTGATAGATAATTTTGTATAGGTTTTATGTAGCAGGTGGGAGAATATCTGTCAAGGAATGACTGATGGTACACGTATCGATGAGCGATTGGTTGGTAGAGGTGAAAAATAATATAGATAGTGGTGGAATCGATATTCATTTATTTTTATTCATTTAAAAAAAGATGTAGGTGGTACTTTTTATAGTATAAATTCTTCCTTTAACCATTTTTTTTATATTGAATGGTTTGGTAATATAAACAAACTATCTATGGAACTTTTTTGAAAATATATTTTAGGGAAATTTTCTTTTATTTCATCTGTAATTTTCCATTAGTCTGTATTTTTTTTTCTGTGGTTTTGATAAAACGTATATAATAACATAGATAGACTTTTGATAGAGAAATTAAGTTTTCATTTCTGGTGGGGCTGCATTGAAGTTCTAACCTTCTTACGTTACGGTTGGTACCTTACATAAATCTCACTCAAAGACCCCGTGGCTTATGCATCATGGCAAGGGAATGGAAGTCATTAATGTTATAATGAGTAGGCCTTTATTTGTGCATTCAATAATTATTTTAAAATAAATGTATTCTTTTCCATTAAGCTCTCTTTCTTAAATTCACTTATTTATTTTTTCTAGTTATCTAAAGGATAACATGGTTTTAGACGTACTTGTTGTATTCATGAAAGTATTGATTTAAACCAGATGTTGATCTCGTATAGTTTAATTATAGGATGAGTGTATAAATTATTTAAAAACAAACAAATATGCATTTTCTTAAATAAGAAAATGTGCATTTAAGTTTATTGCATACCAAAAAAAAAAATCACTAGAAAAGTAAGCGAGAGTTGTAATCTAAAATTCGGGATTACTCAACTCTTTAAGTTTACCAACCTAATTCCTTGTTATAAGACAGTAATTGATAATCTGCTTGTCTTAAAGTGTCTTCGATCAAAACTTTTTAGTTAGTTAGGTAAAGCATTGGAGTAAACAATTTAAAAATACGATTATTTATTCATTAGAAATTATTAAATCCCATAATTTGTAAGCTTTTAATTTAACACTGTAAAAATACTATATTATACATACAATATTTAATTAATTTATATTTTATTTTTGCTTGACCCCACATCATATTGTTGAAACAACTTAACACACACGTATTGCGTACAGCTAAAAGCGTATATACTAAAGCAATTTATGTCAAACTTAATAAGGTCATAAGATCTATAAGAAACTCTCTCATTAAAACTTCCTTGGCTCCCAGTGATGTGCAATATAGCTCCTCCATAGATAAGACACCAAGAGGCACTTCCTTAAGAGATCAATGAGATAATAAATACCACGCACATTCCATGTACACTGGGTCTCCTATGTCAAAAGTGTCGCTTAAAATATCGAAACTCATCTCTACGTACTGCTTTCCAGTTGAGCAGATCAATCTTATCGCCCAATACTAGCTCGGCCATTGTCAGACGTAAGTGACTGAGTTAACAGGCGCGATTTGACGACAAAGCATCTTTATTGGAGGAAGAGCACCGCCACGACGACAGTGAAGAGATGAGCAACGTGCCCTTGAGACTGCTGCAAGGTCAGTGCCTCCAACACTAGTTGTCCCTGGACACTGGACATCCTCCGAGGTCTTCTACAGATATTGAAGGAACGGCACCATCACGACAACAATGAAGATATAAGCAACGTGCCCTTGAGACTGCTGCAAGGTCAGTGCCTCCAACACTAGTTTTCCCTGGACACTGGACATTCTCCCAGGTCTTCTACAGATATTGAAGGAACGGCACCGCCACGACAACAATGAAGATATAAGCAACGTGCCCTCGAGACTGCTGCAAGGTCAGTGCCTCCAACACTAGTTTTCCCTGGACACTGGACATCCTCCCAGGTCTTCTACAGATATTGAAGGAACGGCACCGCCACGACAACAATGAAGATATAAGCAACGTGCCCTTGAGACTGCTGCAAGGTCATTTCCTCCAACACTAGTCCCTGGACACTGGACATCCTCCTGTCTTTTACAGATATTGGAAGAACGACACCGCTACGATGACAATATTCATCGTGTTGGTAGGCTGAATACCACTGTACGTGTATGGGTGGGCGGCTGGGTCAATACCACTGTACGTATATGGGTGGGCCTGTATGTGTATAGGTAGTATCAAACTAGCCTATGTACAGGGTAATAATTTTACTGTAACAGGCATTAGTAAGAAAACATGGCTTCGAAATATATTTTTTTTTTAATTTGTGGCTTTTTATCTGAATTGGAGGGTGGCAAGATAAAATATGTATAATTTTTTATTTTTAAATATTAAATAAATTTTTACAAGTAATCTTTAGAAAATATTGCATTAAACATGTTATGCGTAAAACATGTTTAATGGACGCAATAAGTTCCTTACTAACGTTCAGTCAATACCTGTAGGTGGGAAGAACCTCCCTCGTAGGAAATGTACACTGTTTAATCGCTTCCGAACTGCAAATGTAACTACTGGAAATGTAAATAAGGATTTATACTAGAAATTTCATGTGATTGTAGGGACTCTTTCCTAATAATGGATAACATTATTACAGAGTTCCCCCTGTACTCTTTGATGGACGGATCAGTAAACATAAATAAAATCAGTTAGGCAAGTCTTACACGGCTTAACGGTTCGGATATAGCTTTAAAACAGAAGATAAATTTATAGTTTGAATTATATTATATGACTTTTGAACTTGTATACCAAAATATATTACTGCGTTTACTATGTTTAAATTAATAAAGGTGACAGCAAACTATAGACTGTGTATAAATTACCGGTAGGCACGTGTATTCTGCATTGTGATGTATTCCAAATTTTTAAGTTATAAAAATGCAATTTTAAGATGAGTGAGTTATAGATAAGGTAAAGCCTTGTTGTGTGTTTAAAGTATACACACGTCCATTTGAATGTAGGGTTAGTAATAATTGATCAGTAATCCCACCCACCTACCCATCGTAAACAAAATGGACACCCCTACTGTCCGTTGTTGTTATCAACATTTCACAGATACTCTCAACTGGGTCATATCTAAAGTCACACCCTATTAAGGGTACCAGCAACCGCATCCAAATTCACACCCCTGTCAAACCAGTATAATTTGATCTCATAAAATGTCAAATTGTACATCCTTAGGCTCTGCTTATATACTTTTGGCCTGGACATTACAGTACATCCTCCCTTAGAAATAGTTTACCTCAACAGTAACTTTCAATTCCCTTTCGCAACTAAAGAAATTCTTAAACATGCTACTACTGTATTGGGCCCCTTTCCAGTCAATCTTTGTCAGATTTCGAGGAAAGCAACCCTGAGGCCTCTGCAGACAGTGGTTCACCATTCCATATGCCTTCGGAACATAACAAGGCCGTTAACATAAATGTGGTATGATAGTATTGTTCACTTAAGTTTAATTTAACTAATTGATTTGTATTAAAACTTGCAAAAGGTATGTACTTTCCTTTTGCTGCGTATTTGGATTAAGATAATTTCTTAATAAACAAATTAAAAACCATATTCACCCTCTTGTACAAAAAGGGTAAATGAATGTAAAAACAATGCTCTACATCATACAACTAATTTACCTAATCTATAACAGATACTTTTTGACCTAATATACTTTGGATGTACATAATGTATGCTTTTATGCACAAGAACTCAAATAATTGTTGATAGGTACATACACAACGGTTTTTGTACAGCTGAGGCAAAGCTAGTTGTCATTGACTTTCTATATCACTTGAACACTGTCAAATAATTGTTGTTTCTGAATAAGTATTTGTCATAAATTGTTAGTAAAATGTGTGTAATGTGTATTTAAGCCTAAAAACCATACACATAGAAAAATTTACAATGTCAAAACATTAAGTTCTGTAAAAACAAATTAGTTAATTTAAAATTCTATGAAGAAATATATAAGCTTGAAAACTATAAAGACTGATGCACAAAGAAAAACTATAAAGACTGATGCACAGAGGAAAACTATAAGGACTGGGGGACAGAGGAAAACTATAAAGACTGATGCAAAGAGGAAAACTATAAAGACTGGGGCCAGAGGAAAACTATAAAGACTGGTGCACAGAGGAAAACTATAAATACTGATGCACAGAGGAAAACTATAAAGACTGGGGCCAGAGGAAAACTATAAAGACTGGTGCACAGAAGAAAACTATAAAGACTGATGCACAGAGGAAAACTATAAAGACTGATGCACAGAGGAAAACTATAAAGACCGATGCAGAGAGGAAAACTATAAAAACTAATGCATAGAGGATAACTATAAAGATCGGTGGACAGAGGAAAACTAAAAAGACTGGTATACAGAGGAAAACTATAAAGACTTGCACAGAGAAAAACTACTAATACTGGTGCACAGAAGATAACTATAAAGACTGATGGACAGAGGATAACTATAAAGACTGGTGCACAGAGGAAAACTATAAAGACTGGTGCACAGAGGAAAACTATAATAATATATACTGCAACTCGTAATATATACTCTTATTAATAAAGAATACGTTTTAAAAAACCTGAAAACTAGATTTAGTCAAATAAAATTAAACTAATAATAACTGAGAATAACACCAGAATATCTTATTATCAGTTAACCTCAGTTATCCTCAATGTTAGCGTCTCTCTATAATCACTTGCACATCTTCCTGATGCCACTTTGTCTACTGCCTTAAGTTTCGTTCTAAATAAACATCTCATTAAACATTTTGAAATACTGCAACTAGCTATAAACAAGCAATTACATCCATTAATTTAATTTCAAATAAAAAAGCTATTCTTGTTTTTAAATAAATGTAGCCACGAACTTTAATCTACTTAAGTAACTACATTGTAATTTACACTATTTCAAAGGAGCTTGGAATAGCAAAAGAATTGTTTGCCAAGGCCTTATCAGGACTGATTGCAATGAAATATTGAGATTGCAAAGCAGGACTGAAACTTAGTTGTCATAGGTAGATACAGTCAAAACCAAAAACTTGCTGAATGTAATCCTGTTTGGCCAGGGATGTGAATTTGGCCATTTTGATTCGCTTAGATCATACTATTTTGACAGGAGTGTGATTTTGAACATACCCCTCTCAATTATACACCATGTACTCCCATTATAGTGTGTACACGTAGTACTTAAACCACCCTTGTACATACGTTTATAGAATGGGATAGTGGATTTGGTTTAATGGAGTTTCCTAGTGTATATTATATAATATTGGTACCTCATGAGGAGAGTTTGTCTCTGAAGTGCGGGCTTCTAGAATACATTTAATACCAACCATGTTTTCTACGACTGACAACAATGAACAAACGTTTGTAAAATAAACAATATAATATTAAGGTGGTAGTTTTTTATTAATTTATTATAGTATTGTAGCTTTTAACTTCCTTAACATTTAGGTAAATTATTGAATTGTACATGATAACAATTGGGAAATTGCTTATTGTTCTCAGTATAATAATTAAGGTAAAATATAACAATAGTAAAATATTGTGGTAAAAATTTTACTGTGTAGTTTTGTTTTGTGTATATATATACAAATAACCACTATATATATCGTGCTATTGGCGATATATACGCGTACCCCTTATATAGATAAGGTGGAAGTCACCATTCTCATACACGCCACACACGTAAGGTTGTGGGTATTGACCCACCGCCTACGTATGTATATTATTGTTAATCTGTGATAATTCATTTCAATTATTTTTAAACATTTTATAATATGTAGATATTAATAATTGTATTGTATTTAGTAGGCATGCACAGTTATCCTAACCCTTTTTACCGGTCTAATTTTTGTTTTCAGATGATTAAAAAAATCATAGTTATTCTAGTTTATGTATATTTAAACAAAATATTATGACAGTTTTCAAAACATAAGTAGCTTAAAGTTGCTGTGGTTGTGGCACTGGGTAATAACTTCAACAATACATCAGTTAATGGCCAGGACCATAATTTTGGCTATACGATGGTTGTTTCTCACTTAGTGTCAGCCACTTAGCTTAGTCATTAGATAATATGTCTTTTAAACATAATACTAATAATATCAACACCTCTTTTGTTAAACATATAGTAGTTAAAATGTTTCTAGAGCGTAAAAAAGTGTTTTCCTGTGTAGTGTGCTGGTTCGTCTCCTTACTTTGTCACAATAAGTAACCCTCACATATCAATAGTCTATAAAGAAGGGTGTACGAATAATACTAAAAAAAATCTATTGAATGATTAAATTATTTCAAAAGATATTTTAGATATACACGTACAATCAATTGTATCTTATCACGTATCATATTTAATATAACTTACATTAAACTATAATGAAACAAAACTTAATGACGTTGAAATTATAAAGGCAGGTAAAACTAAGACAGTGATGTACAGACTTCTAGAGCAGTCGTAGTGTTGTTCCTCACTCAGACCTGAAGGTAACTAACTGCCTACATTTGTTTTACTTTGTTTCTGCCTTGGTAAAATCTTGTAATATTACATAGAAGCACTACTGAAGCTTTTTCTTTATTTAGTGCCTACTGTAACATTACGCTAAAATATGTAACTCTTAGTGAAATGTTGTCTAACATCGTACGGGGATGTTAGTACATGTTACTCTTTACGTGCTCATGTAAGTCAGGTTTAACTTCAAAATAATATTTAACATACAAATAATAACTATAATATGTTAATAGTTGTATTTCATGTTAATTTGACACCTTAAACATAAATTATACGAAATTGAAAACATATGTATAAACTAGTGTGGTCTCCTAAATGTGTTCATTATTTAAAAATAAAAACGTTGAACCTTTTCCGACAATTCACCACCACTAAGTTTCTTATCTCAATTTCGGTTTGGTTAGATCAGATAGGTTAGTTTAAGTTACGTTAGGTTAGGTGACTACTAAAGTTGATCATAAATTGGTAAATCCAATTATTGACTTACCGCCGAATGCGCCCTCCGTGCGTAACTTCTTGGAAAGTGATAAGATAAGAACAGCGATATCGGATTCCTAGCGGATAAAGGATATCCGATATACCACAGTGGACGTAACAGTTATTGGGGAATAGTTTTTAAAACAATGGAATTTTTACCAAGTGGTAGTGAGTAAACGGGGGAAAATAGTAGTAGTGAATTAACGAAAAGTTCAACACGTTTAAATATATTTTAGAATTATTGTCATCTGAACGCAATAGTATCTTTTGAAATTACGTATTCATATTAAGCCTTTTATTATTTGTGGATACTAAAACCAACTTAATACCTCTATCTTGCTATGGTATACAAATCTAATTGTGTATGTCTGTGTGCGTTACTCAGTTACGCAAAAACTACTGGCCCCACTCAACTGAAAATTTACATGGATATGCTTAGGATCACTGGTTAATAAATAGGTCTATCTTTATTTTGAAAATAAATCTAGGGGCTCTAGGAAGTATCTCTGAAAGCCTTATAAAAATGCAGATTTGACATTAATTGTATATAATAGTTTCATTAAGCAGGCGTTGGAATAAACAAACAACATAGATAGTTATGTTGTTAATACCGTGCCAAATCTAACTACAACGCACGGTAACTATAAATGACTATAAAGGCTGTGCAGTAGACAATGACAACACATGGGTGAAGTTAGCTAATTTCTTTATTCATTTAATAGTGGTAAATAAACTTAACAATTACATATAAGTATTCACCTGAATAGTAAGAACGTTATTTATCACTTATACCAGGGAATAAGAACTGTATTGTTATGTTTGTTTTTGCTATATCTCCCATATGACGTCATGCGAGATGAACTTGACACCTACTGTCTTCTTTCCTATGTGCCGTGGCACAACAGAATTTGGTGCTAACGTGTTTCAAGCGGAATTAATCTGAACATTTTCTCAAAGAGAAACAAAGCTATAAAATTTGTTTATACGTCTCCCTTATAAAACTTATTAATCTATTTTTTATTTATTTATTTATTGCATTGACAAGTACAATATACATGTATCGCAATCGTCACTCTTTAAAAAAATCTATATTTACGCAATCATTCTACAATTTTCACACTCACACATACAAAAGTGTCACATTAATTCATTGCTCTTCCATACATAAAGCTTGCAGCAGTTTCATTACCGGTGTCAGTCAGGCCAAATCATTGGTCTCCCAGTTATATGCTAAAAATTCTCTTACACTGTGAAAGGCCTAAGATATCAGAATCCTTTTTAAACTTGCCTTAAACGCCTTGAGCGAATTGAAGCTTTTATATTTGGATGGTAAACTGTTGATTAAATGTAATCAAACTGTGAAGGAATGTGTTCAAAAACGACCGTTCTGTGTTGCCCAGTTCGGAAGTTTTACCTACCTTGTAGTTGCATGAGCATATATGTCTGTGCCTCGTGTGAGAACACATTTTGACCTGCAATAGTAGGTGGTTTCTAGTATTTATATGCAAGACAGGGTCAACAGTTGTAATGTTTTGAACGTAGTTTTGGGTTATTCTCTCATTTTTAATTTACAGATTATTCTTATTACATTTTTTTGCAACCTGAACAATCTTATAAATTCGTTGTTTGTACAACTGCCCCAGAGTACCACTCCATACGATAGTTGAGGATAGATGAGTCTATAATACGCTGTCAGCAAACTTTATGTTTTATAAACATGATTATATTATTAATCGTTTAAACAACCTGAAGTTAACTTATCTTATCCATTTTAATATTGCTTAAGGCAATAAGCACAGTATAAATCAACGTAAAAACTTTTTTTTAATATATAAATTGTATAATCAATTGAATTAAACGAAATGGGTCTAGTTTTCTTAAAAAGGGGTAATTTTTTGACGTTGCCGAACTATTACATTTTTTAACGTAGTTAGTATGGTTAGTTATTTGGCTTTAGTTATTTTACTCAACAAAAGAAGTACTCAATATTAGCTCATTAAAGAATTATGATCTTGGAAAATTTACTCCTTAATTTGAGGCTTAAATCACTGAGCCACTTCGAATGTTAGTTTAAGGAACTTAAAATAGTAACAAAGTAACATGTAAAAAGGAAATATTACATTTATTATACATCATACAGAAGAGATATAATCCTACCAGTTTTTTTATTTTTCTTATTACAACAATATACAAAGTATTATACCAAAATACATTTATCTGTACACATAAAATATTAACTTAAATATTTCTATCTACCTTTTGTATTTTGAAATAAAGGGATAGTCACTAATCATAAAAAGCCATTGTGAATTTGTTTTAAAAGTTTCTATCTGTTTAAGAATACAAGATAAATTTACAGCATTTTGCAATGTCATAAAACTCTAATTTTATTTAAACTACTCAAACCAAAATAATTTTATTTCCTTCAGGATGAAATGAAATGAAAAAAAAATGTTATTTAGTGAGGCAACGTTAGGACCATTAGGTCCTCTCTTACACTTAACCTCATTGTAAGTATGCAAAGATTTTGTAAAAATATTTATTTATTTAGTTAACTCTATCAACTAATATTAAGAAGGAGACTTTGTAGATAGTCTGTTAATTATTAATTTTTTTTAATCAGGCTATACTTACTTGGGGTATTACCAAACAGTTTAATAATTATTACATACATACGAGACATTGTTATAATATCTTTTAACATGTGATAAAAAGTATTAATAAACAACAACAATAAATATTTAATAATAAAAAAGATTAAACATACAAAACTATTCATTCTAAAAATAGTTATATTTTATTATTAAAGAAACAGAAAATACTTTAAAAAAAAATTAATTTATTTTTAAAAAATTACAAAAATATCCTCAAATCTTGCTGAATAAATATGTTAAACATATGGGAGTGTAGAAGCCCAAAACCATTAACCTGTGAAATATTACTATGATTGCAAACCAGGTTATCCCTTTGTTCAAAAATACAAAAGGAAGATTGCTAAATGTGAGAGAATGGGTAATATTGGTAGATATATGCGGTTGTTACTTGTGGATATGCCGTAATATCTCTATCGTTTTCTCCGTCAGGATTTAATGATAATTTAATATGTAAGTTTACATTATCTATTTAAAATGGAAATTAACCTAAAACTGTATATGAAGTACTGTGTACATACATATACTTTTTTTAATTAAATAAAAATCATCATGTGCAAGGATTAGAGTTTTGAAGGAAGTGGATTTTAAAATATAAATGAGTGCTTTAAATTAAAAATCTGTTTTAATGATAGACTATTTAATTACTGACATAATTTTAGATACCAATATAATGTTTAGTTATAAAAATAATATTAAATATTTTCATAATAAATCGAATAAATTATTCAAAAATAATGTTGTTTGTAATATTGATACAGTATGACATCCTGAGTAGTGGTAAACAATGAATGAAAACATAGTTATAAAATAACAGTAGCCATAAAAAATATATCCTCTAAATTTATTGTAACTCTCAATAAAGTTCAAATAGTTGATGAGCAGTTAAGATTCAATATAAACCAAATAACAAGAATGCAGATTACAAAAACATCTTGATCGATTTACTATGCAGAACAAAATAAATGTTTATGCCTGTTTTATAAGTAAATAAAAGTCTTAAACTCATAAAAAGAAGCTGTTTATAGTATTATTACAGAGCAAAGGTTTATTGTTACTAAAGAGTGACTATTTTTTCCTGTTAACGTAAACTCAAGAAAATTTTATGAAAAAAAAATACATTTAATATCAAAATTTGATTGTAACACCGTTTTTGAAGCAATAGACAAAGCCAAAACAAATATAGTTGTTAAATACATAATTACGTAAACACAGCCTATTTCACTTATTATTTCAGTTTATTATTGTTTATATTTATAATGTAGTGGATTTTATTTATTTATTAATTTTTTTTATTAAAAGAAAAATTTTTCGTCTATAATAAAATGCTAAAAAATGTTATTGTCTGGCCATATTATCTATATTCATACAATAAAATAAAATCTTAAGGATGGTGATAACTAGGCAATATATTTACTTGAGAGTTTTTAATAAATGGACAAATTGGTAAATTGTGGAAAACTAAAGGTTTTTTGTTGCAGTATCATATAACTAAACAAGAACAAGGAAATATTTTTTAGTGATTTTAGGTTTAGTTAATTAAATTTTCGGAAAAAACAATTAGTTTAAGTATTTATTTAATTCCTGTTAATGTTATTCACTAACAACAATTAAACACCTTAAAATAACTCCAACAAACTAAACAGTTTCTTACATAGTTTGAAAATACACACAATATTAATGCTTCATATTGCTATATTAATCATTACAAATTCTATTAAAATCTAATGTAAGAAATAAGAGAAAAAAATAATAATTAGCTGGACTTACAACATTAATTTAAGTTTCTTTTTTCATTCGATTTTATCACTTGTGATGTTCAAATATACTATTGTAAGCAATTATTTTTTATCAAAATGTAGGAGATACGCATATCATATTAAAATAAAACTTATAGAACACATTTTCTAGTCATATGTCTAAGTGTTATCTGGGATTTTGTCTTTTGCTTTATTGTGGTAATAAATCCTAAAACTAATTATTGGATTTAATTAGACTTCACCATCTCTACATTTATTGGCTTTCTGAATAGTTTACCTTATGTCAGTTATAAATAAAAATAAATATATTCAATACAAAACTTCTTTACCGTTAAATTCAGGCAATACCACTATCACAATTAAGAATAATATATTTTTCACAAAAGGTTTCTACGAAACACTTTCAATGTAGTATATACGTTTAAAAGAAAAATACATTTTAAAAGCATTTTTAAAATTATTCTGTTTATTACACAACTGACATTTCACGCAGAATAATTTTTTTCGTTCTTACCATTTACATACTTACAACCTGACCTGTTTTCTATTGCTTGGTTTTTTTTATACTACATCTAGAACATTCCAATAACAGGACAAACTATTTCCAGTACTCAATACTGCTTTATTAAAGAGAATTTTAGGGACATTATCATTGTTTCACAAGTTTCCACTTGAGCGCAATATATTAAAAAAAAACTGCACAATAATTTGTTTTGCTCAATATATATATATATATATATATATATATATATATATATATATATATATATATATATATATATATATGTGTAAATTCATACTCTTTTTTAAAGTTACACCCATTATGCTCTTTTATAAGGGTTATAATAAATTTTAGCTCTTTTATTAGGACAATTGGCTAAATTAACATTGCTGAGATTGTTACAAAAAGAGGAAAACATTGCTTCAATATCATTCAGATTGACTCATCAGGGTAAATCAACCGCTGAAGCCAATTATAAACCTCAAGAAAGTTACACTTATTCATATTATGTATAAAATGTGGCCTAGTCTTTCTACAAGAGCGGTTGATAATGACCGTAATTTCCAACGCAGGATGGGCATCCTCCTCACCGAGCAAAGGGTCAGTTGAAGAAATCACTCGAAGGTCTGAATCAGAAGAAAAGACCAAGTCCAGAAATACGCCTCTACTATTCGGTATCCTGTTTACTTGAACCAGCTGTAGAAAGTCAATTGTGTCAATGTAGAGTCAAGAAGAACATGTTGTCACTGCATTTTAAAGTGTTTTCATTCCCTACGTAATAAAACCAACTCTTCCTAAATTAAATAAGCTGTGGGAGGTAAAAGGGTAGTCTAGGGTATTAACACTAAAAGAGCGTAACTCTAAATTTGAAATAAATAAACGGTATAGTGTGAGATAGTAAAATATTCTTTACTAAAACTAGAACCAAAGATATAATATAACAAAAACAGCAACCAAACTATAAAAACTTATCTTACCTGCAATACAAGACAATTCCAATATAATATAACTAAACCAAAAATGTTTCATAAACTTATATAAAATATACTGCAAATACTTGGCAAGGCTTCCGCTAATCTACGTGTGGCCTAGAGCTTAAAAACAACTAAAAAAATGTGTTCTAAAGTCTTGTTCAGCTAAATTTTAGATCAAAGCTAGTTCCTTGAAGCTCTAACTCACCTAGAACTAGCTGAGCCCCAAAACCCTTCTGGTGTCAAACACCAAAGTCCCCTACACCCGACAGAACCTCTGCAACTTGTTCGTCCAACCATTTCGGGAAACTACCATTTAGTCACTCACCCCAAGTCCTTGCTGGCTCGCGAATATATCCAAACACAGTGACCTTCTAGTGGTCAAACACCTCAAGGCCACAGTTATTCTTAAGATTTCAGGCTTTTGACTATGTTAACCGATAGTAAGTTATTGGAACCTTGTAACAAAATATAATGAAATAAAAGTATAAATAAATATAAATATTAACAAATAATTTTGATTCTTAATGAACGCATCACACCAACAATAAATATAAGTTTAAGATAGCAGAAGAAACTGTTCGTATACAATGAAATAATAATGTTTACAATGTAAGATATTTGACAAGGGATGGCATCATATGTTTGAATCGTCCCTCGTCATAAATATTTATGTTTTCAGTTACAATAGGGTAGGTTATGAAGGACAACAGACCAGAATGGCCTCTTGCCACTTTCTTTGTTCAAGTACATTCTCTTAGCTATATCTGTGAGATATTGTTCAGATAGTATATATATATTTAAATTAAAAGGTTTAATATTTTTATAATAATTAAAATATTTGGTAAACATATTAATTTACTAGCAAAGATATGTATAATAGGTTTTTGATTTTGCGTCAAATGTCTTATATTTGTTTCATTGTCATAAACTGTTTTGTAATATTTTATTTATATAATGGTATGAACTTTATAATGCCAACATTCTCCAATTAATTAATGTTACGTTGTTTTATTAAGCACTTTTACATCGTTCTCTTGCATCCCCCAACATTCACGTCTAACAACGCTGTAAGTTTCCCTCTCTAACACTTTTCTCAGCCCTCACCAATTATATCTTCACCCTCTACTTAACACCCTTTAACAAAGTGTCCTTGTTTTGCCTCCAGGTCTCTTACCTTTCTTTGTCCTATCAAGAGTTATTCTTGCCTCCCCTCAGTCCGTCTGTAACTTACACACTAACATTTTATTCCTACTATAGTTCCTTTTTAATGTAACACTGAGCAAATATAATTTACATTATATTTAATCACAACATACTTTTCAGTAATTTTATTTAATATAATATCCAGTAATTGTTATTACAATTCTTCGTTAAAAAACTTTCATCACATATTTTTCATATTACGTCTTATGTAATGGCAATTTTCAACATAAAGTTTGTTTCATCATCTGCATAGGTGATATTATGCGGGAGACTATAAGACATAAGATATATATTTTTGTGATGTTTTATGATGATATTTTTTGTGCACGGTGAAATACTTGGCCATGTGTCTCCTCTTGTGTAAGAGACTTTTAAGATTGGTTCGTACCTCAAACTAATAATTATTAAGACTTTTATAAAATAGCAACAAATATAAATTTCAATAGCTTGCATAGTATTGTAAGGGTTTTTAGAAAAATAACCTATATACTTGAATATAATATGTATCATTCAAATACCTATGTATTAAAAAAAATTTAAAAATAAAAAAATATGCTAGTTTATAATAAATATCTTATGTGATTATTCATAGTACATATGACATTTTTATATATTTCCAATGTTCTTTATATTTTACAGTTAATTGTGACTCCTTATTTGTAGAAATCATTATTATTTTTTAAACTAAGATAAAATTAGTTAACATAAATTAGCCAAAAATATACTAAAAACAGTTGTTTTGAATTTGATAATTATAAGCATGTTATTTAAGTACTTAATGATATAAAGCTAAAAATGTATTGTCTGAAATTATATTTCAATATAGAAACTGTTAATATCAAACTTTAATATATAATTTATATTAATAAACATTAAGTAACTCCTTTATATAAAATTACTCTCATATAAAGTTGAACTGGATCACTGACTGACTAAAATAAATTTTTACTCGCTAGAGTGTGTCGTAAAATGTGGACTGAAGCAGATCTAAACATGTCGACCTTTAGAAAAAATCAAACATTTTCATATTTCAATTAATTAGGTGGTTGATTACAATAGTTAAAAAAGACATTTTCTTGTAATAATAAAATAAGCTACTCGATTATACAAAACATGGTTTCACACCAACGGACATTTAAGTAAGAATACTAACATTAAAGTACATATGTGGCATATCGTTTTTACAGGAAGAAATTATAATTTTAAAGATACGGTAGCAGTTTATAATATCGTGGTTGTGAAAACGGTCTATATAAGTGCTAAAATGAAGCTCACATTTTTAATCATTAATAAACTATTAGATTATATTTTAAAACAACAAGGACATTTTTAGTTTTTAATCAGGTAATTTTTCAAGCATAAAACATTTTTCAACTTATCAAATTAATTCAAACAGATATGTTGTACCAACTTTAGTTTCTTTAAAATATTGCTTAAAATTTAAAAAATATCATTTTAATTATTGGTAATAAAGTATGTTTTGTTTTAATTTATCAGGCCAAAATAGATTTTATTTTAAAGGCACACTTTTATCAAGAATTTAATCCTGAACAACTTGAAAACATAAACTTGGTTTATATTTATTATATATTTCTTATAAAAGCCGTTTTAGGGTATTAGAGCTAACTCATTTTATAAAGCAATTAATTAGTTATTAATATTATGAAGTTTTAGGCTCACCTATTTTTTATTCTAACATTATTAGGTATAGAAACTAACTGATTATATTCAGATTTCGTGTCTGACTAAATGGGCATTCATTACGCCTCTAGGATTTTACATGAATGCGATATCAATGAACTCATTCTCGTTCCGCTCAAGAATGTACTTGGGTTTCATTATTGATTAACTTAAGTAGCATTCGTGATAAGTTTGAGTGGTCACCTGTTAATAACTTGGGTAGCACCATTCATCAGCTTTGGTATCACCCATGGTGAACCTGGTTAGCAGCGTAGTTAGCCTGGGTAGCATTCGTGATTGGCTGTGGTAAATATTGGATAGAAATCGTGACATACTTAGGTAGCAATTGAGATAATTTTGGGTAGCAGCAGTTATTTAAAATGGTAGCCACTCATCATCACCTTTGGTATGAACTATATATTTTGCAGGTAGCCAGTCACATGTAATCCACTTAGAATGCAACCGTGTTTAACTTAAGTAGCATTCGTTATTAGCTTGGCTAGAAACCCATGAACAATTTGAGTAGGACACGTGATCGGGTTAGGTAGTAATATGTGATAAACCTGTATAGCAACCGTGATTAGATTGAACAGCATCCACTTGGGGAACAACCGTGATTAGATTGAACAGCATCCACTTGGGGAACAACCGTGATTAGATTGAACAGCATCCACTTGGGGAACAACCATGATTAGATTGAACAGCATCCACTTGGGGAAAACCGTGATTAGCTTTGGTATCTCAATTTTTTTTTTTTTTTTTTTAACCAGCCTTGATCAACTTGGGTTGCAAACCATTTTTAACTTTAGAAGCATTTATTATAAGATTGGGTAGCTAGTAATAACTTGGGTAGGAACAGTAGTTCATTAAATATGAATGACGTGAGAAGCATAAAAGTAAATTATATAGTGTAGATGGTTTCAGTGGCAGCAAGGAACAGAGAACTTAAAGAACAAAGCAACAGTTACAAGGGATTCAGACAACAAACGACCAATTCCCTTTCCCTTTATCCAAAGAGGGCCTTAGACTGAAAGTACAAAGGTAGTCAGAGCATTTCTTGGTGAAAATGGATAACATATTTGCATTATATTAAAAGTGATAGCTTTACTATAACCGAAAATAAAACTTCCTCTGATAGCATTAAATCTCATTTGAGACCTTTGTTGTAGCCAATCTATTATTTCAGCCTTTTATGATATAATACAGAAATAGTTTTTCCCGTCTTGGAGGCTCAATGGCTAAGCCTTCAGTCTGCGGACTAAGATATCCAATGCTGAAACATCTAACAGAGCTAACGGACAGTAACTTATTTGTTTAGTAATGTTCACGAAAAGGCTCTTGTGAACTGGTGAGTGATTTTTTTGTAATGAAATAATGTATGTGAATTATTTTGTGATCAATAATGACTTAATCATTACTGTTATCCCATGCTTTGAAATTGAATTAAAAAAAAAAAAAACACACATATCAATAAAACTACCGTATTATACTCTCAGTAAATTTATTTATTAAGTAGTTAACAACGCAAACTCCATCAAATCAATTCATAAATTTAATTTATCTTTTAAAACTTATAAAAATTGTAAAATTATAAACTCTCCCACTTATAAACAGGATGGTTGTTTTAAAAGATGTTTTCCAAAAAGGACCGTAAATCACTTATTTGTAACACCCAAAACAGTTAACGGAATAACGAATCTCACTTAAATATAAGCGTCACTATATAAATACTGCTTATTCTTGACTTTTTTCTTATACACAATCCAAACCCCTTTATCTATTTACTACTTCAAATATATTAACAAAAACGCTCTTTATATAAAAAAAATCCAGTTGTATTTTCATTTATGACACCGACAAAATAAAGTTATGTACATATTTTATAACACAAAGCTTTTAAAATAACCATACGACTTGTACAGGTAGTTTTATTGATAGTAAGGATTAAATATGTGATATTGTACTTATATTTTAAACCTATGATAATTAGTATAAAAACCTATACCATTTATTAGTTTTTAAAATTTATTTATTAACTATTTAGACCAGTTCAGTAAAATAAGCACAAAATTAAACATTTCCTGGGAGACCAGTGATTGATTGATGTTATTACCAAGTAACACCACTGTAGTGGATATGGATTAGGATTTCTTAAAAATTCAAATTACCGTGTATGAAATAAAGTCCGTAAATCGGTAAATTTGTACGTCCTCTACGTATATGTATGTTTTTATTTTTACTTAAGTATACTCAAGCTTTTCATTTTGTAGTTAAAAATTATATTGATTGCTTAAAAAGAATGTGGTATAATTTTTATATTCAGATATACAAACGCATTCAATGTTTAGAGTATATTTTAGCTAAATTGTCATTAATAAACGTAAATTACAATTCTTATTTTAAAACCGTCTTGGATGAGATTCTTTGCAGCCTGCATTGACTGGTTAAGACCTTATCTGCATAATCCCTAACAGTGTGTTAGACCTACTGATAAGGACTTTAAATTAAAATATAATAGTTGTAGTATAACTCAAGTCTCCGTTCTTGATCCTCTTTTTTATTTATTTGCATTGATGATGCCCCATATATATATATATATATATATATATATATATATATATATATATATATATATATATATATATATATATATATTGTTAAGTATTAAAGTTATTATCTACGTGACCAAGGCATTCAGTTTAAGTAGCCCTGATATATAACTAAATAGCCAAGTACTGTTGCCAAAGTAAATGTTTATTGAACTATTGATTCTAAGACCTTCAAATACAGATTAGCACTTAACGTCACAAAACCCGGTGTATTATGATAGGCTCCACTAGACTATTGATACATTTATTTGGAAAATGCATCATACAAAGTATCATTAATCACTAACATTGGTACAGTTATATCTAGAATCTACATTTTCCGGTGACAACTGCGTCAAGGTACTATCTACAATATTTACAAGATGACCAGACGTTTCGCCCATACTGTGATGTGGCATCCTCAGTGGTTTCTCTGAGACTGAAATATAATTAGATATATATAAATTCTGACCCTAGACCACCACTATTGTACGGATTACCTAAGATACATAAAGAAAATATAGCTTAACTTTGAGACCTATAGTAAGTTCCATAGGATCACCTACTTATAATTTAGTCAAGTTTATATCAAAACCACTAAGTGAAGTGTGTAAACACTGAGTCATTTGTTAGAAATTCTAGACATTTTATCAGCCTTATCAGCCAACAGAAGTTGCAAGATACTGACATACTAGTAAGTTTTGATGTAGAATCATTGTTCACTAAGGTTCCAGTACCTGAAACAATTGAAATAATCAAGGAAATTCTTAACAACGATTTAGCAGAGCTATGCCTCACATCAACTTATTTCTTCTTCGATGGGACGATCTATGAACAAACTGAGAGGGCAGCTATGGGATCACCTCTATCACCAGTTGCAGCTAATCTTTATATGGAAATATTTGAAAAGAAGGCACTTGAAACGTCTGATTTGAAACCAAAGGCATGGTATCGATATGTAGACGATGTTTGGTGCTGTGTGGCCACATGGTAAAGAGAGATTGGATGATTTTCTGCACCATATCAATTCTATTCTCTCTAATATCAAGTTCACAATGGAAATTGAGAATAACGGAAGTCTGCCTTTCCTTGAGGCTTTAACTGTGAGAAGAAGAGATGGACGAATAGGCCAGGCCACTCAGTATACCGGAAACCTACACATACCAATTAGATATTTAAATGCTGCTTCCCATCATCATCCGGCACAGAAGAATGCAGTTTAAACACTTTAATTAATCGAGTTATTCACATTTCAGACCAAAATAGTTGGAAGAAAGAAAGACAGATATTACATTCAACATTAAAACAGAATGGATATTCAGTTAGAGAAATCAATAATACTATTGGTAAACAGTTGAAGAGGAAATAACAAGACAATAGAATAGATACACGACAAGATAAGGATACCTCAAAAAAGGTGTAACTACCTTACATAAAGGGAACAACGGAAAAGATTGGCAGGCTATTAGGTAAAGAAAACATAAAAACCATTTACAAGCCACCGAATAGATTAAAGAATTTTCTGAGGCCAGTCAAAAATAAAATTCCACTAGCTATGCATGGAGTATATGAAATACCTTGTAGTTGCGGTTCAGTCTACATAAGGGAAACCAAGAGGTTAATTTCCACAAGGATTAAGGAACATATAAGGCATACTAAGAATGATACGGAAAAGTCTGCTGTTGCTGAACATAGCACAAAAAGTAATCATGGAATTTTATTTGACAAAACTAAAGTCCTTGCAAACATCCCACATTACTACCCGAGAATCGTAAGGGAAGCCATAGAAATATATAAAAGAAGAAATAATTTTAATAAGGATGATAGTATACGGCTGCCAAAGACATGGGAACCCATTTTAAGTAAATTGAAATAATGGAAGAGTCAGCCATATTGATTTTTCGGCCAATGACCGTAGGTCACGTGGGTCATGCCTCCACCCCCCTCTCCAGCATACCTGCCAACCAGTCCCCACCCCACCACCTGTTATAAAGCTGGAAGGTCACTTGCCGATTTCAGTCTCAGAGAAACTACTGAGGATGCCACATGACAGTATGGGCGAAACGTCTGGTCATCTTGTAAATATTGTAGATAGTACCTTTACGCGGTTGTCACCGGAAACTGTGGATTCTAGTTATGACACCGGCTGCTTAAGCCTAAGTTCTAAGATTGGTACAGTTACATTTACCTAGTGATGTAAAAAAAAAGATTAAATGTAAACATATGATAATTGACGTTTTAATTAAGAATATCAGTCAATATTAAACAATATTCTGCCTTATATCCCATTGATAATGCTGATTTTATAGATGGCTAGTCAGTTGAGTGGTTTTGTTTGCCAATTAAAACCTACATGTAACAATGAGGCCAATAATGGTCCACTGATTTCAACAAACAGACTCACCAAACTAATTAAACGTCCATGGCCGTCAATTACCCATGATACAGAATAGAATTAGTCCAACTAATTATTTAAAGTTACATTGGTGGCATGTTATTACTTTTAATAACTGTTTATTATAATCTATGAGCAATTTTAAATTATTCTTTTAATTTAGTCAGTATTATATTTTGCTAAAGATTAGTACATTACAAATATCTTAGTGGTCAGAATATAGTTTATATAAATATAAAAATGTCAATATTATACTTTGCTAAAAATATTTTTATTATAAATATGTTATTGTTCAGTATAGATTATAGGAATATAAAAATTTATTCACCAAATATATTTGATGCTTTCTTAAAATATATTTATGCTACCACGATCGTTCACATACTTTGAAGAATTATTAATTTGTTAGACAATTTCACATGTTAGTAAGAAATTGAATACTTATATATGCGTATGCCTGATGATTTATATACTTTTTAAATATATTTGAACATATGTTTATTAAGTTCAATGTCCAGATTTCTTAACCATACTTGTAACTTTTGACATGACAATATAGATACTTTTAGCATTGATTGACTTTAAGGTATATAAATCTCAACCTTACTCGATTTGTGACTCAAATTTCTTTAAAATCTGACAGTCGATATTTAACAAACTATTTAATACGATACTGTCTATTTATTTCTGGAAAATTACAGTAAATCATTGTTGAAGAGTTCTTTAGGGACATTTCAAAAGGGGAATGTTTATGTGCACATCATATATCTCTTAGAGAGGAACAAAGTACAGCTAAACCTTTTTCAAAACTCAGAATTTAAATGAAGTCTATTACTATTCTATTATATTTTTAAATCATGTTTACGTCATCCTAAATATGTTCCATATTATAACTATACTTTTATTTGATAATAGTTGGCGATATTCAATTATGACAGTCACTTACTATTTTGCAATATTATTATTTAACATTCCAAATGTTTAAATTTATCCAAGCTTTGTTATGGTATTAGTAAATGTATAAATTAAATATATTTTTAAATTCTGGTCAGCTGTTTTCCTTGTTACACTAGTTATTTGTTAAATAAGGTTGTGTGAGACTAATAAACAGTAGTTGTTTATATCAAGCTAAAAATATAAGTAAAATATATAAAACTCTTCATATTAGGGTACGTTTTTCCTTACATACCTGTTTTCCAATGAAAAAAATGGTTAACATCGATTTTGAAAAGAAAATCAACTTTGAGCTTACATTTAAAAATATAAATTCAATGCAGGGTTAACTACTAAACATATGAAGCTAGTTTTGTAAAATATGAACCATTTCTTTTTAGTAATGCACAGTGGGTCATGTTGACCAGCGATATAACGTAGAAGTGGCGTTATTGTTTATTGTTATAGGTGATAGTGTCAGGTTTATGTACAACTTTCCGTGTTAATTGAATATGGAGATAACGTAGCACCGATTAACTGCACGAACAACAAGTAATGGTTCACAGGAAGGATTAACACAATTTTAGGTATTCATAAAGCAAACGTACATGGTTCAGGTTTAATACATTACTACTTAAATAAACGATAGTAAATGAGATTTTTTAATACTATTTAGAATTGTTTTCGTTAATAATGAAATAATTATAGTCATAAAGGTCTACAATTTGATAAAAGGATGGACATGTTTTATGTTCTATGTTTAATACTAAAACAAAAAGAATAGAAATTTGTTCTGCATGATATTTTACCACAATATTTTTGAATCACAAACCTAACTTCAAAAATTAACAATGAGAACGTTGTAAAATTATGTTACAAAAACCTGAATATAAAAATACGTTCATATTTGTATACAAACAAATAATAAGTAGATAAATATTGCAGATATATACAAATCCAGCAGTATAATTACAACAGAGTTCTTATAACGTTGTAATTAAGCTTGTAACATACAATATAACAGTAGTAACTAGATATAATTTAGCAAGTGGTATTTAATACCACTGTACGTGTATGAGTGAGCGGGTGGGTTAATATGTAACATCATCAGCAGAGTTATGCTTTCAGTTTGGTTTCACCAAAAACCAAAAATGCCAAACTTTTTTGGGAATCCATAAATGTTTCAAAGTGTACTTGAGAGGGATATCAAATTAGTGTTGTTTCTAATCTTAATACACTTTAATATTTTGGAAAGTCTAAATGAGCACCATTGCATAATGTGTTTTAAGGATACTGAAATTTTAAACTTATTAAAAACCTTATGAATATCATGATTACTATCGATGATTTTTAAACAAATATTGTTTTACCACTTTAAAATACACAATAATAATAATTTCATAATCTTACTTAATGTTAGTTATATAGTTTGTGACGTTTATATTGGACTGTGCAAACAATTAGTTGTTTAAGTTTTACTGTAAGATAATTTGTGCTATAAGGTTTAAAAAAATATTAAATATAAAAATATGATATTCTAGTTATAAAGATAATAACAGTAGTTGAAAAATATTATCTTCGTTAGAAATTTTGTATTGCACATTTTGTATAGCCTACATCTGTATAAACAGCTTTTTTCAGAATTATAAACAGAATCTAAAAAAAATTTGTTTTTAAAAGGATAATACTTGGTTATTTATTTGTTTTAATATTGTCGCTTTATTAAAATTATATTGTGAAAAAATACCCATTTTAGATACTGGACTTTATAAAAAAATGGAGACAACTTATATGAAATAAACAATCCTCATAAAGTATTAACAATTTTGAGGTATATGTTAAACTTAAAATGTATAACAAAACTAACATTTAATATCGAACAGTTTTCTTATATAATGTATTTCTTTCATATGTTCACATATGAAGTTTTATACGAGAAAATTCTAAATTATATATGCTAATACAGTCAAAGAACATGTACATTGTATTTGAATGTAATATAAACTAGCTTAGGAGAATCAAACTTGGTTTTAATATAGTTTCAAAAACAAATAATAATGAATTATTAAAAATACCAGGCCATTGCGTGTAGTTATGAATAAATGTATAACTTTAAATGTTTTCTCACGCGTAAGTTTATTTTTGAATAAGTAAAATTTTCTCATTTGTAATGCTATGAGAGAGTTTTTTTTACAAAAAAAAAAACCCCCTTTTTACATAGTGATTTTAAAACGAAATGGCCTAAAAATATTTTTATTCTTGTGACAGATGAGTGCATCATTTCCTCACTTTGTTATCAACTTTGACTCCTAACAACTTAAAACTTGGACATACTATAGTTTATTACCTATTGGGACTTCAATAGAGAGTTCCTTTTACAAAAGGAAAAATTGCTTAGCTTCTATGCCTGTAGCTCTCTAACACTCGCTCAAAACAAGATTCCTGACGACTTAAGAAAAAAAAAAGTATAGATTTTGAAAAAGTTCTGATTTTTTAAATTATACTTACTAAAACATTTAGCATGGTTTCAAAATAGCTTAAATTCCAAGCTAATTAAGTGCGTATATTACATTTTGACATTTGTAGTTAATTTTTGCTCTTTTAATTAGTGAATAATATATAACAGACATTACAATATCAAATTATAGATTTCTTTTGGAGTTGAGAGCAGTTAAGTGGACTGTTTGGAGTAAGTGGACAGTCAAGTGTACACTCTACCCCAGTTACTTGAGTGTGATAGTGTCTTGTACAATCAAGATTTAAAAAAGTAAAATAAATACACTAAATATGTCTTAAGGACCACTTATTCTACCAGAACAAGTTAGGGCTAAGAAAATCTCTAATACTTAACCTGAGGACCAAAATATTTTAAATGAGTTTCAAACCACAACAAATAGCCAGGCAGACTTTCTGCATAAACGTACGGGATTCCTAATCACCGGTCACCTAATCACAACTTTTTTAGATAGATAAATATTAATATACAATACAATACCAGTTCCATCATTACAATAGTGTCTTTTGCACTCAGACAATACCAGAATGTGATACAATATCAGACATATGCCTTTAGAGGTTGAGGGTAGTTAGTTAGTTGTGGTCAGTTAAGTGCATTAATTATTTCACCACAGCCCCTTCAGTACAGTACTGTCTATTTGAAGGCTTACTGTCCTCTAACTAATCTTAACTATTTGGAATACGTCTAACATTGTTTAGCCTACTAAACCATAATTTGGCCCTCAAATATATACTTTAAAAATAACATCATAGTAACCTGCTATTATTATTTGTAATAGTGTCTTTTTAATAAAATTTATAAGTTATAGCACATAAGTGAGTGTCTACTGTAATTACAATGACGTAGTAACAAGATTTTACTAGAAATACAAAATGTTAAAACACATATGTTTTATGTTCATACAACATAAATTCTAGCTAAAATAACTTTCTTTTTAATAAACTGTTGATAAGTAGCAATCAAATGTGGAGTTTTATGTATAACTTAAATGATGTATTGTACATTAAGTCATACAATAAAAGTAATGTGTAATATTTCTTAAGATATGATAAAAACATATGTTTAAATATATACATTAAAACATGTTACACTATTCTCATATAGTGTATTTTTACCATAAAATAGTGAACAATTAATTTTTTTCTAATACGTATGTAACTATAATATACTAAATTGTTTAGGTATATTACAGTACCACTATAGTAGTTATGCTTTGCATCGTTAAAAATTATTACACAATTAATGTTTTTTTTATTTGCAAATTAAATTAATTGCTTACATACAAGTTGTTAAAATAAACATATGGATAGGTAAGCTGAACACACAATTTTCTTGCCTGTGTTCTGTGATTAATTATGAGTTTATTTCTAAGAGTTTTTTCCAGTTTTATTTCCAATTTTCAAATGAAATATTTGATCACTACCATAAAGGTGAAATGTTATCACCTATAAACTTGCATATTAAGACAGTGAAAATAATATTAAACGATTGAAAATAATATTTCTTGATTCTAACACTAAAAACTAAACAAAATTTACTATTAAAATATTTAAACAACTGTGACAAAGAAAGAAAATACTTGATACAAAGTTGCTTTCTGTGTGGGAGAGAGCTCTATATTGTTTAGTGCCTACATTTAATTATGTTACAAAGGGAACTGTAACAATGCAATTAACCACTCGGTGATGCCATTAGTTGACAAAGTCACTCATAACGATCGTAATTTTGGTCGTTAAATTCAAGATAGTGGAAAATTCAAACGATACATTAGAGCCCACTTAATATATTGTAATTAAACATTCAAAAAAGTATATTCTTTTATAATTATGTATACTTGTATTTAACAAAGATCATAGAATTTTAATTTATTATTTAATGACTGGGAGAAATACCTGCATGCTTTGCATGCCAACCTCGTCACTTGCTACGCTCGTGGAGGAAGCTCTATCTTTAGCCCCTTTGTGCAATTGGCATGAGAACTATTGGGAAAACTCAACTTACGGCCTCACCAGTACACTTTGATAAAGAGCTTATTGTTTAACTCGGCGTGCGCCTTTGTGAGAAAGCCCGGCCTACCGCCTCACTAAGATTCTACTTACAGCCCTATTTGTGGATTTTGGTTTGCAGCCTCGTGAGGAGTTAATATATTTGTATATGTCGCAAACTCTGCAATATTAAAATTTTTGGAAATTTATTATTCAATGATAATCCAGTTTTTCATTTAGTATGTTGAATAATTCATTTATTGCAGTCGTTATTTGCGCCTTATATTAATGTTTATTTGTAAAGAAATTAAACTAACTATTTACTTGTTTCATTTTTGCTGTACTATAATAAATTCAAGTTAAATAAATAATGGTATGACATATTAAAGAGCAACGTTTGAGATAAAAACCAACAATCAACGTTCTTAATTTAAATATCCTTGTATTCAAAACAGATGATAAGGGGTTTGAAGATTAAGTAATGAAATAGCTCTTTAAGAATATATTAAAGTATATGTATAGATAATATTTTTTAAAGGGTATTTTTAAGCCATAGATTAAAAATAAAATAGGTAACATATGTCAAAACAGAGTTTTAACTCTCGATAAAACGTCATGTGTAACGCAAAAATATTAAGAAACGAATTGTTACATCTCAGATTAGCTAAATTTTACAACAGAAGTATATGTTGTGCAGTTTTTTTAACATTTTCATTATAATAAACTTTTTCAAAAACATAAGCTAAAAATTGTTATTATTATCGCAGAATTTAAGTCTGTAACGTTTTAGCAATTCTATACAAGTATCGTTGTGTAGAGTGCAATATTACGTCAAGTTTATAAATTGTTTAATAAATAAACTATAGTGTTATGACTGCGATATGTATTCCATCAAAGGTTTTCCAACCAATTTTGTGGTTTTATTAACCAACTAGATTTATTGTTCAATATTTCAATGGTCTTTTATATGATTTGTATATTTGAATATGAACTACTATTACATTTATTATATTCTATTTTTCAGACTTGAAATCAGATATATTTCATCAAACCAGAAATCTACGAAACTTACCCAAATTATTAGGTGTATTAATAAATAGGAAATAGGGTGCATTAATGAGTGTTTCTTCAACTAAAATAAATAAGTCATGAAATCACTTTTTACATTTCAATTGATTAAAAGGTCGAAATATCGTGTCAAACAGGGTTCGGATGATTTAATAAAACTTAAATCAAACAATTTTATTTTAAATAAAGACTAAATGTTAGTGAATTTAATTCTGTACAAAAGAGCGTTAAAAATAAAATATTTAATATAAATACAAACTCGTATGAAATCAAACAAGGGGGAAAACAGAGCTCAAATAATGAAAACTGAAACATATGTTTTTATATTTTTTCCAAACAATTTCCAAACAAGAGCTTTTGGATTTAAATATTAACAAGGAAGCCAATATCAAACGTCATAGAGTACTTTTGTAAACGTTGTGGTATGTTCTACTTTTCAAAAGCTCTTGACTTGTTTAATCCCTCATCTTTATAATTAAGTAGTGGTGGACCAACTTTCCTTGTTTTTACAGTAATGTTAGTTTTTAGAGACGTAACATTTTGCATATTCAAAACATAATAGAATGTCATGTACTTCTAGCTTAAAATATATTATTTTATTTTTGAGCTCCTTTGTTAGTTTTACACTTTTTAATTTTTATTTATATTGGTTTTTAGTTATTACCATCCCTCCAATTGAAAAAAGATTACCTTGCATAAGTGTTGACTAATTTATGTTCTAGTTTCTATATATCTATCTAAGTATTTACAATACCTTAAGTCTTAAGACAGGTTACCGTTGTCCAGTAAAGTTCTACACAAGCACACGACGTGAAATAGTACGATACCTCAATAATGGTTCATACTGGTTCATATTGGTTATTGAGGTATATGAACATCTTAAGGTAGTTTGGCTAGATTTAGGGACAACAGAATTCCACTCGAAGCGCTGACTGTAAGTCTTACCACGATCTACTCGTACACAGACACTCGACCCATGCAACTCTCCTAGGATGGGTGGCGTATAATTGCAGGAAGTCTTTTAAGTGCGGTTTCCGATGCTGTATCTCGCTGTAGGTCTGCGTAGTGATTGGATTTTAATATAACATGCGGGTAAAAGTACAACCACAAGTTAAGTATAGAAAGTTAATCTATTTTGTAAATTGTGTTATATTAAAAACAGAAGATGTCAAACATGTCAGTTCGTTTCTCGTTGTAATAAAATGAATACAAACATATAACATTAACTATTTAAAATCACATTTTCTGATTTGCATTAAAGTTACGCAATTTAAAACAAATGTCCTGTGAGTGTCTATTTTTAAAATTTGGGAATTATTAGGAAAATAGTTTCTTAATTCTGTATATACTTAGAATGCCTGAATTCGCATCTTTGAGGTGATGTATATATAACTATAAACACAATTTTAACGAAATTACTACTAGGAATATGTTTCATAGCCGATATATCATAATTGAAATCGAAAAAAATCGAAAATGTTTTTCGACCAAACAGCCTAAAAGGATATTTCACGATATTAAGAGAGTTTTACTACCTAAAATTTACTTTATGAGGATAAATAATTTTGTAACGTTTTCAAAAATGGTTGTTTTGCTATAGACATGTATGTATTCCTTAAATTTTGAGATAGGTCAAGATAGTGAATGAGTTTAAGGTTTTGGGGGAGGGGTAAAAAATTAATTATTCCTGTATTTGTATTTTAGTGTGTTACAAAATATAAAAACATTAAATTACTATGCTGCTTTTTTATTATAATGTCAAAAAGTCTGGTAGTCCCTTTTAATTATATTTATATTCCGGATCTATTAATTAGCAAAAAACCAAGAAAGTAACATGTAAAAGACAATCAGAGTTAGGTATGTTTATTCTTAAAAAAGATTATGCTATAAAGTTAATATCCCTCGAATGTGGTAGCATAAACGCCCTCTGCAAAATTGCTTAACAAGCACAACTGAGTATCACACCAGTAGATCATGAATGTAATCATGGTTATAAGGATTTGCCTCCAGTGCAAAGCTAGTAGATTTCTGCAAGGAGCTGCACAGGTCATATGAACTAAGCTATCAACTAGCTTACATTAATTACACTTATATTATAGGTAGTTGTTACCCCCTTTAACTGAATATAATTTTCAAACTATATTATTTGTAGTTCAAATTGTGTTAACATCTTACGTGTTAATTTAATCGAAGTCACACATAAGCTTGGCTACTGATGGAAGTTTTAAAATATGGCATGATGACCACATTGAGTCTTCAGTTGACTATTCACCAGGAAAGTCATCTTTTACTTGTTGTACTGCAATGATTAGAATTGGCATTCATTTGTATGTACTTTTACCAAATTGTCACTCAGAAAATTTACTTTTTATAGAATACAGCTGTTACAAACAAAGTGTTTCTTTAAAACCGTTATTATAGTAATAATATCATCATGGAGAATTTGTAATGACTAGTAGGCATGCACCATAGTTATTATATGAAAATTTTTATTATTTATTTTATGAAAAAGTATTCTTAATATACGGTACATATATTAAGAATATTTGTACCGTATTCTTATTTACATTCTAATATGTAAATTTAGATTAACAAAATATTTTCTAATATAGAGTGTAAAATATATTATTATAACGAAAGTGACAAATACTCTTAGTGTAGCTAATTAATTAGTTTAATATACATAAATACATAACAAACCAAAATAAATGTATCTCAACTAGAATAATAAATATTTATATTTAATTCTAAATAACATACTATACTTTTTTTCGTGTATACCATTATAATACCATTGTTATAATAATATTATAATACCATTATAATAATATACCATTGTTCGTGTATGGGCTCACATGTTCAACTAAAGAATTGAAACTCTCTCGGTTGACATTAGTACATGTGTCTGCGCAGTACGCTTCTCGGAATGACCACAGATAGTACCAAGCCACTACATTAATTGGAATGGGCCCGCTATACGCCTGTACGTGTATGGGCGGACGGGTGGGTCAATGCCACTGTAGGTGTATGGGTGGGTGGGTGGGTCAATATCACTATATGTGTATGGGTAAGCGGGTCAATACCACGGTACGTGTATGGTTGGGTGGGTGGGTCAATACCACGGCACGTGTATGGATGGGCGGGTGGGTCAATACCACGGCACGTGTATGGATGGGCGGGTGGGTCAATACTACGGAACGTGTATGGTTGGGCGAATGGGTCCTTACCCACCCGACCACCCATACTCATACAGTGGTATTGACTTAAGACTTAAAATTATATTTTGTAAATAAACCAACATTTCCCAATAATATATACATTTAGAATGTATGAAACATGTGATTTCCAATATGAACTAGTTTCAATGATAATAAAATATAACCAATACAAAGTTTTATTATAGGTAGTATTTTTGAAGTTTTCCTAACAAAAGGTGTCCAATTACCTTTATTCAGAGGTTCATTAAGTTTAAAGCTATACCAGAAGATTGGCTTGGTAATAAATCCTGGGACAATTATCATATTTAATTGGAAATCTTTCCATCAGCCCTTTACCAGTTTTGCTTCAATTAACTAACTAAAATCGTTCCTCTTTTAAGATATTACTTTATTCTTTTAAATGTAAAAGGAATTTAATTGTTATAAATTATATTTAAAACTAATCAGAAAAACAGTTTAGTGTTTGAGTAAAAACTAAACAGCGAAACTTAACGAAATTATTTGTAATTAAATATTGAAATGACAGTAAAATATCCTTAAACATGGATGGTTAGGATAAAAATTATCTTATTTTTACAAATTCTTTGGAAGCCGATATGCGTTTATATGTAATTTTTGGAACTATTCAATAAATCTACTACTGTATAAAACATAAGATAAATTTCTTAAAGTAACTTTCAAATCACATTTTGTGTCAGGTGAAATGTTCAAGATCATTCATTCACAATTGAACTAGTTGGGCTTCCTTGGTAAGTCTACACTCTATTAGACCAAATAAAATCCTTTTATGATTGTCTGCAACAAAATTTTTGTAAAATTCTTCACTCTAACTTGTTAATAATAACTATTTGTTGCACTATGCTCTTTTAAAATGCTGTTTTACCTTACTATACTATTTTAAAGATGGTATAATATACACTATAATAAAGTTGATTTAGGATTTTAACTTTTAAACATATATAAGATAATCCCGTATTTTTATAATTTAAAATATTTAAAACTAATAATAACTGCTTGATTGCTTATATAACTTTATATTGTACCTACAACTTTTAAAAAAGTGTCTAATAGATTTATTTAAACATTTTAAACAACTTTGCATTTTTATAGTGCACCTCAAAAGTGTTTTATATATTTTTAAACAACTATTAAACAAACTTTTATAAACTGTACTTGGGAAAAGGGCCTGTCAAGCATTGCCCACCATAGGTAGATTTAAAAATTAAAAATATATATCAGGGCAGAAAAATGCTAACTTGACTAGCTTATTTAAAAGCATGTCATATCAAATTCATATCCTGAAGTTTATATACTGTGACCGAATTATTCTTAATCTATGGAAATAGATTTACGTTACTTTATATCAGATTAAATCAAAGTAAACATTAAAAATGTATTTTAGAAGAACTAAACTATAAAATAACTACTAAGCATAGTTCAAATCTTAAATACTAAGCCAAAGCAAAAAGTTGGCATCTCTATAAAAGTCAATATATAACACATTACTGGAAATACAAGTATGATATGGGAAATTATCAGTCATGTAAATACGTGGTCCAGGTTCAGACTGTGGATTCTCTAGTTAATGATTTATCTATGCGTTATTTTCAAAGGGATTAGCTGGTCTTTGTTTAATCGGAGAAACAGATGTTGAGCTGTTACAAAACTAGGATTCAGCTAGGTTACTAGGAGTTCAACAATCAAACACTTATGAAGCAAGGATATTTTGTATCAGTGTAATTGTTAAAAAACTTATTAGTTCATTAGTTAGCATGTGTTAGACATACGATTCATACCACGACAATATCAATGTTAAAAATAAAAATACAATAATTATTTCAGAGACATTATAGTGTTAGTAGTGTTAGAAAGTAGTTACCGTATAACTTTATAAAATGTGTATTATTCATTAGAAAAATAATATATACTATCTATCCCATTAATGTTATATGTAAGATCTAATATTGTATTTTTTAATTTTTATAGCAGTTCTGGAGATATTTAGTACTACAATCAGACAGGTTACAAAATGAAGGTAGGCTACCAAAAAAGTAAGAAATGTTATAGGTATTAAATGAAATTGTACTAAATGATTTACCGTATACACCAAATAAAGATACTTAACAATAAAAACACTCATTAAATCTAAACCAAAACATACCCCAGGGGTTTGGACTCTTAATTAATCACGATTGATTTCAATTAAATGCTTTACAGAGAATTTAATTAAATGGTAGTAAGATGAATTTACTATATGAATTCTAATGAAGTCACTATATGAACACAGTTACTATAGACATGATGGATGACATGTTAAAAAAAAACTAATTCATATAATCAAATAAAATACGAGCTTAACAAATATATAAAATTATCAAACAAAATAAAATACACGCAAACAAACTAAATCTTACTAATATACATGCATAGTTACTAGTATACAACAAAATTTATAGCTAAACTATGCCTTTTCAAAAATAACATTTACTTGTACATATAACTAGTAAAATCTACGATAAATGACAGTCCTACCTATTTCCATTCGTAAAACACCAAAAAAAGTTCTCACAGTCAAGCTTGGCCTCATTTTTCAGATTGACATCTCACATTCTCGATCTATGACGAGCTGCCACTCCTGAAAATTGAATTTACTTATGAGATGATCTTCAACCGTCAAACTGTCACCTTATAATTTATGAAACACGAGACTAGTTTTGTATTATTACTACTTATTTTTTTTTTAGTTTTATTCTTAAACGTGTATATATCACATATTCTCATGTGCATGTACATATGACGTTTGGAAATTAATGCAAATTGATTGATATATGTAGAATCTATAGAACCAAAATAAGTTTGTTACCAAGCAATTATTATACTTTTAAATATTGTTTCAGCATAAATATATTGGAAAAACATGTATTTACAATGCAGATTGTGAAATAATAATGAAATTATATTGTAAATTAAAATCTAATAATTTACACGGTTATGTAAGTGATAAATCTGATTGTTTTATACTAAATAGCTCATTAAGGACAATAATAATTCTTGTTTGGATGGTAAATATGAAAAAAACTGTTTGGATAAAGTTTTAAATTACGATTTTAAGGTTGAAACATAATGTGTTATATTATTGTCAAATATGTTTTCTATTATTGTTTAATTGGTAGTTGTTTACAGATATATTTGCAGTCAATGACAGTAGTTAATTTATATGTAAAACACAAAAATACTGTAACCTAAGTTGTTTGGTTACAGGGAACCTCTAAACCTAAGTGCATACACCCTTTAAAAAAATATTTTATATCTTCCTGCTTAGGAGAGAACTGTTTCTTTATATCTTTACACTGCCAGCAAGAACAGAATAAGGTAATATATAAAAGTATATTACATATTAGTTTTTACATATTTCATATTAATTTCAATTTAATTAGACCTCAACTAATTATTTGATGGCTAATTAATTAGTCTTCAATGGATTACATTGTGCTTAACTAAAATTAAAGTATCATGAAATTCATGGAAACTCCTACTTGTGAAAATAATTATGAATTATTGTTATTATCATTATGTTCATGAAATGTTTTTCGTACTTATATATTAAATAAGTTCATGGAAAACCACCTGTAAACCAGAATAACCATAGTTAATTATACTTAGTTTTTCTTAAATCTAATATTTGAAGAATTTACTTTTTATTAAGTGCTTAGGTACTCTTAAAAATTTATAAATATCTCTTACATTATATATATTTATAATGTAACGTTGGATTTATATATTGCACTAACTTTAACGTAGTCCCACGTCCACTAACCACCTGTACAGGTAATATACGACACCATGTATCAGGCTCTGCCATAATATCTCATTTACCTGTCAGAATGTGGGGAATACCTGTTAAATATCTTAGAAATAATTTGTTCAAATTAGTAACTTTTAAATTTAAATGACAGCTAATCTTGACAGGATAAACCTTTCAAAGTCCAGTTTTGTGACAATTAATTTCTCTTGAATAAACCTTTTATTTGATAACAAACTTGACCTGGGCTTACGTTGAAGATTTTCGTTCAACTCCTCATGGGCCCTCCTCTGAAAGGATGAAATTTCACTAATGGTGTCAACAATTATGTTCTTTGAAACTTTTATCATGTAAAAGATATTTCTTTTACAAGTGAGGTCATAAAAAAGTAGTGAAATCTTTTCCATATTTGTCCACCCTATATTATTTATAAGTTCTTCATAGTACCAAGTTACTAGAAATAACCAAATGTAATCATATTTTTTATGATAAAGTATTTGGTCGTTAATAATAAAAACTACAAATGAGAATACTTTAACGAACCAAGGTGAATTGAATTTTTTAATCAAACGTTTGATTGTGGTTTAACAAAACTATAAACAATTTACAATTATAATTATTAATACGTATTTAAACGTGGATATAAAGTTAAATTTTTTTAAATACGAATCCAAACAAACATAGTTGATTACATTTTATTGAATACATTTTTATAATTTTAAAATAATTATTAATTTTATTTAAAAATTTGATAATTTTTTTTGATAATTATTTTAAGATTCAGAAATGATTACCTAATGTCAACTAGTTGATTGTTTTTTTTCTCGAACAAATGTACCTAAAAAACAAATGACTAAACAGTTTTGAAAGATTATAAAGTTATATTTATTTATATCCTCAATGTTTACTTACAAAAATAATATAAATAAAATATTTATTTTAATAAATTGCTTCTTCTTAATTTGTATGTGTTCCAAGGATATATATAAAGCTTTTCGTTAGTTTGTTGTTACTACAAGTCCATTAGTTTCAGACATCAAGAGCACTTAGCTAAGCTTTTCCATCTCTGGTAGAAACGTATCCTCTAACGTTTATTACAACTCTACTCTTACTCCAGTCCTTTTTTGATACCAACTTATTTCAAGCAAAATAAAATAACGTTATAGCTAACTTTAAAAATATTATAAAAGTTTTTTAAATAAATAATGTTAACTATTGTATTATAATAGCTGTAAACATGATAATATTATAGCGTTTCATAATTGTTAATACAGAATAACTTCCTGAACTATAAATATTTCACTACTTAAACATTTTTAAAATAAATAGATATCATATAATTTTAACCTATTACGTAAAATTTCTGTATAGTGTAAACGTAATTAAAATAACGTAAAACCAAATGTTTATTGATATATTTAACAGAGATAAAACAAATAATGTCTTTTGATATTTTTCATGCATTACCGTTTAATACAAAGCATTGTTTTTCAGAAACACTTTTCTTTCCAATTATTTTAAAATTAGTTTGATTTATTTTAATTTAAGGTTGTGATCTTTTAGAATAGCGCAGAGTTTTTAGTTAGTTTGAAATATTATTGACATTAAATTTAGTTACACAATTAAATATTTTATGTTTATCGTTCAATATTTTTTACGTCTGTCTTCCATATTAATGATTTTGTAAGAAAATATATAAAAATGTTTATATTATAAAGCATGAATAAAGTTTTTGTATTCTGTATTCTTCCTTAGGTTTTTTATTTTATAGCGTTTATGTATGTGTAATCATTATTGTTGCTGATGCTACCCACATTTAACCTAACATTTAAAATTAAACCTAATACAGGAGCTAAAAAGCAGCTTGAAATCAATTTTTGTTTATTCTAATTTTGAACAACACTGAAATAAAAGTTTACAAGAACCCTAACTCTCTTTAAATAACAATATTTACAGATGTATTCCATTAATAAATTGTAAATATATTTGAATATTAAAATCCGTTGTAGTCAAACTATTCATATTCATTATGTTACTAACAATAATTATATACAATCGTAATTTTTGAAATACAATAGATTTATGGCTGCTTGCAGTATATACTATGAAATGCTCTTGGTTTCATTGTACAAACTTTTCAGTGGTTTACTAGGTTTCATTTGTTTCGTTGGATCCTATTGCAAATAAAGGGTTCATAAATAAAATTTTAACATTTTCTCTTGTAAAAGATATGTTTTTTCTTAAGAATATAAAGCTTTTAAAATTGTTATTGCTACATGTTATAATATTTACTCTAGATAGATTTATATGAAAGTAGAGACATTCTTTTTGCCTGTTTCACTTTGATTTAAAAGTCAAAATAGTTCAAAATAAAGCTATTTGTTACATATTTCGATAAATTTTTTACGTTGACAGAAACTTAAAAGATATTTAAAGGATGGTGTTAAACTTTATACATGTAACTAGATTAACAAAATACCGACTTCTATCTTTTGCAAAAAGTGGGATGTGTTTAAAGAGCCAAGTAACAACAATGAGGAAAACAATGGTTGTTGGATATTTTCCATCATTACGTTAAAAATGCCAATAACGATTTGATAAAATCAAAATACTTTTCAAGTGCTAAAAACTAAATTATATATAAACAAACGTGTTCTAAAACTACGTTTTTAAACTAAATAAGCTATCTACATTTTAACCTAGATCCTAGAATGGAGTACAAAAAAAAGTACTTCTACCAAATATAAAAAAATGTTAACTGGCTGAAATGAATATAACCAATTAGGCACTGCTAGAATCACGATATCAACAAAAAGATTTTAAAACGTAATTAAATGAACAAATAAAACACAATTCCAATCAGACTTAAATGAGATTACATTAACTAAGCATAAATAAATATATTTTTGGAAGTTTAAATGCAGTGTGTAACAAAGTATGGACACTTAGTTATAAATACCTAAACTTAGACTGATAAAACTTCCCTATTTGCTTTTAATATATTTTTTGACCGTTTTCATGACCTTCGAAAAACTATAAGCACTGTTACGTCCTACCGTTGTGTTTTTTTGTTAATAATACAGAAGGCATATATCGAGTTTGATTTTTAAATCAAGCTTTATATTAATAAAGTAAATAATCACAGATATAACTTCAAAATGTAACCTCTAACTTGAATATGTTTTTAAAGCTATGAAATACCGAAACTAAACTTTCCTTATTCGAAATTTATCCAACGACTTAGTAAGAGATTTTTAACTCTCTTAGACTAATTAAGATTCATGTGATATAAGAAATTGTTCAATAATTCGTAATGTAAAAATGCGTGTTAGGAAATGTTTTTTTATAGTTCAACACCAATATTTACCGTGATAATTCATTCACACTGTCCAAAACTTTATATGGCTGTAACCTCATTTAAAGGAATAAATCGTAAAAAACCAATGTTAATCGTTCATGAGCCATGAGATTAAAAATACTATTATCAATAATGCATTTTTAAGTCATGAATTACAATTTATGAATTAAATCGTTTTATTCACTCCTAGCTTTAAACGACTGTAATTCAAGTTAGAAGAAATATTTCAAAGTCAAAGGTTTGACATGTTACTTGATTAAGTAGACTTGTAATTTCATTGTTGAAAAATTGAAAAAAAATTGAAAAAAAAGTTGAACGTTGAAAAATTCTTAGTAACATTTTAAGAACTCCTGGATGGAATATTATTTAAGAGTTCATCAATCGTGAAATAAGAATGAAAATTGTACTAAAGAGTCATAAAAGTGAATTAGAAGATTGTAGTAATTTTTATTCTGTAATTTAGTAGCCACAATACGTTACCATAAGTTTTTTATATAAATTTAAATTTATTTTGTATCATTATTCAAGCTCATTTCTTAGTGGATATATATTTTAATGATATAAGACGAAACAAACACTCCAGTAAATAATTTTTTTTTTAATTTCTTTAAACAAATATTGTTTTCAAACTATTTACTGGACTGTTTGTTTCATCTTATAACATTTATCTTATATGTTATATTTGATTTGTACTTCTTGATTTTATAATTATAATGTAATACTCTAAATTCTTATATGTGTCTGATATTGTGAAAGTTTAAATATTTTAGATTTTATTGAATCATGCAATGTTAAATTTATTTCTCATTACAATAGATTATTTACACTGTAGGCTTATTTTAGTTTTAAAAACGTTTTATATGTATATAACAGAAAATTGGTAGTGATTTTTACTGAAAATCCAAAAAAAAAAAAAAATTTAACTTAAGTAATTTATTAAGTATACTTTTATCAGTGTATAGTAACTACAGACTTTAATGTTCACAGTAACAAGTTTCACTGACATGAAAATGTAATGATGTAATATAATATCCAATAAGGTTTTCCCAAGACAAAGAGAGGACTTCACATTGTTACTATAGACAAAGGATACATATTTGTTACCCAACACTGCAGTATTACGTTTTTCACTTCAGTTATTCTCTACCCTTTTTCTTGAAGTGATTTTGGAAAAAGAGTTTATCCTTAGTTCTAGCTCGATATAGATTCGTTTATGCATACCAAGCTCAAACATAATTTACTGTGGTTTCGGTGTTTTACTAAAATTTGGAAATTTTCACTATAGTGATCATATGCATATTGAAGGATTTTTAAAATTTTTCTTCGAGAAACTGTTTGCAACGAAAGTAAAATAAAGTGGCCAATGTAGCTAGCATTAGTTTCTATGTATATCTTGCACAAAATACTTGTTTTATGATTACAAATTAATCATAAAGTGAAACGTATTTTCAAAATATAATAAAATAAAACTGTGAAATTGGTCGAAGAAAAAAATAATCGTGATAAATTTACGAAATTGACTTGTTAAGTGTCAAGAATACAGTTCATTTTTGTATTTGATAGATCATGTTAATACAAAAGTGCAACCCTAATTAATTACTCTTCATATTGTAGAATAGTCATGAAACGTAATAGCTTGTTAACAATAAAATATATTTGATGAAATTCGTTAAATTAAAATAAAGTAATATGTGCAGTTAAAAAAATTTTGGTTTCTGTATAACGTAATTCATAACATAAACTACAACGTCAGTGGCAATGGTCTAAATGCGTTTGTCTTATAAGGTAATATATAAACCTCGTTTATAAAATAATATATATTTAGGTAATCGTAACAAAAGCAACTCTAGTTATTATGGGTAATGTAATACTCATATCTTTTAAAAAGTAAGATTTTTAAAAACGAACGAAAAATACAATTGTGAGAAAATTGGAAAACTTTCTGAGTTTGTTAACTTAGTGTTGTTTCTGCTGTCCTTTTCTTCTAATTTGTTTCGCCATGCAAAAATAATATACTTGACTTGTTATGTTTCGTTGCGTAATGAGAAAGTTAGGAATTTTAAAATATATAATTAATACTGTTTTAAAGGTCGAAATTAGTTTGTTAAAATAATTTATGCTCATAACCATATTAACGTGACATTTTAGAAATAAAATAAACGAGAAACAAGAATACTTTTTAAAATTGGCTTAGCAAAAAAAAAAAAGGTACAATCAAAATAGTTCAATCATTAAAATCAAAATATTTTTCAACTAGATGCAGTAAGATTGACTTATGATTATGTATTTATCTTTCATTTAATAATATTGTTAAATTATATGCGTCTACACTATTATAAGATATATCGAACTATAACTGCATATTTAATAAACAAAAGATAAAAAAAATATTGTTTATTAAACTTATAGTCTACTATTTTAATAATAATCATCATAAATGGCTTGGTGAAACTCGTGTTTTGAAAACATACTTTTTCTCCTTAAATTACTTTTTGCAATACTACAATATAGCAAGGAAGACTATATGATTTAAACTTAGTTAATTCAATATCTTTTGTTCCGTATGAGTGACACTCTTCTTAACTTAATATCGTGTGAGCAATGGCAATAAAATTAGTTATGAAGGTTTTAATGACTATTTACTAAAAGTAATTGGTAATTTTTTAATATTTTTTAATGATCATAATAGTTTAAAACCAGTCTGTAACTGGTTCAGTACTGGCCAAACTTATTGAAACTGGTTGGATATTTAATCGGTTTAAAAGAATTTGTATAGTTTTTTTTTTTTTTTATTTTTTTTTTATACCTATAACATATATTACGAAAAATCTATATATTATTTAAAAAATTTAACATAATTTTTAAAAATAAATTGAATTATATATTTATAGTTTTTTTATACTTACAGTTTAATAATATATATTTATTAATTTACTTCATTTTAAAGGGAATTGTTTCTACTGTCTACTTAGTTCTCTCTGTATATAATTTATTGTAACACTTAAAAATAATAATAGTTATTTTTTTAATTTACTATCTTTGTTTGTATTTATGCAGAAACAAATACTAACGTTTTACTTAAATACTCTATTGTTATACATACAGTATTTAGGATTTGTTTTTCGTAGTACTTGCTTCAATTTCCCATTTGTAAAGCTGTACGTATGGCGTTAGGTCTGAGCCTCTCTAAAGGAAAATTACACATTCTTCCTCAGGGAGTTCATAAATTTAGATAGGTTGCCAAATAGGCTGAGTAGTGTAATTTGCCGGTGCTGGCTTACATAAATCAAATGGTTTGACAGGTGAGTTTTGTGACGTCACGGTGACGTCAC
>JAQJVL010001190.1:170290-235391 GCA_035578905.1 Stictocephala bisonia | reverse complement strand
AACTGTTCAATACAAAAAATAGGAGATTAACTATATAACATAAAATCACAATATTAAATTTAGTTACAGTATCTCACTCACACTAATTGCTTTGCCACCTATTTAGCCTATTTCAAGAGTGTTCATTTCATTTATTTTTGTTTAACAGCTGAAGATTAAACTCATAGTAAAATATCAAATAGTATAATGTCAAAAATTCAAAATAGACATGTTTATTTATTTACAAAACAGCTGTTATTAATTTACTAAAAATCAACCCAATGTTATCCTTATGGACCAATCTTTTAAGGGTGCTTTATACCCCTTAGGAGTACTTTATCAAGCTGAAAATACTTTAGTTGTCCTATTTAAGTTCTAAAGAAACAGTGTACAAAATTTCAGCTCTCTACCTACATGGGAAGTTGGAGAATTAGTGATGAGTGAGTGAGTCAGTGAGGGCTTTGCCTTTTATATATATAGATATTTTCATTTTAACGATCTGATTTATTTTTTTTTTTCAATATTAGAAATTATTTAGATGCCATAAAATACCTAATACATATTTTATAAATTTTTTTGCTAATTTTAATACGTCATATTTTAAATTCCCATATGTTTAATACATTACTTAAAGCATTGTTTCCCAGGATACAAATAGTACATGAAACCGTAACAAAACCTGATGTAACCACGGAAACTTGTGAGTCTTGGGTTCAATTTCTGTTTAGACGTGTTTTTCATTTGCTCTGTGTTTTCTACGAATTCTTTGATATTCATCTACGATACCTACTAATAACGCACCATGGTCTTTTTGAAGAAGCTCCCTCTTGATGTCTCAGTTGTTCTTAAGGGAGCTTTGTTAGTGGGTGCTGCTGCGTGCATGTACGTACTGTGGTCCTGGTTGGAGTCAAGAGATGGTCCAGAGACAATTGATCAAGGAAAAAAGAAGAATAGCAAGATCCTCGCTCTGTATGAAGAAAAAGTAAGAGAATCCCAACTGATGGAAGATAAAAGTGATGGAAAGTATAAGGAATATGATGTCGGAGATAATAGCGACAGTAGACAATAGTTTCCTGGTAAAATTTGGATTTGTTCTTTTGAGAAAGTGCTACATTGTACAATATTAAATGACGCATAATATCTGTTATTTTTTGTAATATATATGATTTATCTCTTTATTGATTAAAAACTACTCTGTATTGTTGTATACTTTTAGTTTTTTTCCCCTTTTTTTCAGAACAAAATTACGAAATGAAAGACATTTGTTTACGACATTCTGAAAGCAATTCGGATAATCACCGATTTGGATGGTAGGAGTTTGGATAATTGGAGTTCTACTGTAGTTAGATTACTTCTCTAACTATATTATTATATCCTAGATCAAACTAGTAGAACTCCTCGTCTAACCAGACGGTGGCTCTGGGTTATTGATAAATCAACCATTTGTCACCCCTAAATTACTCGGTATGCTATATTACGTTATTCACGATACAACCCTTCTACAAATACGTGTTTTATATCATAATAAGTAGTTTTGTGTATGCTAGTTTCAATTCTGTTAACGTGTTTTTCGTTAAGAACGAACTGCAGCATATTCGTACTAATATAATATTAATAACTAGGGGACACCCCTGCATGCTTCGCATGCCAACCCCGATGCTCGCTGCAATTGATACACCTCGGCCTTCGGCCTCGGCATGTAACTGTTCAATACAAAAAATAGGAGATTAACTATATAACATAAAATCACAATATTAAATTTAGTTACAGTATCTCACTCACACTAATTGCTTTGCCACCTATTTAGCCTATTTCAAGAGTGTTCATTTCATTTATTTTTGTTTAACAGCTGAAGATTAAACTCATAGTAAAATATCAAATAGTATAATGTCAAACATTCAAAATAGACATGTTTATTTATTTACAAAACAGCTGTTATTAATTTACTAAAATCAACCCAATGTTATCCTTATGGACCAATCTTTTAAGGGTGCTTTATACCCCTTAGGAGTACTTTATCAATGAATACATTCCATTTAGTTCGACAGTACTTTCATCCACAATGGAATTTAAAATTATATATTTAGTAGAGTACTCCTTTATATTAATTTATTTAACGATTGATTTTTTTCAATATTAAATTATTTAATCTAAAATAATAATTTTATAAAATTTTTATAATTTAAAGCATTTAAATTCATATGTTATATATTACTAAAGCATTGTTTCAATACAAATATCATTAACCTTAGAACCTGTTTAAGGACTTTCTCTTGGGTTCTTTTTCATGAACTTTTTTTTCCTTGTTCTAGAATTTGAATTCATCTCTTACCTACTGAAGCATGTTTTTTGAGAGTCTCTTGAGTCTTGTTTTAAATTGTTATTCTGTTACGTGATTCTTTTTGTCTTGGATTAAGATGCCAAAACAATATATTAAAATTTGAATTAAATCCTCTTTAAAGAAAAAGTTTAAACCTAACTAAAGATTAAGGAAAATAGAATGAATCGAAAAACGAGTAACAAGTCTTGTATTGGTTTTTCTTTTAGAAGTGTTTTCATTGTCATTTTCGCAATTCTTATTTTTGTAATAATATATAACCTATGTTTAAAAACTCCTTTGTTGTTCAGTTTTTTTACGTTTTTAGAGCATTTCGATGAAGACTTTGCATTTGAAGCAAGGATATCCACCGATTTGATAGGAAAGTGAAGATTCTACTGTATTAGAAATTAAATATTATATCAGATAAATGTGGAAATCTGTTAAGCGGGTTGGGTATTGAAATTCCTTGTACCTATTTGTATTTAAAAGTTACAGTACAACTTTACAAATACTTTTTATTATATAATAGTTTTTTATTATTAAAATTCTTTAAGTGTTTTTTGTTCGACTCACTATTTTAAATAAAATTAAAATAGACACTTTAGCTTCGAAGCAATCGGATTCCAATTGATATGGTGGTGGATAATGTTCAAAATAGAGATTACTATATAATAAAATCCAATATTAAATAGTAATTCTCCTACACTATGTTGCTCGTATTGTATTTCAAGCATTTTACCTATTACGTGATAATCTTAAAATAAACTTACAAACATTTAATACATTTTATATTTAGTGTTATTAATTTACTAATAACATGTTTTCTAGGACAACTTTAGGTCTTAACTTAGATATTATAGTGAAACACTTTGTGCTTTTAAGCCAAAAACAGTGTCAATTTACCACCTCTGGGATGGATGTAATGTAATAAATAGGAGTTTTCAAATAATATTAAATTTATTTTAACATCTATTTTTTTTTTTTCATTTAATTTATTTAGTTCATAAATACCAATTCATTTATATTTTTTTGCTAATTTAAACTATTTTTAAATCATAGTTTAATTCAAATTTTCAGTCAAAAGACATGATTTTATAAAAAACCGATGTAAGTAATTTATATCAATTTCTTTTAGGCTTTTTAATGTCTTTTTTCACTTTGATATTATCAGATACTACTAATAGCCTGTTTTTGAAAAGCACTGTGTCAATTGTTCTTACACTTGTAGTGGGTTGTGTGGGATGTAGTATGGGCTTTGATAAATAGATGTCCCTTTTAAAACGATGAATTCCTTTTTTTATAAGAAAAAGTAGAAAACCAACTATGTATAAATATTGTAAATTAAATATTGTTAATCCCATATTTTATAAAATTTGATTTGTTTTTAGAAGCAATTGTACAAAATTAAAAAACCATAAACGTATTTTGTAATTTTGATTTATTCTTTAGATTTATACATTGTTGTTTTACATTTTTTTTCTTTTAACATTACAAATGACCATTGTTTTTGAAAGCATTCGTAATCCGATTGTGTAGGAGTTTGTATGGGTTCTCTGTGTGATTACTTCTAGTCATGTTGATCCTAGATAAACTAGAGAAATTCAGGAACAGAGTGGCTCTGGTATTGATAAAAACATTTGACCCATATGGAGTATATAGTTATAGAAAACCTTACAAATACGTTTAACAATATTGTAATTTGGTTTGTTTCTTTGGTAAGTGTTTGTAATACAAGCGCATATATCGTTTAATTAATATATAACTAGACCCCTGATGTTCGATACCGATTGTTGATTTCCCTCCTTCCCATAATTCAATAAAAATTGTTTAACATTAAACATAAAATCACCATTGAATTTGTAGTTTGATAATTGTTCACTTTTAGCTATTTCAAGTTATTATTATTCTGATAACTGAGATTAACTCTAAAAGTCAATGTTATGAAAACAACATTTGACTTATTATTCAGCTTTATTATTACTAAATCACAAATGTTTTTATACAATCTTAAGGGTTTTTAGCTTGAATACTTTAAGTGTTTTAGTTGACCTTAATTCTGATAATAAAATTTACTACCCCCTCATGGGTTGGAGAATGGATGCTGGCATGAAGCTTTGCCTTGCTTAGGATATTTCATTACAATATTTTTAATATAAAATTTAATCAAATACTAATTTATTTAATTTGCTAATTTTTACCTATTCTATTTCAAATGTTATTTCATTTTAATTGTTTCCCAGAGATTAAATCATGAAACTACAAAATATTACAAAATTATAGCTGTTATTTTTTAACTGTTTTATTTCTAAATTACAATTCTTTGGATCTCTTTAAGGCTTAACCCTTGGTTTTTAAGATCATTATTTAGTTGTCTTAAGGTTTAGAGTGCAATCAGCTTACTACTGGGACTTGGGATTAGAGATGGTGAGCATGAGGGTAGAATATAAATCTTTTTATGAAATGATTCTTTATGAGAAAAATTGATGCATAAAAAGAATATTTAAATTTGCATTAATGTTTGTAAATTGATTTTTTTTTAAATATTGTTCAATATAAATAAAAACGTAAAATGATTTACCGAATTTGATTAATCTTTTGTTTAACTGTTTTTTTTTCCTTTTTTCGAATTCTTGAACTTTACTTAAAGCAATGGTTTTTTGAGGAGTCTTATGTCTCTGTTGTTAAGACTTTTATTTTATCTAGTACTGTGACTCTGTCACAGATGGCGGTTATGAAAAACATTACAAATCTCGTATGAAAAGTATAGATCAACTGAAAAAGTGTTTTAAATAAATGTTTGAGTATCAATGTAAGTTTCCGTTAAAATGATTGCTTTAAACTAATTAAATATTAAAGACCTCATTTTGTCTAACATTTCTCTATTTAAACTCTCTGGATTGTTATAATATAGTTTTACTTTTTTTCAAAAATTACAAATAAATTTTTACTCTAACAATTCCTTTTACCATTTAGGTGGATTTATTATTTGTTTACGTAAGATTACTCTATAAATATAAATTAATAATAACTCTCTCTTGTTTAAACTGATTTTATACATAGCTGGATTTACTCTTAGTGTTTTAAGGATGTATGGTTCTGTATTCTTGCCTTACAGATCATCTTAAATAATAACTTTATAAAAAGAAATAAATATAATAAAAGTATATATAAATAGCATATAGATAAAAGTCTTAATTATTTTTAGAAATTATTACAATAATCAAAATGTATTTTATAATGTATTATGTAATATTGTATGAATTTATTTTTCCTTTTATAATATGTTTGTTTATTGAAAAATCAAATACCATTATGAATTGGTAATTTACTAGTTTTTTATTTTATAATGATATGTCCTACAAGTTTGTTTAAATAACATACTATTTGATTTTTATTATACTTTTAATATTAATCAAATAATGTTTGTATGTAATTGTACTTTTAAGCGACTAGTTATTTTTAATGGTCCTGTGTTCAGCACGATCTCTGAATAACTCCTCGCTGAGAATTATAAAATAGAGATTAATATATATATATTCTTTCATCAAATTGTAATTTGTTAATACATTATTAATGATAAATTAATAAATTTATTAATTAAAATTTTTAATGTTATTTCTAAATTCTAGAAATTTTAAGCTTACCCCTGATAATTGATGATATTTGTTTATATAGTTAAAACATTAAAATTTCTATAGAGTGAAATTGTAGATTGTAGCTGTTTAGGATTTTTAAATTGATCTTTTAGTATATTAGCATAACAACTATATTTTATTTAATAAATTTTAATCATTTATTTCTTAAGATCATTAATATTTTACAAACCTACTTTAGCTGTTCATGTTAAACTTTATGCGTTTCATCTTATTATATACTAATCCTCTTTGAAATCCCATCTCTTTAGATTTTAGGTGTGTATATTACTGTTATATAATTCAGTTGTAAATAAATAGAAATGTTTAAAGTAAATAATAGAATAATTGAATTAAGGTTTAATAGATGTTATATCTAATTTTTTTTTTTTAAATTATTATTATCATAATTTATTTATATTAGATTAATTTATTTTAAATAATATATTTTATTTTTCCCCTTTTTACAAATTAGAAATGAGATTTACATTAAAGATTTTCATTTTGTTTTTATGATTTTTATAATTTCATATAATTATAAACGCACTTGTCAAGTCTTAATTGTACTTTGCCTAATTATGTATTCTATTCACACTTCAATGTGTTTTAAATTTTTGTTGTATTTATCTAAGTTTAAACGATGGCTTTGAATATTTACAGGACCGTAGCAACGATGGCTCTTGATAAGTGGGGATAATGTAAAAAAAATAGAGTTATATATAAATAATTATTTAAATTTAATTTGTTTATTAAGTAATATTTTTTTAAATTGATTCTAATACATTGTATAATAAATCTGTTTTATAAAATCTGTATTTTAACTGACATCTTATGTATGAACTTTTAATATTCTATCATATGTAATTTCAGAAATTGTATTATATAGTCTAATCTCTACTTCGTACATACATTACAATAATTTAACTAGTATTCTAATGTTTTTAAGTTATCATTAATTTTTAGAAACATAACAAAAATAATAATAGACTATCAAAATTATAATCACCATATTAAATAATATCAATCCATAACATCACTCTTTTTACCTCCTATAATATATTCAACAATTTTATCAAATATACTAAATAATTTTAATTTAATTATATTTCTATCTTGTTAATAATTCTGATTAATAAGTAGAGTGGGGTGGAGTTTGTGGATTTATTTTTATTTATTATTTAATTTAATTTTAATTATATTTGTAATATATAATTTTATAATATATAAATATACATACTTCGGTAATTGAACGAATCTTCAATTTTATTTCTGTTTTTTCGTTTTATTCTCTCTGTAGCTGTTTTAATCCTGTAGTTGTGGTTAGGGTGTGCATACTGGTTAGAGATCGAGGAAAAGAAGAATTCTTTGAAAATAATGCGATGAGATAAAATATTTACAAGAAATTCATAGATATGTTTAATTAATCTTAATAAATACTTATTTGATATTATTATTCTTTATAATACATATTTCTTTTAGAATAACATAGAATTTGAAATAAATGGTATAATATGATAATGAAATCCTCAATTACCTCTATAAACACTACCAATGTTATTTCACTATCTGTATCTAATCTCTCCTATCTTATTTAGACTACATCGTTATTAAATATCTAATTTAATATCTATCACGCTACCCAATTAATGAAATCTCTCATTATTCTAAATGTTACACACATCAATTATATATTAACCATATAATCATTAGTCACTTTCATATAAAAATTATTTCAACAATAAATTTTAAATTCAAAATATGGGGTTGGGTCAAAGAGGGCCCAGAGACAATTGTAAAGGAAAAAAAGAAGAATAGCAAGATCCTCGCTCTGTATAAGAAAAGTAAGAGAATCCCAACTGATGGAAGATAATAAAGTGATGGAAGTATCAGGAATATGATGTCAGGAGATAATAGCGACAGTAGACAATAGTTTCCTGGTAAATTTTGAATTTGTTCTTTTGAGAAAGTGCTACATTGTACAATATTAATGACGCATAATATCTGTTATTTTTTGTAATATATATGATTTATCTCTTTATTGATTAAAAACTACTCTGTATTGTTGTATACTTTTAGTTTTTTCCCCCCTTTTTTTTAGAACAAAATTACGAAATGAAAGACATTTGTTTACGACATTTTGAAAGCAATTCGGATATTCACCGATTTGGATGGTAGGAGTTTGGATAATTGGAGTTCTACTGTAGTTAGATTACTTCTCTAACTATATTATTATATCCTAGATCAAACTAGTAGAACTCCTCGTCTAACCAGACGGTGGCTCTGGGTTATTGATAAATCAACCATTTGTCACCCCTAAATTACTCGGTATGCTATATACGTTATTCACGATACAACCCTTCTACAAATACGTGTTTTATATCATAATAAGTAGTTTTGTGTATGCTAGTTTCAATTCTGTTAACGTGTTTTTCGTTAAGAACGAACTGCAGCATATTCGTACTAATATAATATTAATAACTAGGGGACACCCCTGCATGCTTCGCATGCCAACCCCGATGCTCGCTGCAATTGATAAATCTCGGCCTTCGGCCTCGGCATGTAACTGTTCAATACAAAAAATAGGAGATTAACTATATAACATAAAATCACAATATTAAATTTAGTTACAGTATCTCACTCACACTAATTGCTTTGCCACCTATTTAGCCTATTTCAAGATTGTTCATTTCATTTATTTTTGTTTAACAGCTGAAGATTAAACTCATAGTAAAATACCAAATAGTATAATGTCAAACATTCAAAATAGACATGTTTATTTATTTACAAAACAGCTGTTATTAATTTACTAAAATCAACCCAATGTTATCCTTATGGACCAATCTTTTAAGGGTGCGTTATACCCCTTAGGAGTACTTTATCAAGATGAAAATACTTTAGTTGTCCTATTTAAGTTCTAAAGAAACAGTGTACAAAATTTCAGCTCTCTACCTACATGGGAAGTTGGAGAATTAGTGATGAGTGTGTGAGTCAGTGAGGGCTTTGCCTTTTATAATATATAGATATTTTCATTTTAACGATCTGATTCTTTTTTTTTCAATATTAGAAATTATTTAGATGCCATAAAATACCTATTACATATTTTATAAATTTTTTTGCTAATTTTTAATACGTCATATTTAAATTCCCATATGTTTAATTTATTACTTAAAGCATTGTTTCCCAGGATACAAATAGTACATGAAACCGTAACAAAACCTGATGTAACCACGGAAACTTATGAGTCTTGGGTTCAATTTCTGTTTAGACGTGTTTTTCATTTGCTCTGTGGTTTTCTACGAATTCTTTGATATTCATCTACGATACCTACTAATAACGCACCATGGTCTTATTGAAGAAGCTCCCTCTTGATGTCTCAGTTGTTCTTAAGGGAGCTTTGTTAGTGGGTGCTGCTGCGTGCATGTACGTACTGTGGTCCTGGTTGGAGTCAAGAGATGGTCCAGAGACAATTGATCAAGGAAAAAAGAAGAATAGCAAGATCCTCGCTCTGTATGAAGAAAAAGTAAGAGAATCCCAACTGATGGAAGATAAAAGTGATGGAAAGTATAAGGAATATGATGTCGGAGATAAGAAGCTTCTGCTTAACAACAATCGTGAAGGAGCATCAATGTGCCTGAACAAAAACATCGTGGATGACCTCAAGAAATTAATAGAACAATGCAAGGACGACCCAGACAGAATAATTGAGTTACAATGCTTAGACCACCAAACCCAAAAAGTAGTACCGATGCGTTTTAGAGTTTCAAGAAGTGGGGATCTAATCCCTGAAAATAACACAGTGTGATTTTAATATGTTATGTCTTTAAAGTCAATTGGAATGTAATATAGTAAAAATTTGTAATTGTTACATGCTTGAATGTCAATAAATGTTTTCTTGATAAAATATTGTCAATTTCCAATAAAATATAACAGCACAATCATCAGGTTATGTATAAGATACAGAAGTCGTCACCTTGTTGATAAACCTCAAATTACATAATATACGTAGTATCAAACTGTAATGTATTTTTGTTTATATGTTATCAATGAATTAACAAATTTATCTTTTCATTTTTCATTTTAAAAGTTAATGGACTACTTGTCCCAAGAAAATTTTCTAACAAAATTAATACAATGTACAATCATATTATAAAGCTGTTTTGAACATAATGTTTTTAATAAATACGGGTTTTAAGATAATTATTGGCCTTTACTAGATGAACAAATAAAAGTTCATATAAACCATACGTAGTTTATCGAGTTAGCTAAAAATATGAAGTGGCCAATTACATGGATAAATACTTGTCTAGTTATATATTATAAATAATACAATTTATTTAAAATATTGTTACTGAACAATATGCACTAGAAAGTCTTGACAACTTATATATGTAGTCGATATTTCTTAAGCTTATCAACACAAGGACTTCATAATTACTGGGGAAACACTCCCAAGTGACATGGCAGCCCTCGAAGAATATTTTATAACCTGGAAGGTAAAATTTAACCTATCAAACGCCTGAGTAGCTTGTTTCCTCAAGTAACATACTGAATATGCTTCCATGAAGACAGTTTTGAAAATAATAAGTTGTATTTATTTTTAATGTTAAGGTTCAGAATAAAGAATTTTGTATAATATAAAATCACAGTTATTATACGGTTTCATTATTAGACCCACTGAATATTTTAGGAAAAGAAATGCTTCTGGAAAGGGGAATTTATTAAAGATTCTCTGGAATAATTATTTATTACAGCTTGAGGCATGCAGTGGACCAAAAGATACGATGTTAAGCAATACAAAGGCATACAAAAGTTTCATTTTAACCAGTAATCGGAATTAGCCAGATTATTTATAGGCGGCATGCAGTACAAAAATTTCAATTTACTATTGGTTACTGCTTTTTAAGAATTTAAACATTTTTAATCTATAATTATTGTGTTATTTACTAAGCTATATATTTATATCTGTAAAAATATTGTTTTATTTTGCAATAATCCTAAGACATTAAAAATATCTCCAATTCCAAACAGTCCGACGCTCTGTTATAAAATTTTTAAAGTTTGATACTACGTGTATTTTGTAATTTGAGGTTTATCAACAAGGTGACGACTACTGTATCCTATACATAACCTGATGATTGTGCTGTTATAATTTTAATGGAAATTGACAATATTTTATCAAGAAAACATTTATTGACATTCAAGCATGTAACAATTAAACATTTTTACTATATTACATTCCAATTGACTTTAAAGACAACATATTAAAATCACACTGTGTTATTTTCAGGGATTAGATCCCCACTTCTTGAAACTCTAAAACGCATCGGTACTACTTTTTGGGTTTGGTGGTCTAAGCATTGTAACTCAATTATTCTGTCTGGGTCGTCCTTGCATTGTTCTATTAATTTCTTGAGGTCATCCACGATGTTTTTGTTCACGCACAATGATGCTCCTTCACGATTGTTGTTAAGCAGAAGCTTCTTATCTCCGACATCATATTCCTTATACTTTCCATCACTTTTATCTTCCATCAGTTGGGATTCTCTTACTTTTTCTTCATACAGAGCGAGGATCTTGCTATTCTTCTTTTTTCCTTGATCAATTGTCTCTAGACCATCTCTTGACTCCAACCAGGACCACAGGACGTACATGCACGCAGCAGCACCAACTAACAAAGCTCCCTTAAGAACAACTGAGACATCAAGAGGGAGCTTCTTCAAAAAGACCATGGTGCGTTATTAGTAGGTATCGTAGATGAATATCAAAGAATTCGTAGAAAACACAGAGCAAATGAAAAACACGTCTAAAGAGAAATTGAACCCAAGACTCACAAGTTTCCGTGGTTACATCAGGTTTTGTTACGGTTTCATGTACTATTTGTATCCTGGGAAACAATGCTTTAAGTAATATATTAAACATATGGGAATTTAAAATATGACGTATTAAAATTAGCAAAAAATTTTATAAAATATGTATTAGGTATTTTATGGCATCTAAATAATTTCTAATATTGAAAAAAAAAAGAAATCAGATCGTTAAAATGAAAATATTATTAATATTATATTAGTACGAATATGCTGCAGTTCGTTCTTAACGAAAAACACGTTAACTGAATTGAAACTAGCATACACAAAACTACTTATTATGATATAAAACACGTATTTGTAGAAGGGTTGTATCGTGAATAACGTAATATAGCATACCGAGTAATTTAGGGGTGACAAATGGTTGATTTATCAATAACCCAGAGCCACCGTCTGGTTAGACGAGGAGTTCTACTAGTTTGATCTAGGATATAATAATATAGTTAGAGAAGTAATCTAACTACAGTAGAACTCCAATTATCCAAACTCCTACCATCCAAATCGGTGATTATCCGAATTGCTTTCAGAATGTCGTAAACAAATGTCTTTCATTTCGTAATTTTGTTCTGAAAAAAAGGGGAAAAAAACTAAAAGTATACAACAATACAGAGTAGTTTTTAATCATTAAAGAGATAAATCATATATATTACAAAAAATAACAGATATTATGCGTCATTTAATATTGTACAATGTAGCACTTTCTCAAAAGAACAAATCCAAATTTTACCAGGAAACTATTGTCTACTGTCGCTATTGTCCTTTCCTCAGTTAAGCGGATGCGCGATCTGGCTGCCCAAAAACGGATGAATACAGTAAAACATACAGAAGAATATTTTAACTAAGGTGAGTGAACCACCAATAAAATGTTTTTTAAGATGTAACTTAAAAAAGCACAATGGTAAACTGTAGTATGTATTTAAACTGTAATTAATTATATGATAAATTACCTTTCCCGTTTAAAATATTGTTTTTCATACCATTTATAACATACATACATTTAATTATGTACAGTAATTTACTAAAATGGCCCTTTTTTTACACAAAAATCCTATTATCGAATAGGAATCCTATTCGGAAAAATCCTATAATCGGAGTTTTACGGCAGTTATTGGATTGATACTTGAAATAAATGTTATGAGCTCCGACGGGTGAATTTACATAACTGATGTAAAAGGTGGTTTAGTTCTTAAATAATGTGAAACAAGAAGGATCACTATTGAGGACACGCAGATGACATATTTAGTAAAAGTTATCTCCTGGATTGAAAATTTGACAGTAAAATTAATTTCCACTAACGTAAACTCAACGTTCTAGTCTACAAATAAAACAATAGATTTAAGAATGAAACAAAGAACTCAATTCAGGGAGCAAAGTAGTTAGGTTTGATGATATCGACAGAAGTGGAATGGTAAGGGTGAACATCGCTATCTGTCAGGACCTACTACTGAGAACCACCGACCTCACTTGTTATATCCCTGCTTCTAACTCGTGGATTATCAACTGTGTCAGGAATCATTGCATATCGCTTTACCTACCATAATTGCTTTCTTACTTACAAACCATTCCTTTTTCAACTAAACACTGTTGGAACCTAGTGAACAGTTAGGGAATTGGAATATGCCTTTACGGATAACGGTTGTCAATACGGATAAGCAGTAAGTCAATTGTCATTAAAGAACTATATAATAACGATATTGCACAATGCACAAAATCCTGTTAAAAATAATGTAATTTGCATTTTAACCCGTACACTAAATGCATTGCGGCGTTATCCTGGTAACCATACGCCATGGTAAATTATGATATAGGTATTTAAAAGTAGTAATGTAATTGATTTGAACATAGTAATGAATTATTTGGTATTTGGTATTTTACTATACCAATGATAGTTTGGTATTTTAAAACTTACATAATTCATATTGTGGTTACATTGTTGCACTGTAATTTTTTTAGTAACAATGAAAATCATGTTACATTAAATAATATGATTGTAACACATTAGACGACTCATTTGTTAAATACTGTTTTTTGTTAACCGATGCTTTCAGGTATTAAAACGTTAAGCTTTGTCAGTCAACATTGGATTTTCTTTAAGTCCAATATACTGGAAGATAATTTATAAGCAGTTTGTCCCCTTTCCCACCTGCTTTTAGATACGTAAAACCTCTTATATTAATTACAACATTTACAAAAATTATAAATACTAAATTTTGAGTTAGTTTAAATAACAATAAAACTTGACAAACGACAACAAAAAGCAGTCAATTTAGATTTATCACGATTTGAGAGTTTATAATAGTTTTGAGAATCATATTGGAATAAATTTTGCAAAAAATTCGTTTATTAATTACGTTTAAGTATTTTTTTAAAGATCGTTTAAATAAGAGCAAAGTCAGTAAGATAGTATTGGATCAAGAGGCAAACAAATTTAGTGATTGTGGAAAGTAGACTATAATATATGACGTTATCTGTCAGCATCCTTAAAGTAGGACCTTACTCTCTAGCAGTTTCCTGAAGGTTATGTGAATATAACACATTATATATTTAGTCAATTATTTATATTAATAGTTGACCCTAACTATTGAAATGGGCCATATTTTATCAACAACAAGAGTCACTTACAGGTAAAAAAGTGGCGTGTCTCTAACTGAACTCGTTTCGGAAAAATGTTTTTAAAGGGATATTTAATTTGTGTGGATTTGTATTAGGGTATAATAACAACAAAACAAGTAAATGTCTGGTAGAGTCATGATAATATTTATAATATAAATTGGCAATTATTAAATGTTTTTACAATATATGTCTAACCGAAGTAAAAAACTCCACTCTGCTGTTTTACATTAAAAACACTCTGTTATCCGCCCGCCTCAGGTCCTGTCATTTCTGCTCTCATTGAATTTTTAATTTCAACTTTGCTTTTTAAATAATGTAAACATAAAAAACACTTCATTAGTATGGATGCATGGATTAATTCTAAGCAGCCAAAAGAAACTTGATGGTACATTTTATTCTACCAAGAGTGTTTCTTATTGATTGTGAATTGAAAAAACATGCTTAATGCACATATAAATATATTTAGAAAATAACGAAAATAGAATATTTATTGATACACAAAAATTATAACAAATTTATTTTGAGTATACAATTAATTAATAAGAGATTTTTATTTCAAACCAACAGAACAATATTTACTTAACCGCATAACTGTTACAACAAAACAAGACGGGCAATTGGAAAATCGTAGGTAATCATTTTTACAAATAAACTGGTGTGTCCTTTCACGACAAATGGTGACAAGAACTGATTGAGAGAGTATTGAAAAATGTCGATAGTGCTCTTGGATTTTTGTGATATATTTTAACTGAATTGGGAAAGTAAGATTGGCTACATTCATACTATGTAAAATGTTATTTCTTTCTTTTTTAAAATATAATTTAACACAATGGATGATTTATTTATTGTTGAATAAGTTAAATTTGTATTTTGAGCTAGTATTAAAATATGCATACATTATAGCTTCTCACCATTATGGTGGTAGAGTATATGAAATAGTTATTTTTAGTATTGTAGATGCTATTTTAATTGAATATGTAAATATTATCGTTGAAAACGATCTCCATGGGTTGATAAGCATTCAGTTTCAATCATCCTTATTATTCAAACTCTTGTGATAGGCGTGCCTCTTATTAATTGACAATGGATTCAATCTTACGTTGTTGTAGCAATTAAAAATCAGTTTTAATTGAGTGTTTAGCTTAACTTTCTACATAGATTTTGTGAGTTGCATGAATAACACAAACTTTATCACATACATTACTCATTTAAGAACATATTTGAGATGTTTATTTTGGAATTAGTGTGTTTAAAATTTATGTGATTCTTAAGTAACTCTGTTTTTAAATGTTAAACATACGTGTATCATATAAAATAAGAAAACCTGTGAACCAATCTGAAGAAGCAATCCTGGCGAGGCCTTTAGCCTCTCCAGTACTTCAGTAAATCACCGTAAACATACAAAAACAGTAAACGTTAGGCGATACGATCCGTTGATTTATCGTTCATATTCCACCCCTTAATACCTTCCCTAATTATTCAATCTATTGACGTAGCAATTGCTCTTATACCATATCAGGTTTCGAGTTTTTTATATTCGGTTTTAAGCTATCGAAATATAATCACAGCCAGTTTAGGCAAGTTTTAGAATATTATCTATAACCATATCATACATTACCTGATGCTTAGTAGAAAACTTAAGTACACACAGATACATAGTTGCACGAACTTGCTGTAGTAACGATCTTTACTAAACAAGCACTCTTTAAATGAGAACACAGGATACGTAAATGCATTAGCATACAATATTCCGCTACTCATCCTACACGTGAATAGATTATTACTTTGGGTGAATTGATTATACAGGTGGGTGGTCGGGTGGGTCAATAACACTGTACGTGAACGGGTGGGTCAATAAAATTGTACGTATATGAGTGGGCGGATGGGTCAGTATCACTGTACGTGTATGGGTGGTCGTGTGGGTCAGTACCACAGTACGTCTAAGGGCGAGCAGGTGGGTCACTACCATGGTACGTGTATGGGTGGGCGGGTGGGTCAATAACACTGTACGTATACGGTTGGGCGGGTGAGATATACGAGGCACCTTCATGCTGCTCCCCCACCACCACTTTCGCTAACATTATGTAACTCAAAAAAAGAAATTTGCTGGTGATGGCCGGAAAGCTGCAGTCAGGTTTTGTAATGTCTTTACATGTCGAAGGAGGGAGTGGTTACATAACGTCTAACTGACACTTGGAACTAAAATAATAAAAGTTAACTAACAACTGTAGAACAATATAATACAAATAAAGTACTGAACTAATAGCATACAGAGATCGACTACATTATTATGGCGCACCCGCCCACCCATACACGTACAGTGGTATTGACCCACCCACCCATCCATACACGTACAGTGGTATTGACCCACCCACCCATCCATACACGTACAGATTATTAATAATGAATATTCTGTGGATGTCAATACCACAGATGGTGTAGGGGTGGGTGGTCAATACCATGGATGGTGTAGGGGTGGGTGGTTAATACCACATATGGTGTAGGGGTGGATGATAAATTACACAGATAGTGTAGGGGTGGATGGTCAATAACACAGATGGTGTAGGGGTGGATAGTCAATAACACAGATGGTGTAGGGGTGCATGACAACTTGCACAAAAAACTTACATTACATAATAAACGGAAATAAAATATAAATTTTCTTATTTTAATAAAAAAAATTACGAAAATAATGTTGATACTTTTAAGAAACCATTATTGTGTTGAAAAAAAGAAATGAAGGATTGTGTTCAGAGACAAATCCTTCGTTGACAACTAGTGTCCTTCATGAAACACGTAAATAATCTAATCAGCTTTTAAGGAACAGTTTCATTAACGACAAAAATAAACGAAATCCGGTGAAAAAACAAAGTGAGGTGGAAAATATGGCAGGTATATATACACCTTCAGTGGTACTGATCCACCTACACATACACGTACAATGGTGTTCGCTGACCCACTCACCCATAAACGTTCATTGGTATTAACCCACCCGCCCACCCATACACATTCAGTGGTATTGACCAACCCACCCATCTATACACGTTCAGTGGTATTTACCCCACCCACCCATCCATACACGTTTAGTGGTATTGAACATATACATTAAACATATATCCCAATAACCCTGTACGTATACAGGTGGGTGGGCGTTTGGGTCAATAACACTGTACGTGTACGGATGGGCGGGTGGGTCAATAACATTGTACGTATACAAGTGGGTGGATGGATCAGTACTACTGTATGTATATGGGTGGTCGGGTGGGTCAGTACCACAGTACGTCTAAGGGTAAGCAGGTGGGTCAGTACCATGGTACGTGTATGGGTGGGCGGGTGGGTCAATAAAATTGAACGTGTATGGGTGGTCAGGTGGGTCAGTACCACGGTAAGTGTATGGGTGGGTCAATAACATTGTACGTGAACGGGTGGGTCAATAACATTGTACGTATATAAGTGGGTGGATGGGTCAGTATCACTGTACGTGTATGTGTGGTCGGGTGGGTCAGTACCACAGTACGTCTAAGGGTGAGCAGGAGGGTCAGTACCATGGCATGTGTATGGGTGGACGGGTGAGATATATGAAGCACCTTCATGCTGCTTCCCCACCACCACACGTACACGTTATTGACACGTGAGGTTAAGTGTAAGAGAGGACCTAATGGTCCTAACTTTGCCTCACGAAATAAAACTTTTTTCATTTCATTCATTTCACCACTTTCGCTAACATTATGTAACTCAAAAAAAGAACTTTGCTAGTGATGGCCGGAAAGCTGCAGTCAGGTTTCGTAGTGTCTTTACATGTCGAAGGAGAGAGTGGTTAAATAATGTCTGAGGCTTCAAACTAAAATACTAAAAGTTAACTTAAAACAGTACAACACTATGAGTAAAATTCAAGTTTAAATATTTGTTTTGGATAATAAATGGCATAATGTTTTTAGGTACAACGATTTTCCAAGTGAGATATCTATGCAGTCATTAACTTAAATATGACATTGAAACTTTTACACTATGCAATATTATAGGAACTTTATATTAAATATCCTAAATTAAAATTCCCTTATTCTATTACTTTGTAAATTTGTTGTTGACACTATAGTATGGTGAAATTTGATTTATAAAAATTTCTATATTATATAAAATCCAGTTAAAGTTTTTATCAAGAACATATTTATTGTATAGTAAAGAGAATGGTGAAAAATTACTTACTACGGAGACTGTCATGCCATGAGTTGCTTTAATTTTTAGATGTTGCTTTATTTTTAACTTAAATGTATTTATAATTGTTTTATAAATAAGATTTAGCGTTTTTGGCATTAGAACAAGTTTATTTCCTCATAAGATATTACTACATAATGGTAATTGAGTAATATGTAAAAACTGTAATCATGTAATTTAGTAATAATAATTTGAAAAGATTGAAGAATATCTTCAATCAAAGATATACTTCAATATTTTGTATATCTTCAACTGATCTTTATCATATTGAAGTATATCAATATGATAAAGATCAGAGTTATATATTCAGTTTAATCTCATGACCTGAATAATGTTTAATCTCATGTCAATCATAATTAATATTACAAAATGCAGTTGATTGTAGCTTAGACATTTCAAAATATATTAAAATTACTTTAGTTAATATTAATTTTTTCCTCTTTATACACGCACCATAAAAAGTCTTAGGAACGTAATATTGTTGGCTGGAAGAAATATCGCTCCTCGAACTTCAATATTGAAAATATCGAATCATCCTTAGCCACAACTATAACTAAAGTCACCTCTAATATGAAGTATATAGATCACTGATGTAATTTACATTTATTCTCTTCAAGTTAGAAGAATTATTGATGCATTTTTGTATAGTAAACATTCATGGTTGATATAATACTGAGGATTTGTCATAACATCATTAAGGTGTGTAAGGAGTGAAACATTTACTTGTTGAGTGAGTGGGTGGACTACTAAAAGTAGAATATTTGACCATTTGATAAACAAAATTAAAAGGAAGTTTTAAAAGGATAACTGTATAGAATATAAATTAATGTGAACTTTCCTTGATAGGTTTAATGACGATAAAAGGTGAGATGTAAATAAACTTTCTAAACAGACTTACACCATCACAATTCATCAACTAAATATCATAGAGATTCAAAACTAAGACCTAATAAATTAACCAACATTAACAACCACCATTTGCACTTTCACCTAACATTTCTCACTGGAATACCAACTCCCTGGCCAGACATTGTTATACATTATGTAGTTCAAAATTCCATGGAACGTGGAACAAAAGTAATAAACAAGAACGTTCTTCTACATTACCTAAACATAAATTCTTCAATTCCTAAGTGGATGTTTAGTTATATTAATATTGTAATAAGCCACGACTTCAGAGCATAAATTATATTCCAGGGAATCAATAAAACGTCAGGTGTCGTAAATCTTTCCGCACAAGCTGTAAAGTATATAATCATTCCTGGTTTATGGTCTGATCCCGTTTTATAGTTCTTATGTTGTAAGGTAGCTAAAGATAACTAAGTTAAATGTATGAACAAAATAACATTTCAGATAATATTACTAACAACAATAATAGAAATGGATAAATTCATGTTAAATGTTTTAGATATAACCATTTAGATGGTTTATTTTTTCTGTTAGATGTATTTAAATTAGTCAGCGAGTCACAAGAAGTCCTCTGAACCAAGCGTCTGTGATATTAAGGTGCTTATTTTCATCGAAACAGCACAAGAAATCTAGTATACTGGTTGAATTACTAATTATGTTATGTAAACTATATGACTTGTGCTATTTTGACGGAAATAAGCGCATCAATATCAAAGAGGTAAGATGTTCAGAGGACTTCTTGTGACTCGCCAACTATAATATATAAATGATAAAATGTATTACAAATATTATTATTGGGAAGCTAGGCGCTAATAAGTCTAGAAAGTTTATATATGCAGATGATATTGTTTTAGCTTACCGACATAAGGACTTCACATCTACTGAAGAAACACTTACAAGTGACCATGCAGCCCTCGAAGGATAATTTAGTACCTGGAAGGTAAATCCTAACATATAAAAAGGATCTCCTTCCACCTGTGTTTCCATGGAAACAGTTAAGGAAATGACAAGTTGTATGTGATTTTATCGTTATAATTATGAATGAAGAAGTTTATATATTTAAAAAAGAAAGTGTATTGTGAGGCCCATCCCCCCCCCCCACCAAAGCTGGGAAGCGTGCCAACTGGGGTGTGGCTCAAAACGAGTAAAGCGATGGGATCACGGGTGGCAGTTGGAGGGTCAAAATAAAACTCGGCAGCTAAGCAAAACTAATTTTTATTTCAAGTAAACAAAAAAGATATTAATCCAACTTGGCAGAAGGCCACAATATCCATTCGCACTTAAATAAATAACAAGAACACTAAAAATTAACGAGATAAAGACAAAAGCTACAAAAACAACAAACTCTACAAATACCAAAATTAACAACTACAACTACTTGGCCTATCTGCAGCCTAGCCAGAGACACCCAAAACGTAAGACAATTTATTAACAATTCAAAGTGAACAAATTTAAGAAAATTTTGACTACACCCAAATAAACCCCGGCAATTCAGCCCACATCCCTTGATTCCACCGGGCCAGGGAGTAAGCCGGAATCCCTGGGCAGCTCCGAATTAGAAGTTAAGCAAAAGAACAATAATCCCCTTTTGGTGAGTTTAAAAATTAAACAATTAAAAAAAATATATAACACGGTACCGTTCGAGTAAAAGTTCACTTCAAAACCCCCCTAATACACTTAACAAAAAATAAATAACGATCACTAGGCCTAAACATAACAATAAATAATAACATGATTTAACAATGGGGACCTAACAAATATAAAAATCTAAACAAATGTAACAAGAAAATAAACTAATTAAACTAAATAACAATAAATATTAACATTAAAAGTTCTTGGTATTTCACGTTTTCTTTTCCCTTTAATAAACAATAAATAAGTCCCCAATGGCTGTGTTGCTTAAAATTACTGTCCAAGGTTAGAAGTTTAGGCCTAGGCCACATAAAGTTCCACAAACATTTTTTTCTTCTTCCTTTTTTTTCTGTATTATCAACCCCCAGCTCAGCCGCCGGGAAAACAAGATGGAAAGCACTGACCTGAGGACAGAAGACTCATACCCAAAGATGTAGGTGGGGCAGCGGGGTCGCCAATGGCCTCTATACATGGTCCTCAGGCCAGGCTGGCAGTGTGGATGGTTGACATCCCCGGACGGCAGGCCGAGGGAGAAAGTTCCACTCAAGGACCCTGGACTGCAAGGCAACCACAGCACATTAAAAACAGTCCAGCCACAACAACAAAAATATTACACATAACAACTAAAAATATAAGGGTGCCTGATTTAACAAAACTTAACATGAAGAGACAAACTTATACATGATTGGAGCAACAAGACAGTGAGAGATTAATTTTAGGCTATGAAAAATTATGTTGGAAAACAGATTTAAGACAAACTACAACTTAACAAATTACCAAAGGATTAATTACGTATATGGACTTAAAATGACAAACTGAAAACTAGGCTATAGAAACAGGGGCAATATTTTATAACATGAAAATCAAACTAAAGATAGGCTAGGTTATTGTCAATGAACAAAAATATGATATATCGGTAACTACAACTGAAAATAGGCTCAATAAACATTATACAGAATTACAATTGAAAATAAAACAAGATATAATAAAGCAATTACTGGTAAAACTGTAACATTGAGCACATGGCTTTAACCTAGTCTGAGAAACATCTAGACAAAGAACACAAAATTTAACAAAACCCTGAAACACCAGCAAGAACGATTAATATTATTGAAACAAAATATTCTCACCAAAAGGGTGATTAGATATTAAAACTTACAAAATGAACACTTACGTTTTAGAGCTTCTAGCCTATCATCTTGTGACCAACGGCTGCTGAGAACCAACCCGAACTACTAGAACAATCTAGAAGATAGCCAACCTGACAACCCGAGCTGGAACACGGAACGAACGGAATCCGAGCCAACGGCCACTAAAGTACGCAAAACGCAGGACACAAGCGATCTCAGGCAGCCTGGCAGACAACGACGAAAGAAACTGTACCGGTCCAAGACCCGGTACAACCTCCCTCTTCAAAACCTCAACACCCAGGCAGGGGAGAGAACTCGGTACCTCAGGGAACCACACAGAAGACGAAGAAGAGACCTCCAAAGAGTGGTGTTCCAAGGACGCCAAAGAGAATCTAAGAGGGGAAACACCTCGAACAGGGAGCGAACTACCCTGACGGTCGGGCCCGACCAGAAAAGAGAGAAGGAGACTCTCTCAGAACAGCCACCTAGGGCGCAGAGGTGATCAATCTCTTTGCCCCAAGAAACCCCCAGGAACACCCACTCCTGGACCAACCGTTCCCCGGAAAGCCTTAAGCTGGGACACATGGGCTTTCCTGAACACCCTGCCTGACTGGGGATCAACCAGCAGAGCAGTCACCGGTGACAAAAACCTGTCGATGCGGTGGGGACCAGACCACCGATAGCACAACTTTGCAGCTCTTCGTTCCGCGGCCGAACTGACCGGGTGAGCCTGACAAAAAACCAGATCTCCAACCTGAAAAGGGTTAGGAGTACGACCCTTATCATACCTCCTCCTTACTCTCTCTCTAGCACGTAGCAGGTTGAGCCGAGCAGCCCGCCACGTGGACACTACGTCAGTGGCACCTGGCGTAGGTAGAAGATCCTCTAACCTCCACAAGTTGGACAAAGGGTTGTTAGGAGGGTAGCCATGTAGAATTTCGAAGGGAGTGGCATTGTGACTCTCTTGCTTGGAAGAATTGAAAGCAAGCTGGAGCCAAGAGAGACTCTCATCCCAGGTGTTCTGCTTCTCAGCATGGAAGGTAATAAGGGCAGACCGAAGATTGCGGTTGAACCGCTCTGCATGAGAAGGCTGTGGGTAATATGGAGAGGTAGTCACATGCCGGATACCATTGCCAAAACAGAACCTACGAATCTCGTGGGAGGTGAACTGGCTACCGTTGTCGGACACAAGAGTGGAAGGCACACCAAAGTGCTGGAAGAGTTGGGACTGGAGAGCACGGATGGTGAGCTTAGCCGTAGCACTCCGAAGTGGGAAAAGCCAAACGAACTTCGAGAAAGCATCCACACAAACAAGTAGGTAGGAGCTACCTGACTTGCTACGGGGAAAAGGACCCACGTAGTCGATGAACACCTTCTCAAAAGGACGCTCGGCCACCTCAGAAGATAACAACCCTAACTTTGCATTCTGACTAGGCTTGCTGAGAGAGCACAGGGGACAAGCCCGCACTCTGCCTGCAACATCCCGGTCCATGCCCTTCCAGATGAAGTACCTACGAATCTTAGCGATGGTCTTATGAATGCCAAGATGACCGCCCACAAGAGAAGAGTGATAATATTGAAAGACCATCGGTACTAGATGACTAGGCAGCACTACACGGGGTTCACCCCTCTGTCGAGGACGGCAACAGAGTACCCCTTTGGACAGAAAATAGGGAGGGTGGGAACCTCCCTCTTGAAGCTCACCTAAGATGACTGACAGCTCAGGATCTTTCTGCTGATGGGACAGTAGGTCGTCAAAAGCCTGAGGAAAATCCAGAAGAACAGCACCACACTGAGCAACAGCCTCAGTCGGTGGATCACTGGGTTCGTGGTACATGCGGGAAAGAGCATCCGCGATGACATTCTGGGTACCCCTAAGATGTTGAACTCGGAACTTAAAGGCCGAAATTTTGACCACCCAGCGACCAATTTTCCCAAGCTGTCTGGGATGGGCAAGAAGCCAAGATAGTGCCTGATTGTCAGTCTCCAGCAAGAACTCAGCGTGTTCCAAGAAACGCCGAAACTTGTCCGTACCGAAGACAACAGCCAGACACTCTAACTCATAGATGGAAGAAGCTTTCTTTTCCTGGTGAGACAACGTCCTCGAAGCAAAAGCGATGTGCTGCCTGACCCCATCAAACTCCTGAGAAAGAACAGCAGCAATGGCGGAGGTGGAGGCATCAGTCTGAAGAATGAATTCTCTGCTGAAATCAGGCATACGCAGGACAGGAGGTTGCATGATAGCCTCCTTGAGAGCATCAAAGGCAGTCTGCTGAGCTTGGCCCCACACAAAAGGGACACCTTTCTTCCGCAACTCGTTCAACGGGGCAGCAATTCGGCCACGTTAGGGATGAAACGACGGTAAAAATTCACCATCCCCACAAAACGGGCAATCCCCTTGGCATCTCTGGGAGGAGGAAAATCCCGAATGCCCTGGGTGCTCGCAGGATCTATGCAGACGCCTCGAGAAGAGATAAGATGACCCAGAAAAGAAATCTCAGGACGAGCAAAAGTGACTTTCTCTGGATTGACGGTAAGGCCAGCTGATTTGAGGCGACTAAGAACTTCCTCCAGATGTTGCATGTGTTCCCCGAAAGTCTCACTGTAGACAAGAAGATCGTCCAGGTAATTGAAAACAAACTTGAATTTCACATCATGGAAGATGGAATCAAGCAGACGAGTAAGAGTCTGGGCACCCACAGCAAGACCCATAGGAACCCTAGTGAACTGGTAAAGATTCCAGGGAACACAGAAGCTAGTCATAGGCCGTGATTCCTTCTTCAATGGAATCTGATGGTAGGCCTGATTCAAATCAAACACACTGAAAAACTTAGCCTTACCGAACCAATCAAACGCAGAATGCAAATCAGGCAGAGGTACCGAGTCAATAGCGACCTTAGCGTTGAGCCTCCGATAATCCATCACAAGCCTAGACTTACCATTAGGCTTGGGCACAAGAAAAGCTGGACTGGCATAAGCTGAACGAGACGGTTCAATCACACCCTTGCTCAGAAGATCTTCAATCATAGCCCTCATAACCTCCATCTTTGGGGGAGCAAGTTTGTATGGATGACTTCTTACTGGCTGAGAATTGGTGAGGTGGATCTCATACTCCAGAAGAGAAGTGACCCCAAGCTCCGGCGTAAGCACATCAGGAAACCGCAAACACAGCCTCCTAATGGCCTCCGCCTGCTCAGGGGGGAGATGACCAACTGGATCCACCTTGGGTTGTTCGGGCTCACAACCCACCTCTCTGACTGCAGGAGGGCAGTCAGAATCACCTACTAGAGGCACCAAAACTTGCCGATTAAACTTGAAAAACATCTGGCGCTTCTGGAGGTCAAGCACCATACCACTTTTAGAGATAAAGTCTACCCCTATGATACAGGAAACCGCCAGGTTCTTGGCAACCAGAAAACCCCACCTCCAGGAAAATCCTTCAATTTTAAACTGTAAAAACGCCATTAGAAGTATAGGTAGAGGAGTTTGGGATGCCGTCCAGCATGTAATAGAAGAAGACTCGGTGTGCCTGACAAGTCCTAAGGCGTCAAGGGACTCAAAAAGAGAAAGGCTGATGATACTGCATGCCGAACCAGAATCAAGAAGGGCTCGACACACCGTACCAAAAGAAAAGAAACAAAAGAAACAAAAACGCCAGGACACACCGAGGTGACCGCACTAAGTCCCAGGGAAGCCATGCCAGCAAGGCCCGAAAAATCCCCGACACTCCTGTTATGGGCACGCGTCAGAGGCAAATGGCCACGGTCACTCGCAACAACGCGGGGAGCTACTGTGGAGGCAACCCCCCGCGCTGAGCGTTTCCCGCCCCACGACCTCGAGCACGTGGACAGTCACGACGAATGTGACCAGGTTGGCCACAAGCAAAACCCACAACAGGAGGCCGAGAACCACGATCCCCCACTGGCTGACTCACACCTACAGACATAGCCGGTCGACGGGTGGGGAGAGCACGATGACTCTCAGAATCCCTCCCTTGCTGGTCTGAGAACTGCACGCTGCGCGAAACAATGCACAGCTGATGCAGCTCCCGAAAAGTCGAAGGAACACCAGCAAAAACTAGCCTACACCGTTCTTCAGGTGAAATGCCATCCAGGATGACACGAATGGTGTCAGCTTCCGAAAGTGTGAGGCGCAACGCTTGACGAGCTTCCTTGACTGAAGATACATAGGCTGCCAGAGACTCGCCCCTACCCTGCGACCGATAAAATCTGTCCATGACCATCCTCTCCCTGAGTCGAATGGGAAGAAACTACGAAAGTAACTCTCGATGGAACGAGTCCACTGAGGCATCACTGGCCAAGACAGAACTCAGCAACTCCCCAACGGGACCTCTGCAATACGGGAAAATCAGACGAAGCAAGTCCCCAGCCTGCATGCCGGGCATCTCACTAAGTCTGAGAAAGGCCACTAGGAACTTCAGAAGCTCCTCAGGATCCATCCCATCGATCACAGGGAGATTCTGGATCATGGGCGTGAGAGGGTTAGGTAGCTTGTGGTAGCTCAGCGGCAGAAGAGCAGGGGAACCCAAAGAAGCAGAAGGAACGGCAGCTGGAGCCAAACCACAAGCAACCTCAACAGAAACGCCTGCAGGCTCAGAAGGAGCCTCAGGCACAGTGAGAGCCGTTGTCTCAGCCTGCGGCCTCGACACGTTAGGCGACAGCAAGAAATTAGGCCGCTGACCCAGACCCGTAGGAGTCGTGGAACCGGAGAGTGCCTGAAAAATCTCATCCAGCCTAGACACACTCTCCAAGATCCACGCCCTATCCGACGGTTCCAACCCCGGTGCCCGGTTGACCAGCCTTAAACGGGCAAGCAGATGCCCCAAACGTGCAAGACGGCAGGCCCGGTCACGACCTACTGGAGGTTCAAACTGCAGATCTTCCAAAACCCCTTCCCAATCTTCCACCTTGCGTTTACAAACCAATAACTCCTCACTAACCTCCAGTAGATCAGACCAATCCACCGCCGTACCCGCGGACAACTGCTCCCGCAGCAACCTCCGGAGATTCAGAACATCACCCTCCGGAGTCACACCACGCGACCTCAACTCAAACATTAATTCCTCCTTGACTAGGAGCGCAACATTCTGCAGATAGGCCATCTATAACGCAACAATTCTAAACAATATACACAAAAAACGACAACTCCAGGGTCCAAGACGAACAAAACCCTCAGCCTACCGAGCCACTGCCGACCACTCCAATCCACCCATGAAACCCATTCAAAACAGTAACCAAGCGGATTGCCTAGTTTTTTTTTTTTTTTTTTTTTTTTTTTTTTTTTTTAAGTAAAATTATTTATTTGGTTTTCTAATTGTTTTTCTTTTGAAATAATATTTTATTTATTTCTTTTTTTTTTATGTAGTACCTACATAAAAATGGCCTACTAACTGGCAAACACCCACCGTCAACAACCGAGAGATTTTTTTTTTTTTTTTTTAGGCAACCACGCTCTGCTACCAATTGAGGCCCATCCCCCCCCACCAAAGCTGGGAAGCGTGCCAACTGGGGGATGGCTCAAAACGAGTAAAGCGATGGGATCACGGGTGGCAGTTGGAGAGTCAAAATAAAACTCGGCAGCTGAGCAAAACTAATTTTTATTTCAAGTAAACAAAAAATATATTAATCCGACTTGGCAGAAGGCCACAATATCCATTCGCACTTAAATAAATAACAAGAACACTAAAAATTAACGAGATAAAGACAAAAGCTAAAAAAACAACAAACTCTACAAATACCAAAATTAACAATTAACAACAACATGGCCTATCTGCAGCCTAGCCAGAGACACCCAAAACGTAAGACAATTTATTAACAATTCAAAGTGAACAAATTTAAGAAAATTTTGACTACACCCAAATAAACCCCGGCAATTCAGCCCACATCCCTTGATTCCACCGGGCCAGGGAGTAAGCCGGAATCCCTGGGCAGCTCCGAATTAGAAGTTAAGCAAAAGAACAATAATCCCCTTTTGGTGAGTTTAAAAATTAAACAATTAAAAAAAATATATAACACGGTACCGTTCGAGTAAAAGTTCACTTCAAAACCCCCCTAATACACTTAACAAAAAATAAATAACGATCACTAGGCCTAAACATAACAATAAATAATAACATGATTTCTTAAAATCACTGTCCAAGGTTAGAAGTTTAGGCCTAGGCCACATAAAGTTCCACAAACATTTTTTTCTTCTTCGTTTTTTTTCTGTATTATCAACCCCCAGCTCAGCCGCCGGGAAAACAAGATGGAAAGCACTGACCTGAGGACAGAAGACTCATACCTAAAGATGTAGGTGGGGCAGCGGGGTCGCCAATGGCCTCTATACATGGTCCTCAGGCCAGGCTGGCAGTGTGGATGGTTGACATCCCCGGACGGCAGGCCGAGGGAGAAAGTTCCACTCAAGGACCCTGGACTGCAAGGCAACCACAGCACATTAAAAACAGTCCAGCCACAACAACAAAAATATTACACATAACAACTAAAAATATAAGGGTGCCTGATTTAACAAAACTTAACATGAAGAGACAAACTTATACATGATTGGAGCAACAAGACAGTGAGAGATTAATTTTAGGCTATGAAAAATTATGTTGGAAAACAGATTTAAGACAAACTACAACTTAACAAATTACCAAAGGATTAATTACGTATATGGACTTAAAATGGCAAACTGAAAACTAGGCTATAGAAACAGGGGCAATATGTTATAACATGAAAATCAAACTAAAGATAGGCTAGGTTATTGTCAATGAACAAAAATATGATATATCGGTAACTACAACTGAAAAAAGGCTCAATAAACATTATACAGAATTACAATTGAAAATAGAACAAGATATAATAAAGCAATTACTGGTAAAACTGTAACATTGAGCACATGGCTTTAACCTAGTCTGAGAAACATCTAGACAAAGAACACAAAATTTAACAAAACCCTGAAACACCAGTAAGAACGATTAATATTATTGAAACAAAATATTCTCACCAAAAGGGTGATTAGATATTAAAACTTACAAAATGAACACTTACGTTTTAGAGCTTCTAGCCTATCATCTTGTGACCAACGGCTGCTGAGAACCAACCCGAACTACTAGAACAATCTAGAAGATGGCCAACCTGACAACCCGAGCTGGAACACGGAACGAACGGAATCTGAGCCAACGGCCACTAAAGTACGCAAAACGCAGGACACGAGCGATCTCAGGCAGCCTGGCAGACAACGACGAAAAAAAACTGTACCGGTCCAAGACCCGGTACAATTGTTAATTAATATTTAATTAAACATATGTTGAAACCATTTGTATAGTAATTGATATATTGTTCTGGGTTGAGAGTTTTGAGATAGGGATTAAAGGTGTGGTTATATTTGTTTATGAGGACTTATTTTATTAATATAATTAAGATGCCTAGACGGCATCAATCCAAGGTGTCAGATGTAGAAGACAAAGAAGTTATAACATTTCGTCCATTACCTATAAATGCTTCTGAAATACTGGATTGGGAAAATCCAAACTGGGAGAATTGGCTTGGACGCAGGGAACGATATAGAGTTGTTTCGAAGCTGAATGAAGCTCCAGAGATTTACCAAGTGAATACTTTGATTTATACTCTAGGAGACGAAACAGAAGACGTTCTGAAGAGGTATCACTTCTCTTCCAAAGAACTGGATAGCTATGATAATGTAATAGATTGTCTAAATGAGTATTTTAAAGGAAAAACAAACGTAGTATATGAACGTACAAGGTTTTTCGAAAGGAACCAGTTGAAAGGAGAACCAGTTGAGAGATTTATTAAAGACTTGCATCATATGTCTGTAAATTGCAAGTTTGGAAACCTTACAGATGAGCTGGTGATGACTAAGATCATAAAAGGGATCCAAGATACCAGACTATCGGAAGAAATGCAAATATAAGATAATTTAACTCTGAGAGTGGTTGAAGGAAAGGTGAGACAAGCTGAGACAATGAAGAAACAATAATCAATAGTTAGAAGTCATTTATCGGAATCTGTTATTGGGGTAGCAGCCAGAAGACCATTAAGAAGTCAATTAGAACATAAGCCTGATGAAAACAGGAAATGTTGGAATTGTGGTAAGTCATTTCCTCATGTTAATTCTACATGTCCTGCTCTAAAAGTTAAATGTTTCAGGAAATTTTTCAGAGTTGGTTATTTTGAAAAGATGTGTAAAAGCAAAATCAACTATGTTGCGGGTAATGAAAACACTGAATTCCACAATCAGAATGTACACAATTAGATGTAATATCAGCAGCGTTTTTGAATAACACAAACTGTGTTCGGTCTCAATCATGGGAAGTAGATTTACTTATAGGGAGTATTTTACTCAAGTTCTGTGTAGATAGTGGCGCATATGTTACTACTATATCTGAAGCAACATATGAAAAATGCTTTAAAAAGAAATATCGTTTGGATAGTTGTGATTTAAAACTGTTTGGGCCTGTTAGGTCTCCAATACATGTACTTGGGAAATTCCGAGCTAGGTTGGTATACTCTGAGGATAAGACTTACTGGCAAGATATTTATGTTATGTTGGGAGAACAAAAACCTTTATTAGGTAGGCCAGCTATTGAAGGATTGGGCCTAATATGATGGGCCTCATTGAAAACCCATACTCATATAGTGAGTAAATATCCTGAGCTATTTGATGGAATTGGGCTGTTAAAAACTGATGCTTACTCAATTGGCCTAAAAGAAGGTATCCAACCATATGCTATTGGGTGTCCAAGGCGTATGCCTTATAGATTACGATCGAAAACTGAAAACGAACTGATCAAATTAGAAGAAAATGGCATAATTTCTAAAGTTAATAAGCCTATTGACTGGGTAGGTGGGATGGTAGTAGTCCCGAAAGCTAACGATGATTTTCGTATTTGCATAGACTACACACAGCTGAATAAAGCAATCAAAAGAGAAAGACTGATGCTGCTGCCATCAGTGGATGATATGCTGGGACAGCTGCAAGGTGCAGAATATTTTTCAAAACTAGATTGTCGATCGGGTTATTATCAGATACCCTTAGATTCAGAACCGAAGCTGCTTACCACATTTATCACGCACATTGGCAGATATTGCTTCAAAAGAATGCATATGAGTATAACGAGTGCACCTGAAGTATACCAGCAGAAAATAACAAAATTATTTCAAGGCCTGGAAGGGGTGTTAACATGTTAGATGATTCTATTATTTATGGGAAGTCTGTAGAGGAATACGACAGTAGATTGGATGCTGTTTTAAGCAAACTTAAATCACACGAGATTACCTTGAATAATTCAAAGTGTATTTTCAGAATCCAAAGACTTAAGTTCTTGGGGCATATAATTTCAAACAGAGGGATCAGCCCGGATAATGATAAAATCAATGCTACATTGAACCTTGAAGCCCCTAAAAACGTACTGGCGGTGCGCAGACTGTTAGGAATGTGTAACTATTACTGAAATGTTTTTCCTCAGTTAGCTACAATTACAGAACCTATACGTGATCTGCTACGGAAACAAAATACCTGGATCTGGGAAACCCAACAAGAAAAGTTTTCAAAGTATAAAGAAAATAATGACTCAACCTCCCTTACTAGCGTTCTTTGAAACAAACAGAAAGACCAGAGTAGCTGCTGATGCATCACTTTCTGGATTAGGGGCACTTCTAGATCAGCAAAATGACAGTGGGGTTTTGAAACCAGTACACTATGAATCCCGTAGTTTTTAAGACACTGAGAAGAGATATTCCAATATTGAGAAGAGATATTGAGAGAGAAACACTAGCGATTGTGTGGGCGTGTGAACGGTTTTAAGAGTTTTTAATAGGTGATGAAGTTGTTTGGTATCTGGTTGTAGGAGATTATTTTTCTAGATATATTGATATACAAAACATGAAGTGTGATTTAAGTACTGGGTCTTGATTACTTTAAGGTTAATGTATCCTGGTATCTGGTTGTAGGAGATTATTTTTCTAGATATATTGATATACAAAACATGAAGTGTGATTTAAAATCAAATACAGCCATAAAATACATAAAAAGATTATTTGCATTGTTAGGCATTCCCGATGTTGTACGAAAAGTTTGAAAACCATATTGAGTAAATATGATTTATTGGTAGAGGTATACGTTAGAGAGCTGCTTAAAATAGTGTTAACAAATTCACTAGAAAGTAAGAACCAGATGTCTCTCTAACCTTTATACGATAAACTTGAGTCTCAATTCAACAATTTAGAAACTAAGTGTAACAACCGACAAATGCGCGTGTCTTCTATACCCAATGGTAGAGTCCTGCATGCCGGAAGACCTCTTACGAACTTGGCAACGAAGTTCCCATCGTACTGGGGAAAGTCCTCAGGATTGTTTGAACACTTTAATGACATTTATGCTTTCAAAAGTTGGTAGAGAACAAAGAATTGGATTGGCAATGTCTGTATTTGGAGTAGACCTGAACTAAAAATACAAGAAAAGTAACCATACTAAGAAATATTTTTCACGTACCCAAACTATAGAACTTTCTACTTCTACTGCTGCTAGCTTAGTGTCTTTCAGTAATCCTTGATTTTAATTTTTTCAAATCGCATACAAATTTATATTGTGTCTCAGCGCAGAAAATGGCTCTAGATGAAAAACTCAAACCACACAAAAATAGAGGTGCTGTTTTTGTTGCTTAAAACCAGACAACAAAATAAAAAATGTTAAGCTACTTTGACTACTGTGTAAAGAACGACACTTTGTCGTCATGTGCCCTAGTTTTCATTCCAAGAGTAATGTTTCTAGACCTGCTAATATGTTGAAACCTGAGGCTAAAATTACTTGTTCTCTGGTAGAAGATAATAAGTTATCTAGTAGACCTAACCATTCAAACGATGTATCTCATCCCAGAGACCTTAATAGCTAACCAGAGAAATCCTGAGACCAACACCATCATACCTGTGTGCATGTTGTTTGACATAGGTTCTGAGAGTTTGTATATAGCTCAGACTGTATCCTCTGGGATTGAGTACAAATCTTTGCTTTAAGAATGAATTGAACATTCTCCGTTGAGTAATGTGAAAACTGCAGAAAAGATCCACAACAGAGCATATGTCAAACAAAGATGATTCGTACAGGTGTAACTATGAAGTATTGAGTCAGCCTAAGGTTTTTAGGGATATTGATCATGACCACCAACTGGCTAGGAAAGTTAATATCTTTGATCGATATTAAAGTGTCAAATCTACCAATTAGTATTTTAGTAGGGTCTGATCTGTCAGGTGATCGTCTTTAACTGGATTCTGGACTAGTGGCGATGAATACACCTCCAGGATGGACATTGATGGGTAAAGTAGCTGGAAGCCCAACATACGTAAATGGTTGTTTATCTACTGTTGTAACAGTAGTTTGTTTAGTCAAGGTGAAAGTGTTGCAGAATGGTGGATTCTAGACTTGATCAGGATAAAATAACCTCCTGAGCACCAATCGGAGAAGGGAATTCAGATGAATGTTAAGGATCATTTTCTGTCACAACTATAATCGATCAAGAAGGACGTTATGAAGTGAAACTTCTTTTCATTGACAACCATAATCTGTCACAACTATAATTGATCAAGAAGGACGTTATGAAGTGAAACTTCCATTCATTGACAACCATAATCTGTCACAACTATAATTGATCAAGAAGGACGTTATGATGTGAAACTTCCATTCATTGACAACCATAATCTGTCACAACTATAACTGATCAAGAAGGACGTTATGAAGTGAAACTTCCATTCATTGTCAACCATAATCTGTCACAACTATAATTGATCAAGAAGGACGTTATGAAGTGAAACTTCCATTCATTGACAACCATAATCTCTACCAAAAAAACAAAGTACTGGCTGAGAAAAGACTCCAATAAGTACGCAAATAGCTTTAAAAATAGGAATTGTTTTTAGAATATGACTCAAATATATAATGAGTAGAAATGTGCAATCGTACTTCACAGCCTTACATTTAAGCCAACATTACGTTATTTACTTAACCTCACAACTGTTGATTTGTAAACAAGTTGGGCAATTTGAACATCGTAAATGAATCTAATAAGTCGAAACTTATGACATTTAAACTCTTTGAAATAAAATAAATAGACCTATGTGTATATAAAAAATAAATTATTTAGTCAGTTACTAATTAATATTAGTTAGTATTGCAATAAGCCTATTTATTTTAGTCAGTTATTTTAAGTATAGTATAACTCATAATTAATTTCCAACATAAAAACTATTTAATGGAAAATATTTTCCACCATAAAATGGCTAGTGTTTCGGTGTATGACCAGCATTAAATTAAAACATATGGTGTAGTTAAATTATTTCCAACAGTACATTTGGAAGAAGGACTATCTCTCTTCACCCAGCAATGGAGATGAAAGCAAGCCATTTTATTGTGTTAACAATTGTTAAGTAAAATAAAATAGTAAAATTGTCATTAATATCAAGAATAAGCTAAAAATTATTTACATCAGTACCTATAACTATTAATCAAGTACTTTAAAGATATCCAGAATAATTTTAATATAATCGACATTAGACTATAATTATCGAACTTTCCAACTAATACTTGTAAAGCATTTGCCATTTCCTATTTACCTTTTATTAATAATTAGCAAGACTATCTTCCTTATTTAAAGTCTTTATTTATTTCTTATTATTTCTTATAAAATAAATCAAGACCATCACGACCAACCATGCTCAACTACAAGTAGTCTCACTCAACCAATACCTAACTGAGGTTTATGTTTTAATACTTGTAGTGATTGTTTTTCATACTAAATTATCATTTTATGTAAATATCATCAATCGATATTCATTAAATAATCACATTTGTACCCAACCTTGTGTTTGTTCCTTTGAACCTAATGTAAGTAAGTAGAAGCCCAACAGAAGTTTAAAGAAATCCATTTTACTTAATAGGCCTAATTGAGTAGTCAAGCAAAGGAAAGTTTTAATTTATTTATTTTATTAATTAAAGTAAGTACTAATCGATATATTTGTATCATTCATTATAAACTCAACAAGTGCACTTACACATAAATAATCATTATGTCAATTGGATAGATGTTATCTGTAAGAAAAATATTTGATAAAATACGTTTTTTATGAACTTTTTTCTTCGCATAAAACCAACAATATTCGAATTTTGGAGAAATAAATAAAATAGGAAATCTGTCAATATTAGAGAATTTCAGTTTCCAAAACAATCTGGAGTGTCAAATACGACAAATGATGACAAGAACTGATTGAGAGATTATTGGGAAAACGTCGATAGTTCTCTTAGATTTGTGCGGTATATTTTAACTGAAGATCGAGAAAGTACATTCATATTCCTTTTAAGTGTTATTTCTTAACTTAGGTTAATATATAGTTGAATACTATCGACACGTTATTTTTGGCTAAGATAAGTTTGTATTTTAATTTATTAATATGCTTACATTATAGTCTCTTTCCATAATGGTGTTAGATTATATTATTAATATTGTTTAGTTTATTAGTTGATACGTCAATGTTGTATGTAAGAATTTTCGTTGCACATGATCTCAGTGAGTTAGATAAGTATTGACATTTATTCCTCCATAACATTTAAGATAATATCTGATAGGCGTGCTTGGTTTTAAGGTCAATATACAATAATACACAATCGACTCTTTTTTCATTTTAAGCCAATAATTTATTTACCAGTTAATGAAACCAGTTTTCCTATTCATGAAATAAAAAAAATATGAAGTCGATTTCAGCTCCAAATCTTGATATCGATAATTTTATATTAGGCTTATTTTATCAGATAATACACTATTAAAAAAAAAACAAGTTGTGTATTTTTTTATACACAACTTGAGTAATGGAAAATGAGCGTATTTCCTTACTCCATTATTAAAGTTATCGAATAGAAAAACTTTTACTTTTCCAAAACAGACAATACATGTTTTATGGCATACAAAGCCAGAGTTGATAATATCCTATAAAGGCAGCTTGGTCTACTACTTAACAATATTTACAGTATAATTATAAGAAATAACTTAAGTCTAAGGCTCAGTTTGCCATTAAAGGTTTTTCATTTCCTGCGTGATCCTTCCCAATCTTTTCGTCTTAATTGTTCTTATGTAACGTCGTATACATTTGTTTAATTTATTGTAGGTGTATATTTGCTACCTGCGACAAGAATAAGATATTGTTTTATAACTGTGGTTTCACTCATCGGGGTTTGTCTCTTACACTCTCATTAATTACAAGTATAAATAGGAATAGGAAATAGGAAGTGTAAAGATTCCTGTTAATTAGAAGTCTAAATAGTAAATAAAGTTGAAATAAGTGCAAAAATGCAAAGTTAAGAACAATTGTGTAAGCACTATGGAATATTGAAATACAAACTTTACTAGTTCTTAATATTCTTAAAGTGTTTCTTGCTGAATTTAAATATTTTTACCATTTAACAATTGGTTTTGTACTATCATTATATTTATGCCATATGAATATCTAATTTGATTTAGAAGCGATGATAGTTTAAAAATCCTAGGATACAAAATAAATAGATATTACATTCCATACATTTTTGTGCTCTGAATATCTTATCCTTTTTTGTATATGGTTTTACGTCTATTTTGAGTTTATCAACTGTGGGTCATGACTACATTATTTAACTAAGTGATGACTATCCGATTGTAATTTTATAAAAAAATTACAATATTTTGAAGAAAACATTTATTGACTTAAAAAATTCAACAATTACAAATTTGTACTATAATACAATCAAATGAAATATAAAGATATAACATATTAAATTCATACATCGTTATCTACAGGGATTAGATCCCCACTACTATTGACTCTGAAAAACTTGGTTGTAATTTGTTGAGTTTGGTTGTCCAAGCATTGTAACGCAATTATTCTGGTAGGGTCTTTTATGCATATTTCTATTGATTTCTGAATGTCTTCTAAGACTTTTTTATTAGCACAAACTGGTAATTTTTCTTCACTTTCCCTAAGGAGATACTTCTTATTTCCGGCCTCCATTTCGTCACTTTTTCGATAATTTTTTTGATTTTCTTTTAACTTTTCTTCATACATAGCTAGGATCTTGCTATTCTTCTTCTTTCCTTGACCACTTGACCCTGGACCATCTCTTGACTCCAACCAGGACCACACAGCATACATACACGCAGCAGCACCCACTAATAAAGCTCCCTTAACAACAACTGACATATCAAGAGGTAACTTCTTCAAAAAGGCCATGGTACGTTATAACTGGTATCACAGAGAAATATCAAAGTATTCGCAGAAAACACAGAGCAAATGAAAAACACGTCTAATCAGAGTTTGAAAGCAAGAAACACAAGTTTCCGTGGTTACATCAGGTTTTGTTACGGGTTCATGTATTATTTGTATCCTGGGAAACACGAGTAATTGATGAAACAGTTTTGCGTTAAGCGATATATTTTTAGACATGTAAGGAGCTAAATTAAAACATTTAGATAACCAAAGTATTTTAGTAATAATAATTTATACAATATTTTTGTTTCTTAATAAATGAACACGACTAAAAAGATGAGATCGTTTACATGAAAATATTATTTAAAATGTAATATTTGTAATAATATGTATTTGCTGTGGTATATTAATATGAAGAGCTACTTGCGCAGGTGAACGATTGACGTGTAACTAATTGCACTTATTAAGAAGAAAAACGTTAAATAAGCTCTGATTGAATTTTTAATGTTATCTTTGCCTTTGAAATAATGTAAAATACATTAAAAGTTAATCAATTTCGGTTCTGATATATTCAAAGAAATACGTAGAACTATTTGCAACCAAACAATTAAAATCTTGTTATAAATAATTTTAAAAATGGATAAATTTAACATTTATTCAACACCTCTCTGACCGTCCCCCTGAAACGATGAAATGTCACTAATGAAGTGAAAAAGTATGTTCTTTGTAACCATTGTGATTTACAAGATTTTAATTATACAGGTGAATTCATACAAAAGTTGAGAAAGCGTTTCTATATTTTTCCACCTAGTTATATATATATATTACATAAATGTGTTTACAATGTATACATAATATAACAAATGACTACTATTGTATAATAAAACACCACATGGCTTCCCAACATAGAATACTTGTTTTCATAGAATACTGGCGTCTTGTTATGAAACAATGTATTTTGTCAAACCAAATCATAATCAAGCTTAATTTAACTATATGACATATATTAACATATAATCTATTTCCCTATAATTATTTAACTCGTTCAACAAAAAAGGTAGTTCTGATGGATTTACAATATGCGAAAAGAATAATTTGGGTTTAATTAAAGGTTTAGACAGAATGCAACTTAATGACTGAGCTTGTGCAAACGACCAATTTGCAACGTACCACCACAGTTAGCAACTGTTGCGAGGGAATTTATCAAGTGTTATGCTACCAAACTATAATAAAAAGCTATATTTTATTAAGTATCATAAAACACAATATTGTTATTACTCAGAAAATCAGATTATGCCTTCATTTATACATTACAATATACTGATTAGGTCCAAATATTTGGAATGAAATAAGTAATATTTCAACTTTAAAATTAGAATCATTAAAATTCATTGTTGCATCATGACACAAGAAGATATTATTTTCCGTGAGTTTACTAGTCGTTAGAAGCTGGCCGGGGGGGGGGGGGTCATGAAAATATTAAAGTAAGGTTTATTAGAGGCTCATCTTAAACTTGTTTACCAATGGCGTAACAGAAATTAAATTTGGATAATCATGATAAAAAAGATAGCGTTTATACTTATTTATATTGCCGGTGTGGTGTGCCGTAAACTCAATGTTCTAGTCTACAAATAAAACAATAGATTTAAGAATGAAACAAACAACTCAATTCAGGGATCAAAGTAGTTAGGTTTGATGATATCGACAGAAGTGGAATGGTAAGGATGAACATCGCTATCTGTCAGGACCTACTACTGAGAACCATCGACCTCTCTTGTTATATCCCTGCTTCTAACTCGTGGATTATCAACTCTGTCAGGAATCATTACACATTGCTTGACCTACCTTAATTGCTTTCTTACTTACAAACCGTTCCTTTTTCAACTAAACACTGTTGGAGCCTAGTGAACAGTTAGGGATTTGGAGCAGGTATAAACGGATAACGGTTGTGATTTTCGCGTTGAGCAGCAAGTCGATTCTCATCACAGAACTATATAATTAATAACGATATTGCACAGTGCACAAAATCCTGTTAATACTGTTATTTTTATTTGAACTCGTAAACTAAATGCATTTCGGCATTATCCTGGTAACCATACGCTATGGTAAATTATGATATAGGTAAAAGTAGTTATATAATTGATTTGAACATAACACAATCACGTTTTGGTATTTTAAAACTGACATAATTCATATTGTGGTTACATTGTTGTTTTTATAATTATTTAGTAACAATTTAAATCATGTTAACATTAAATAATATGATTGTAACACATTAGACGACTCATTCGTTAAATACTGTTCTTTGTTAACTGATGCTTTCAGGTATTAAAACGTTAAGCTTGTCAGTCAACATTGGATTTTCTTTAAGTACAATATACTAATTGTAAGATAATTTATAAACAAGTTTTAAGCAGTTTGTCTCCTTTCCCACCTGCTTTTAGATACATAAAACCTCTTATATTAATTAAAAAAAATTTCAAAAATTATAAATACAAAATTTTAAGTAAGTTTAAATAACAATAAAACTTGACAAACGACAACAAAAAACAGTAAATTTAGATTTATCACGATTTGAGAGTTTATAATAGTTGTGAAAATCATATTGGAATAAACTTTTAACTGAAAAAATTCGTTTATTAATCACGTTTGAGTATTTTTTTAAAGATCGCTTATTTAGAGCAAAGTCAGTAAGATAAAATTGGATCGAGAGGCAAACAAATTTAGTGATTGAGGATAGTAGACTATAATAGATGACGTTATCTGTCAGTATTCTTAAAGTAGGACCTTACTATATAGCAGTTTCGTGAAGGTTATGTGAATATAACACATTATATAGTTAGTCAATTATTTATATTAATAGTTGACCCTAACTATTGAAATGGGCCATATTTTATCAACAACAAGAGTCACTTACAGGTGAAAAAGTGGCGTGTCTCTCACTGCATTTGTTTAGGAAAAAAACCTTTTGAAAGGATATTTGTTTTGTGTGGATTTATATTAGGATATAATAAAAAAATCTAGTAATAATAATATTTATAATATAAGTTAACGATTATAAATGTTTTTACAATAAATGTCTAACTAAAGTAAAAAACTCCACTCTACTGTTTTACATTAAAAACACACAGTCATCCGCCCGCCTCAGGTCCTGTCATTTCAGCTCTCATTGAATTTTTAATTTAAACTTTGCTTTTAAAATAATGTAAACATAAAAACACTTTATTAGTATGGATGGCTATGCAGCCAAAAGAAACTTGACGGCACACTTAATTCTGCCAGGAGTGTTTCTTAATGATTGTGAATTTAAAAGTCATGCTTAATGCAAATGTAAATATATTTACAAAATAACAACAATTGCATATTTATTAGTACTTAAAAAACTATAACAAATTTATTTTGAGTTTAAAATCAACTAATAAGAGATTTTATTTCAAGCCAACAGATCGATATGTACTTAACCGCATAACTGTTACAACAAAACAAGACGGCAATTGGAAAGTCGTAGGTAAACATTTTATCACGAAAACATTTTTATGTCACGAAATCGTCAATATTTTAATATTGGATGGTAAAATAAAACGAAAATAAATCTCACTTTATCAGAAAACTACAGTATTACAAACAATCTGGTGTGTCCTTTCACGACAAACGGTGACAAGAACTGATTGAGAGAGTATTGGAAAAATGTCGATATGCTCTTGGATGTTTGCGATATATTATAACTGAATTGGGAAAGTATGATGGCTACATTCGTATTATATAAAATGTTATTTCTTTCTTTTTTTAAATATAATTAACACAATCGATGAGTTATTTATTGTGGAATAAGTTAAATTTGTATTTTGAGCTAGTATTAAAATATGCATACATTATAGCTTCTCACCATTATGGTGGTAGAGAGTATATGAAATAGTATTGTTTAGTATTGTAACTGATTTTTAATTGAATATGTACATATATTATCGTTGAATACTATCTACGTGGGTTGATAAGCTTTCAGTTTCAATCTTCCTTATCATTCAAAATCTTGTGATATGCGTGCCTCTTATCAAGATCGTTATAACATTATAGACAATGGATTCAATCTTATAAAGCCCAGTTTTAGTAGTTGTAGCAAACTCAAATCAGTCTTGAGTGTTTAGATTAACTTTATAAATCAAATTTATGACTTCCACGATAAACGTATACGTATAAACGAACTATACATATCGTCTAAGACATTTTAATTTGAGTATTTAAGTATGCAATAGTACGTAATTCTCAATATTCTCCCTAGCTCTCATGAGCTCTCACTGTTTTCACTCTCCCGCTCTCAATGTTTAACTAATACCTTACATATGTATAATGTTATTACATACATACAAGCAATTACAAAGTTACTACGTTTTAAGGTATGTATTAAATGTTCAAAAATTAATGGATGGTAGAAATTTACAGATATATGAAAAGAGTAGATTAATAATACTGTAATAATAATAATAATAATAATAGTTATAATACTAAATTAGAGACAAGTTAATTTAAATTAAAATACAATGATTATAATAGATTTTCCTCAAAATCACAACAAAATGATTCAAAATGATGACAAACACAACATAACTATCCAAACAACCTTTATGGTAATATAAAGATGGAAATAGCGCATAGTTAATTAATATCAGACTTAAAACTGCTTATTGCCTAAGTCATAAAGCCAACCATTAAATAATCTATTAAGTTCTAAATCTACTCAATAATTAGGTTATTGCCTAAGTTTCTAAGAGAGGTCATACTTGCGTCATTAACTGAGACGTAAGCTACATAATAACCAAGACATTATCTACACCTTAGGGTTAAATAATATATAAGAGATTGCTTAAGACTTAATGTCACTCAATAATTATGTTACTACCTATGTTCCAAACTAACCCTATAAAAAAAGTAGTATCTACTTCTTAGAGCTACTCAATAATTAAACCATTACATAGGACCTAGAGATACCATTTAGAATCTATACCACTTAAAAAAGTATATTTTCAACTTATATTATTTCGCATAGTTAAATTAAATAACAGTAACCACTATATTCTTATTTATCTATGCACCCAAAGTAGTCAATATGCAGGCTTAATTGAAAACAAGTGGTTGCAAACCACTCTCCCATCCAGCTCAAAACAGATGTTTCGTACCGGCACACACTGGTCTTCCACTACTACCTGCTACTCTCAACACAACTGGTTTCCGTCGTTGTCTTTAGCGTGTGAGTTGGTGTCTGGAATCAGATCACCACCACACCACCACAGTTACACCAATGAATACACATATATGGGTTATATCCTCCCAGACCTTGACCTTGTTTACGACATTATTACAAGATAATAGCGTGGAACAATATTGAGAGTGGCTGTTCCTCGGATGGGTGACCGTCTGAGCGATCGCTTCTACCCGGCCTGTCTACCCGGTTACTGGCGGAGGTTCGGAAGTCACTTTTAAGTCGCAGATTAAATGTTAGTGAGGGCTTCACAGCCTAACTTCTCCTAGTAAAATAAGGCTTCCATTAACTAGTTTAAACTTTCTTATCCTCTTTTAATCTTAATTTCATGTTTTGGTCCTTTGTTAATATTTTAAAGTAGCAAATTCAGTGACCATAGTCAAGTGTTCAACCTCATTTCTTTGTGCGGTCTCCTCCAGGCAGCCGTGTCTATATTATTGTTGGTCTAACTTAATGTGCTGTATAATCTCTTTTGTAAACGATTCCTCCAAAGTCTTACGTAAAGATCAAGATGATAAGACTACAGTTACGGCTGCACCTTCTGCCTTCCTCAACATCAAAGACACAACTTACAAGGTATTTTGCTATGCACATCTATTTGCAATGTCTTAGTGTTATCAGTGTAACCAACACTTTCATTTTATTTCTGCTTCATCATCCTCGCTACGAATAATCCTGTAAATAATTTATGTATCAACGTTACTCTTAACCACGAGTCACTTTGGATATTACGGTAAACTACCTCCTAATATTTAATTTTCACTGATTATCCTCTAGCCACTCAGCAATAAAGTCGTTCCCGAGCTCCTAAATATAATAAATAACTGTTACGGTCCAACAGGGACCAAATAAATAGCCAATTCCCTTCTGGCTACTAACTGATACTTTTATTTACACGCTCTAAATAGCTAACTCAGACACTATGAATTACTCATATTTACAAACTTAAATTATTAGTAAGACACTATTTAATGATGTTTATCACCAATATTTACAGCAATTAATGTTACTTATCACACACGAGTCTCCATTCATAAAATTCCTGACACTGCTCGGTATACTGTCACTGTTAACACCGTGTCACTAGACTGTCATAATTAAATACTGTCACTTGACTGCCACCGTCACCTCTACTGAATCAACCCACTCTGTAGAGTAGACTGTCCCTCTCTCACTGACTGACTAACTGTCAAGTCGGCCGAAGGGTGTCTTAATATAACGAAGAGGTGTAAGCCCAGAAGATTCTGGAACTGCTAAAGTTATTCTGGGAGCGGGATCTAGATCTTTCTCGGTGCCAATTCAGGAAGGGTCTTGATTCACTAAAGGCGAATTATTTGTCATTCAAGCTATTCCTGGAAGAACTAGAATGGCTTGGAGGGCAGTTACCTGGGCAGGGAGGGTGATGCTGGTGGTGATTGTTGTGCGTGATCCGCAACTTAAATAAACCCTAAAGGACTAAATACTTACGTCATTACCTAAGTTTCAAATCTACGTAGTACATTTTTGTTATATGAGTCTAAAAGATACTTTATAGTTAAGCTGTAACATAGGTCCTAACCTACACAGTAATAAAGGCATTACCTAAGTTCTAAATCAACTAAATAACTAAGTAATTAATTAGTACTAAGGAACATAATATATACGTTACTACCTAAGTTCCAAATCTACCCGATAAATCATTTGTTACCTAATTCTTAGTTACACTCATCAGTTAAGCCATTTCATTGGCCGGAATAGCTATCATTACTTAAGTTACAGAGACACCCAATAATAAAGCCAGGACGAGGATCTTAAAAAAATCTAACAAGTTATTCATTAATAAATATCTAAATGTACTGGCCTCTTTCGCGCATATCCATCTTTTTGTTTCGATGATGTTTGGCATCAGAATAGATTATGCTATAATTATGTTTAGAACAGTAAGAACAGCCTCCTTAGCTTATTTTAAGTTAAGCTAACATTTAATTCAGTTAGCTAGGATTCTGAAATTTCCGATTTCGGGAATTCAGTTAGTCTTTTTGTTTAGCTATTTTTTTTTTAGCAGACTGAACTAAATAAATTGTTTCATCCAGGCATATGTTGCTGAGATATGAATCTACACTTTAAATTAGGATTAGGATAATCATATTGTGAGATTTATTGAAGGTTTCTTCTGTTTTAGTATATATGATTTTCCTCTTAAATAAAAATTAAATCCAAAATATCAGTTACTTTATCTCGCTGTTTATTCGTTTGAAGTTGAATACACAAGACATTTTAAACAATATGCATTATTGATATTAACTGGAACTATAAAAGAATATCAACATTTTAGAATTAGAACTATGAAACAGTAAACAATTCCATTTAATTGTTTTCATTATCATAATATGGGATTAATATTAAAGTTTGATAAGCTATAAAAATAAAAGTAACCCCCAGGTTTTAATTTAGGCTACTTTAAATATTTGGTAACAAACAACTTATTAACATTTTTTGTTTATTTAGAAAATAACTAAGTTAGATAGACTTCAAAATAATAAAAACATATACGTAATACAAAATTCCCATCACTAAACAAATTTAAGTAAAACATTCTTTTGCTGCAAATTCAAAAAGTGAAAGTTGTGTGTGTATTCATTAATAAAACGAATTACATTTGATATTTCAAAATTGACAAATGTATATACAAATAAAATCTAAGCAACAATAAATAGCTCATATAGTTTGTATTGATATTGTGATAAAAAATATTTAAAAATGACATATAAATCTGACTTATAATAACATCGTTTGGTTAACTGTCAGAATGATTTATTGCATTAATAAGGAAAGGGTGGGAAAGGTACGGTAAATCAACGACCCGTATCGCCGAACGTTTCCTGTTTTTGTCTGTTTTCGGTGATTTACCGTCGTATTGGAGGGACTCTCTTTGTTTCGTTCCCTTGATCTAGTGATTTTCTTACTAAAAACATTACAAATGTGTTAAAAGTCTAAATCAGTTAGTTTAATAAAGTGAAACCCCAATTCCATGATGTAATTTTCTGAGTAATCCACCTTGTTACAGAATAAAGATAAATTATAAATAATAGATTAAGTACAATAAATTTCACCCCAAAGAAAAGCTAAAACGTGCAAAAAATACACTAAATCAATTAGATGATAACTAATGTTGTGATTGTCGTGTTATATTTTGAACTCTAGTGCCTTTTAATGTAAACAACAAACTGACTACTAAATATAATCACTTAGTTTGTTTATTGAAGCCCTAATAATATGAAAAATAATTGTTTTGCGTGATTTATGAAATATTCAGAAAACTCTACTGCAATTAGAGTTTGGGATTTGATATTCTTTCTATGTGGTTTGGGGGGAGAATCTTTTATATGCATCTAAAGAAGTGTCAATGATGTGAGACTCTCGCCCCTTAAGGCGAGTATAACCAGCAGAGCGCTCCTACAGCACGTTCTGGAACTACGAGGAGATTGGGAATTTTATTACCAATTGCGTGACGATATTGGCCAGCCGTAACCATAACAATGCCTTGAAACCTTGCATACCTGCCACGCATTATCTCTTTACTAACACCTACCTGAAAACATATTAATTTGAATACGTGATTATGTCTGCAAGTAAACATTTGTATTGCTCTATTTTGCTCATGGTAAGTTGGGAGATTTGTTTAAGTCCAATCTGACAAGTGGTAAGGGATATAGTATAGCAACACACCAGATTCGGAAATATATGTACATCTATGTTCATCAATATCACAGTACAATATAAAATTACGTATCAAATGTATTTAATCAAAACCTAGATATATTAGAGTGTGCCTCCTTTCTGAGAACTGCGCTAGTCAGTGTTCCAAAATCTTAATGATTGCACGGATGCAGACGACGCACTCTAATTCGTATCTTTGATCAAATATCGTCCCAATAGAGAGACTATCTAGGGGGTTTTCGTCATAACTTGAAGCTTGAACTGTCGCAGGAGGAAGTACATTTACTAATAGAATACCAAACGAAGAATGAAAATTGAAAACTCCCAAACGCGTCAGCTATTATACTGTGTTTTTCCAAAGTGAAAATGGGCTCCACACAAAACTTTGACTATTTGTATTATTATGCCCTTACAAATATGTTATGTAATAAATGCATTGTATATACCAATATGTAAATAAAGTCTTACACAGTTATTATTATTATTATATAAAAGACAACATGACAAATGCCCTCCCAACAGTAGCTGACAGAGGGCTTTCATTACAAGCTGAGTGTTTTCACAAGCTCAGTCAAAGTAGAATCTGTCCAAACTTTGTTAATTAATCCCCAACTATTTTCCTCCACCCACTCAAACTCCAGTGGTACGTTATAATTTGTGTTGTTGGACGTTAATTCATTGTAATGCACTATGCAGATTTCGTGAACATGATAAGTAAATTAGTTCCTATTTTCACAATATTTAAAAGTAGAGTTCATAAATAATATTATAAGATTACTTCAAACGGGTTTTTGTCATCCATGAAGACTTTTATGTAATCTCAAGACGTATTTTTTAGATTATGAATTTGTGATTCACACTTTGTATTGTTTATGTTTACGTGATCAAGTGGAAGAGAAGACTCTATAATCCTAACTTCGCCACTAAAACAAAAGCTTTTACATTAATTCATTATTATATGTTGAACATTACATATTAATTACATTACATTACATTACATTAAACATTACATTACATATAAATTTACAGGGATACATTAAGTAATCATTACTAAGTAATCACATAAGAGTAAATGTCAGTTTTTACGCGTTGCCATTATTAATGAATATCTGTTAAACACTGGACAAATCCTTACACGTGATAAATCCAAGTAATTTCCAATAGATCTGAAACGTGTACTAGAGATTTGTATATGGAGGGATGTAAATAAAAGAAAGAACCATGATAAAACAAATTCAAATTTTGTTACCAAGTTATAATATAACAAATTCATATTTTTAACGAATGTACGTAGTTTATACCTTTTTGATTTATGGACTGTATGAGGACATTAAACTAAGTTTATATAAGTATGGAGGAATGATAATTGTATTTTTTAAATATAGTTGATATTTGTTCTGTTCTAAATGACAAAGACGGAATTTTAAATTATTAAATCCATATACATTTGCTGTATAGTTATTATAAGGAGTCAGTAGTCAGTGTGTGCCAGTACGGCTTGATAATCACTTTTTAAGTGAAAATCGTACAAACTTAAAAATTTTTTCCCACAGTAGTACAAAAAATAGCGTAAATATTAGTTGTGAAAGCGATGAATTACATTTTTAGGTCATTATAATTTATTTTAATAATAAATCGAAATTTAAGTAGTAATACGCATTTACGATATAAGGTGTTAACCTTGGATGTATATCTAGTGTTTATATTTGAAAGAGTTTAATTCATACATAAACACACTCCTTCAAACAAAATTCATAAAAAAATTTTTAAATTATTAATTTTGTACATTTTTAGATTGGAGGGAGCTTTGAAACGAGGTGAAGGTAGTGGAGAGATTCTGTGTTTGATTTCAAAACACCTTTATAATAACTTTCGTGTCAAATCCAAGCAAACATATTTTGAAATAAAGCTTCAATCAAGACAGAGTCTTTAAAAGCTGTTAATATAAATTACCAAGGATTACCAAAGAGCTGTTATTTGGCATTCATAATTAAATAAAATATCCTCGTTAAAATACACTGAAATTGAATATAATCTGATTTACAATTTCTCATTCAAAAGAAGAAGCTAAATTACCTGCTACTGGTCATAATTTGACTCCTAAATATTCTGCGTAACTTTGCACATGAAAGTCTTCGTTACCTTTACAGTTCGAGTTTCGGTCATTTAGGATTAAGTCTCTCGAATAACAAAATAACCGACTTTGATCTTCATGCATTTTTACTCAAACTTTTAATGGTTATTTTTTGCTAATAATGATACTTTATGATAATTAAACTATACAGATAAAATATGTTTTATACATAGATATAGTATGTTTTATACACATAAATTGTTCATTTAAGAACATGTTTGAAATGTTTGTTTTTGAATTAGTGTATTTAAAATTTATACGATTCTTAAGTAACTTTGTTTTTATACGTTAAACATATGTATATCGTATAAAATAAGAAAACCAGTGAACCAATCTGATGAAGCAATCCTGGCGAGGCTTTTAGCCTCTCAAATATTTCAGTAAATTACCGGAAATGGTCAAAAACAGGAAACGTTCGGCGATACGAGCCGTTGATTCATCGTTCATATTCCACCCCTTAATATCTTCACTAATTATTAAATCTACTGACGTACCAATGGTTCTTATACCATATCAGGTTTCGAGTTTTTTTATATTCGGTTTTAAGCTATCAAAATATAATCACATCCAGTTTAGGCAAGTTATAAAACAGTATCTATAACCATATCATACATTACCTGATGCTTAGTAGAAAACTTAAGTACACACAGATACATAGTTGCACGAACTTGCTGTAGTAACGATCTTTACTAAACAAGCACTCTTTAAATGTGAACGCAGTCAAATACACAGGCTACGTATTTATGATATTAACATACACTCTGAGTAAAATTTAAGTTTAAATATTTGTTTTTAATAATAAATGGCATAATGTTTTAAGGTACAACGATTTTCCAAGTGAGATATCTATTCAGTCATTCAATGAAATATTACATTTCAACTTTTACACTATACAATATTATAGAAACTTTATATTATATATACTAAATTACTATTTCCATATTCTATTACTTTTAAATTTTTTGTTTACACCATAGTAAGGTTAAATTTGATTCCAACAAACCTTCAATATTATATAAAATTAGGTTAAAGTTTTTACCAAGAACATATTTATTGTATAGTAAAGGGAATGGTTAAAAACTACTTACTGTAGATAATGTCATGCCAGGAGTTGCTTTAATTCGTACATGTTGCTTTACTTCTAACTTAAATGTATTTATAATTGTTTCATAAATTGTAATTTCATTGTACCATCATTTTAATCTCACAATATACTGTATAGCAAAAATATTTACACATATATTTTATAATTCTTTAACATATTGTTACGATGGGGCCCAATTCCCTTCGTATTATATGTGGTTTATGCTGAGTTATGCTGAAGCGAGAAGAGAGGGAAGACCGGGAGTTGATGTAGAGGTGGGCAGACGGAGAGCGGCAGCTGAGGGACTCAGGTGCACCGACGGACCTAGGAGGAGGCGATGGACATCCCGACACCCCTAGACACCTGAAGACGTGGCTTACTGGTAGGGTAGGCGTGGTGTGATTTATGTCGCGTAGGGAAGTTGTACAAGTTATATTGGTAGGGTCACGCGAGTGGCAGTACCGCCCAAAGATAGAAATAAAGGTAAGAGAAATATTTGTGTTTGGGTCTATTTTATCCTCTGGACTACCAACCCCCTAAGCGACCCCCCTTCACCGAGGGGGACGTGACAATATAGATAACATTAAACAATAAATGTAAAAAAGAGGTTAAAATAATATATTTAATGTATAATATAGCCCATAAGATTATGGCTCCTAAACGTCAGGTAGTGGTAAAAACAATCATAAAATGTAGTTTTTATTAGGGGGAAAAAAATAAGAAAGGGAAAAAATCTCGAAAGTAGAAATTAACACTATCAAGCAAATTATTGCCACTGATTCTGTACTTAAAGAAAGAAAGTCTGCCTCAGCACAGCACTGTTCATCTGAGAAAATGGTTTATCCAATCTAATAAATGTACCATGATATACGACCTTTCTTATAAAATGTTTCAAATATAACATAAGATTTAGCGTTTTTAGCAATAGATCAAGTTTATTTCCTCATAACATACGGTATAACAACATAATGGTAACAGAGTAATATGTAAAAACTGTAATCAAGTTAATTTAGTAAAATATAATTTCAAAATATTACAAAGTATATAAAATGATCATAGATAGTTATATTTTCAGTTTAAATACCTGAAACATGTTTAATCTCATGTCAATCATAATGAATGTTACAAAATGCGGTTGATTGTAGCTTAGACATTTTAAGATATAATAAAATTGATTTAGTTACTATTAGTTTTTTCCTCTCTATACACGCACCATATAACGTCATAGGAATGTAATATTGTTGGCTGGAAGAAATATCGCTCTTCGAAGCTTAATATTGAAAATATCAAATATTCTTTAGCCACAACCATAACTGAAGTTACATCTAATATGTAATATATAGATCACTGATGTATTTAACATTTACTCTCTTCAATTTAGAAGAATTATTTATGCTTTTTTGTATAGTAAACGTTTATGGTTGATATAATACTGAGGATTTTTCAGAACATAATTAAGGTGTGTAAGGGGTGAACAATTTGCTTGTTGAGTGAGTGGATGGATTACTAAAAGTAGAATATTTGACTATTTGATAACAAATTTAAAGAAAGTTTTCAAAGGATGACTGTCATAGAATATAAATAAATGTTAACCTTTCTTGATAGTTTTAGTGACGGTAAAAGGTGAGATGTAAATATACTTTCCATACAGACTTACACCATCAAAATTCATCAACTAAATATCATGGAGATTCAAAACTAACACAATTGACTATAAGTTTGTTAAATAAAATAGTAACAGAATTAAAAATATAGTTGAAATTAATAAAAATTATTGCACATATTTATTATCCAAACGCCTAAGTATAGAAGAATTTATGAAGGCCTAATAAATTAATCAACATCAACACCCACCATTTGCACTTTCGTACCTAACATTTCCCACTGGAATACCAACTCTCTGGCCAGACATTGTTATGGATTATGTAGTTCACAATTCCATGGAACGTGGACCAAAAGTAATAAACAAGAGCATTCTTCTACATTACCTAAACGTTAATTCTTCAATTCTTAATTAGATGTTTAGTTATATTAATATTGTAATAAACCATGACTTCAGAGCATAAATTACTTTCCAAAGAATTAATAAAACGTCAGATATCGTAAATCTTCCCACAAACAAGTCGTAAAGTATACAATCATTCCTGGTTTATGGTATGATCCCGTTTTGTTGTTCTTGCAAGTAATTTCCAACATGTGATTGTGGCTCTCAAGAGTGTTGTAAGGTAGCTAAGGAGAACTAAGTTAAATATATGAATAAAAGAAGATTTCAGATAATATTACTAACAACAATAATAGAAATGGAAAACTTCATATTAAATGTTTTGATAGAACCATTTAGATATTTTCTGTTTTATGTTGGATGTATTAAAATTAGTCAGCGAGTCACAAGAAGCCCTCTGAACCAAGCGTCTTATTTTCATTGAAACAACAAAAGTCATGTTGTGTACCTGTTGAATTACTAATTATGATTTGTGCACTACATTACTTGTGCTATTTTGATGGAAATAAGCGCATCAATATCACAGAGGCAAGAAGTTCAGAGGACTTCTTGTAACTCGCCAAATATAATATATAAATAATAAAACGTATTATAAATATTATTCTTGGGAAGCTCGGCGCTAAAATATAAACATATGATCATATGATATTGCTTTAGATTACCAACACAGGACTTTAAAGGACTGAAGAAACACTCACAAGAGATCTTGCAGCTCTCGAAGGATATTTTAGAACCTGGAAGCTAAATACAAACTTATAAAAATAATCTCCTTGCACTTATGTAATAGACGGGCTTTGTTTCCATGGAAACAGTAAAGAAAATAACAAGTTGTATTTGATTTTATTGTTAGAATTCTGAATGAAGAAGTTTATATATTTAAAAAAGACAGTTATTAACATGTGTATGGTGTAAGAATTAATTTGATGACTATGAATGGAATACCTATACCGGACCCACTAAATATTTTTTTAAAAATGCTTCTGAACAGAGGAATTTATTCACGATTAAATTAAAAAACTATGTAACATTGGTTGAGGTATGCAGTGGACCAAAAGGAGTGAAATTCAGAAATGAAAGGTACAGATTGCTTTATTTTATTTAGTAACTGTAAGCACAGCAATAAAACTAATAACTAAGCTTTGTGGTGATGATGGCACTATTGACATTATTATTAAAATATTATATGAACTATCCTTTATTTAATAATAAAATGTAACTTATGAAGTTTATGTGTTCAAAACTGCAAATAAATTACCTAATGAAACATATAAGGATGTTTAAACAGATAGGATGAAATTTTAAAATTTCTATTCTTTGGCAAACTTGTCTGAACTTGATTTGAAAAAAGCCTTATTTGGGACCATCTTGTAGCGCGCATATATGATACTAACTTAAGGAAGAAACATTTAGCTGTATATAAATAAATAAATAAAAGAGCTCTCACTCTAATGCTACTATGTTTATCAGATGAGCAAGCATGTACTTTGGCACAGTCAATGAGAAAATCCCTCACAAAAATGAATGTGAAAGCTCATGAGATTATCAAAAGTACGTTTTGTGGTAGCAAGCGTGATAAAGGGGCAAAATATTGACCTGCTTTCAGAAAAACTTGGAATCTATGTGGAAAACAAAACCATATATGTGCTCACAGAACATAAACAAAAATTAAAGGAATTGATAGTTTTAATGAAATGAAAAACAAAAGAAATCTTCCTGTCAATTATGTATCAAGAACTCTAAATGAAACAGAGTCAGCATATGCCTAAATAGGAAAGGTTTAAAGGTATGGTCAATACCTCTTTTAGAAATACGACATCACAGTGGAAACAGACAAAGTTTACGAATGGTGAGAGGATAGGTTTGGTATAGTTGTAAAAGAGGACTTAATAGTCCTAGCATCACCATTTGTACACTTTTGTCAATAAAGCCATTTTTAATTTTATTGCAAACAGACCACAAGCATCTAGAGACTATTTTTAAAAAGCTGTTGATTATTTCTCCAAAAGACGCCAAAGTATGCTCCTACGATTGCAACAATGTTCATTTAATAGTGTATATCGACCTGGATGCTTGTTGCAGATTTATAATCTAGAACTTCTGTTTCTCAAGCTAATAAACTTTGTAGTACATATGAGTTGATATTTGGTATGAGAAAAGAAGAAGTACAGTATGTTATGAAATTAAACAATGAAAATCTTTTAATCGTGTAAATGAGCGTTTGCCTCAAATAAAACAAAGTACAAATGACGATCCTGAGTTCAGACGATTGGGCGATGTTAATCAACGTGGATTGCCTGAAAGAAGATTTCCCGACAGTTGGGCCATATTATGATAAAGCCTGGTTATGAAGATGAAATAATTTTAAAGGTTGAGGGTATAGATCAGCGGTTCCCAACCTGGGGTACGTGTACCCCTTGGGGGTACGCAACGACCTGATTGGGGGTACGCCGAAAATATTTGGTAATGGCGGACTTAATGTGTTTGTCGTACGTTACCTACGTGGTGGTTGAAAAGTACAGTACTGGCGCGCCGAATCGTCCGATGGTCTGACTCGCGCTCGCTCGTCAAGGTCAGTTAGCCCTCTGCCGCTCCCCCTCCCCCACTCACTTAGCCACGCAATGCACTGCTACCGTACCGTCAGTCAGTGCTCGCATAGTTCACTTGCATAGTAGTTGACTGTCGTCTGTCGCTCTTCATTACGTGATTTTATGTTCAGTTTACTTTTTACTTGCTTATTGTGCGTGTTAGTTTTTGACTGATTTGTAAACCATTTAACTGTAATCAAGAAGATGGAAAAGTGGTTAAAAACTGGATCAGTTAAAACGAATCAGACTGATACGGCAAGTCAGGTGCTTAGCAAGCCTAGTACGTCCTGGGACTCAGCAGCAGAAAATTCTTCTTGTGTGAGTACCAGTGATACTAAACCTCATAAATCTAGTACTAGTACTGGAACTTCCTCAAAGAAATGAAAATATTCAAATGAGTACTTGAAATATGGATTTTCGTTTACTGGAGAGGTGGAAAGTCCAAACCCACTATGTGTTGTTTGTGGAGAAATTTTAAGCAATGGAAGCATGAAACCTTCCTTACTTTTGCGCCACCTTGAATCCAAACACGCCCAGCACAAAAATAAAGAAATTACCTATTTTGAACGACTTTCAAAAAATTATGGAAAAGATGGAGTGGTTTCTTTTTATTTCGCATCAGTTAATAGAGATAACGAAAATGCTGTGGAAGCCTCTTACAAAATTAGCTACCATATTGCAAAAAGTGGTAAAAACCACACAATAGGTGAGGATTTGATAGCCCCCTGTATAAAAGATGCTGTTCAGTGTATGTTTGATCAGGACTTTGTTCGTAAGGTGAACTCCATCCCGCTGTCAAACAACACAGTTTCACGGCAAATTCACGACATTTCTGAGTACATTGAAGACAAAGTGGTTCAGCGATTAAAAGACAGTGAATTTTTTCCATCCAAGTTGATGAAAGTACGGACATTGCTGCCCTAGCAATCTTATTTGTTACTGCAAGGTATGTAAATCCCAACAAGGAGTTTGAAGAAAATCTGTTGCTGTGCCATGCAGTAACTGAGCGTACTACAGGGGAAGATGTGTTCAATGTGATTTATAGCTACTTCTGTGAAACAGAAATAGACTGGGGTAAATTGTGTGGTATATGCACTGACGGGGGAAAATCAATGTCTGGCATATATATCGGTCTTCGGGGGCGGGTAAAAGAAGTGGCCCCCCACGTAGCATGGAGCCATTGTTGCATCCACAGACAGAGTCTTGCAGCCAAAAAGTTGCCGTCTTCTTTGAATGATGTTCTCAATGAAGCAGTTAAAGTAGTCAACTTTGTTAAAGCCAATGCAACAAACTCCAGACTGTTCAAAGTGCTTTGTGAAGATATGGGTGGCATTCACTCCACGTTGCTTTTGCACACTGAAGTAAGGTGGCTATCTCGCGGGAAGGTTCTTACAAGACTTTTTGAGCTCAGACATGAACTGCAAGTATTTTTTGAAGAGCATCCTTTTTATTTAGCCTCCAAGTTTCATGATAGTGACTGGCTTCAAAAGCTTGCTTATTTAGCTGACATTTTTTCACAGATCAATAAACTCAATTTAGAGTTACAGAACAGCTCAATTACAGTATTCAAAGTTGCTGACAAAATTGAATCCATGCTGAAGAAAATTGATTTTTGGAAAACCTGTATTCAAAACAATCAAGCTGAATTTTTTGGCACGCTTCATGATTTATTGAGTGACAATAATCTGCCCATAGCTGACAAAGTGAAACATCAAATAGTGACACATTTGACAAACCTGAAGGACTCTTTTAGAAAGTATTTTCCTAAACGAGGTGACGGAGAGAACTGGATTGCAGATCCTTTCAATGAAGAAAACGTCAAGACTGCTACATTGACCGTTCATGAGATGGAAAAGCTCCTAGAACTTTCAAGTGACTCTTCCTTGAAGTCCGAGTTCAAAAAGAAACCCCTTGGACAATTCTGGGTGACCATAAGGAATGAATATGGACCTTTAACCACAAAAGCCCTTCTGGTTTTACTTCCTTTTACAAACACAGAACTAGTTGAGAGATCGTTCTCTTCCTATGCTTTTATTAAGAACAAGTATAGGAATAAGCTAAATGCAAGTCCTGATTTAAGAGTGTATTTATCAACCTTTGATATTGATTTCAAAATATTATGCGCAACAAAACAGGCCCAAGGGTCACACTAAAACAGTTTTGACTTGTTTTAAGAATAATTTTGATTTCATTTTTTTCAATAAACTTATTTGCTAATTCTAGTATGTTTTCGTGATAAGAAACATTGTATTTACTTTGTTATTATTTTTTTTACAGTTGGTATTTAGAATTTACTAATACCAGCTACCACACAAAATTAAAAAGGCTCTTTTGAGGACCAAGCTCATTACAAATAATAGCTTCTATTTTAAATGTAGTCCATTTTTACGCTGAGGGCTTAAACATGGCGAAAAGTGAGTGCATCAGTAGGGTTCTTCTAGAAAACAATGTTGATATCCTTGCACTCCAAGTGACTCATATCGAAGATAATAATAGTGTAAGAGGGGATATTCCTCGATACAGACTTGTTAATTCCATTGGGCATAGGGTGTATGTATGATATTGCAACAAACGTAAAGAATGAAATGGACAATGTTTAAAGTACCCATAAAAGCTCTGATGGTGACATCTTTGTCTTGGCAATCCAAGGGTCAGAAGTACAATAGTCAATATTTATAAGCCTCACAGCATCCAGTGTCCTGACGATAGGATTTTGCCAAGTTTTGAACACCCTGTCCTCTATGTGGGGGACTTCAACAGTCATCATAGCCAATGGGGCTATAACACCGACGATGAGATTGGCAGAAAGCTTGCTGACTGAACTGAATTGAACAACCTTTTCCTGATATTTGATGCTAAAGATTCAGCCACTTTTTATTCAGCTCGTTGGCGTCAAAGTTATTACCCCGTCTTAAGCTTCTGCTCATGTGAATGATAATCAAGCCCAAAACAAATTAGGAAAGTTATTGATGCTTTTCCCCACTCTCAACATGGCTTGTGCTGAACATGTCGGTTTCATTGGGAATCCAAAATCCCATAATTCGATCTTTTCAAAAGCTTAGATAGAATTTCAATAAAGTACAGTGGGAGGCCTTTACCTCCAGGTCTAGATGATAGCATCAGGTTTATTTCCCATACAGTAAGAAATTATGATCGTGTTACAAGTATCGTCTTGCCCATTGCTAAAGCTTACATACCGAGAGGATACAGAAAGGAGTATATACCATGATGGAGCAAGGAATCAGATGACCTATACAATGAGTTTAATGGCACCGAGAACTCCACAGCTAACCTGCTGCTGCACTGTCTAGATAGTGCCAGGAGAGAAAAATGGGTTAAAACTGTTGAAGATATAAACTTTACCAATATCAGTAGAAAAGTGTGGTCACTTTTAAGGAAACTCTACTGGTAAATCCCCAAACCAAAGAGAAGGGATCCACCAGAAGGCTTTTAAGATAGCCAAACGAATAGTAAGCTTATTGAAGGCAGCCCGCAATCCTTCTGACAATCGTGCTTTACAAGCTAAATGAAATTAAAAAGAGCTAAGTGGCACTCCTGGAAGTCTCCAGAAATATCACGGCAGAAGAGATAGATACGGCGATTTTCGATATACCAGCAAGGAAAGTAGCCGGTCTTGACGGTATTTTTCCGGAATTCCTAATGCAAGCTGGTAGCAAAGTGAAACAATTGCTTCAAACTGTCTACAATAAGATACTAGCTAAGGCAAGTTCAAAGATAGTAGCTGTTCTGAAGCCTGGCAAAGACCTTAAACGAGTGGAAAGTTATCGCCCAATATCTCTTCTTAGTGTTTGTTGCTGGAAGGACTGTTATACAACAGAATATTACCTATTCTTGTTCCTGATTCTAATGTTCCTGTTGAGCAGACTGGTTTTCGTCTAGGCCGAAGTGTTAGTAATTTAAGTAGCCTATTTCCACTTAAGTAATCGACTAGCTAATTGAAAATTCAATGTCTTTCTAAATGCTGCAAAACTCATCGACAATGATCACACACAGTACTTGGAAGTAACGTTAGATCGATCGCTGACGTTTAAAAGCCATCTTCAAAAAAAAACAGCAGCTAAAATTCAAACCAGGGCAAATGTACTACATCATACTGCTGGAACAACTTAGGGAGCCAACGCACACGTCTTGCACACTACTGCTTTGTCACTGGTCTATTCAGCCACTGAATACAGTGCTCCCTTATGGCTAAATAGCGCACATTCAAAAGCAATTTATGTACAACTTAATAGAGTAATGAGAGCTATTAGTGGCACTCTCATGACAACTCCGATACCTTGGCTCCCAGTCTAGTGTAATATAGCTCCTCCAGAAATAAGACGTCGGGAGGTGCTACTTAAAAAATCAATAAGATCTTGAATGCCCCACACCTCCCCTCTGCCCAGATCTCTCCCACGTCAGAATGATCGCTTAGAATCTCGAAACCCATCTCTACGTACTGCTTTCCAGTTGAGCAGATCAAATCTCTTACCCAATACTAGCTGGGCCGTAAATGGAACAGTTTTGATGAACGTAATAAGTTACTTATTAACAATTTGTTAATACCTGTAGGTGGGATGAACCTCCCTCGTAGGGAGTGGACATTGTTGAATCTGTTCCGAACTGGAGTGGGCAGATGTAACTACTGAAAATACAAATGGGGATTGACAGTACATCAGTCATGTGCTTGTGGAGGGTCCATCCGTACAATGGATCATATAGTTTCAGAGTGCCTCTTGCGCTGTTTTACAGAGGGATTAGCTAGCATAAATAGAATCAGTGAAGCAGGTCTTAAATGGCTTGATGGATTGGATTTAGCTCTGTGACAGGAGACCACTAGATTTTTATTTCTATTAATATCTAGAGTCATTTGGATGTTTTCCAAGTCAAACACAGCTTTTATCTAATTTTTAAATAAATAAATAAATAAAAATGGTAGCTGACAAAAACCATACGCTACATATATACTGGAATATATTTCAATGGAGACAGTTAAGAAAATAACAACATTCGCATTTATTTAAATTTTAAGGTTCTAAGTAATGAAGTTTGTCTATGGAAAAATCACAGTTCCTTAACAGGGGTCTCATACAAGAAACTTGTTTCGAACGTCAAAGTTGGGTTTTGACGAACATAGGTTTGTGGTTAACTGGGGAGGGGTTACATTTGTGAAAAAACTAATCGAAGAGGGGCTTTTATAGATTGAGAGATATCTTGCAAAATGGACAGATTCTGAGTAGATTGGTTCTTTTTAATCTGTAAGAAGGGTCTCTTTGCGCCTTATATCAAGAGGAGTTATGTTGAACATCACTCGAAGCCAAGGTAGAGAGGGTTGTAATGAGATAAACATTGATAGTCTTGATTGTCCTGTTTAGTTAGACATCATCATCTCGTACATGTGTACTATTAAACCAGACGGTAGCATAATATTCACCAGCGGAGAAAACCGAAGGACAAAGCGCCGAATTTGTGCGTTGGCTCCCCAATATAATCCAGTTAAGCCGTTGCACAATTTTAGTTCTTATTCTCACGTTACCTGCTGTTTTCTGTAGATGACTTTTAGAACAGTGATATCTATCTAAACTGACTGCCAATAAATGTGTATGGTCATTGTGTTTCAGCCAGTAACAGTAGATGACAAGATGATATTACAGTATAACAGCAATCACAGTAAACCTTGGAGCAATGTAATCAGTAGTGGATGAAAAAGCATCATCTCCAACTACTTGAAGGTAACATTTCTGTACTGTGTACTGTTGAAGGTTACAGTATAGTATTACTGAAGGACAGCAATCATACTAAACCTCGGAGCAAAGAAGTTAGTGATATATGAAAAAAACATAATCTTGAATAACTCTAAAATAACAATGTTTTTGCCCTCATTTTATTGTAATACTAGCGTACCCGTCGCGCGTTGCTGCGATTTCAGAGGAAGACATCTTAAGATTACATCCAATCTAATTTACATTGTTTTATTAAAAAAACAGTATCTAATTAAACATAAAAAAATCGTTTCGCTTTCAAAAATTTAATCTAGGGCTTTTTTATAAACAATATTTTTTGTTCTTCCGTTTTGTGTGTACACAAAAAGATTGGTTGGTTTTCCAACGCGGGAGCAGGCCACATAGATTTGTCCATGTGAGAAACATTGATTTGTTAAGTCTAATCCACACACTTGCAGTTACTGTCCTTGAGATTTGTTTATAGTAATTGCGAAGGCAAGTCGCACAGGAAACTGCAAGCGTTTGAACTCAAACGGAATATCTGTCGGGATCATTGGAATCCGTTGCAATAAGACATCTTCTCCCTTGAATCTGCCATTTAAGATGGACGCTTCTATTACATTGTTCATCAGTTTCTTTACTATTAGTCTTGTGCCATTACATAATCGTATAGGGTTGATATTTCTGAGAAGAATGATGGGCACACCTATTTTTAATTTTAAAATATGTGGTGGTACCCCTGGCAAATCAAGTGAATTCAAGAATTCTGTTGGATAATTTACAACTTCGTCTTGATTCATCACCGTATCTATGGACATATACGTTGTTTCTTCACCAGGTATTCGGTTTAGGATACTGTTATTGATCGCATTGACATCGTTGTTAGTTGCTGCTAATATAGCACGAACACTAAGCCACTGGTGATTTTGATGATTTTGTACAATATTTGGAAAAACGTATTGTATTAATTCTTCTTTGGTTGATGTAAGATTACAGAAGTTTGTTGGCAGTGTGACACATTGGGTGGATCTTTCAATTGCCATATTTCCATTCCCAATATCTAGCAATTGCTTTGAGAATAGTTTGGCGGAAGCATCTTCCTGTAGCTGAACTCGCATGTTTGTTTTAAGAGTTAATTTATTTACATGTCGCCATAACACCGATGATTATAGGCATGCATTCAATTCATCTGCGGGTGTAGAACGTGGTATTACTGGGAGGGTTTGTCGAAAATCTCCAGACAATAAAATCAATGCTCTGCCAAAGGGTTGTCCATTTCCCCTCAAATCTTGTAGTGTATGATCGAGCGCTTCCAATGCTTTTTTGTGAGCCATGGTGCACTCATCCCAAATAATAATCTCACATTTTTGTAGAACGTGCCCATTCCAGAATTTTTGGTGATGTTGCATGTTGGTGTGTCAGTGTTTTGCAAATTCAATGGCAATTTCAATGCCGAATGCGCTGTTCGACCACCATCCAAAAGTGTTGCCGCAATTCCTGATGATGCAATTGCCAGTGCAATTTTATTCCTTGATCGGATGGTTGCCAATACGACTGAAATAAGAAAGGGTTTTCCTGTACCTCCAGGTGCATCCATGAAGTATAACCCGCCACTTTTATTTGTAATAGTGTGATTGTGTGATAGTGTGATTCATGATTGTGTCATATATAATACGTTGCTCAGGAAGCAATTTAGGATGGTTATTATCAACAAATGTACTCAAATCATTGACATCGAAGTGTGTTTCACGATGCAAATCACGATCATAAGCACCATTTACCAGTCGATTTGGTGCACTCATTCCAAAATCCACCAATCCTTTGTTAGCGATAGCTAAACATATATCCTCGACCGAAACCAACGCCTCATTATACACGTTTGGTGTGTATTGCATTTCCGAATTCGTTACTCGCAAATGATGTAGGATGTCTTCACTCATACATTCTTTGTACTTTTCCCAAAGAACTTTAGGATTGGATGGAAAACATGTTTTGAGTATTATTGCAAATAAATTGCGTATTTGCTGTGGTTGAGCAGTATTCGATGCGTCAGCGAGCGTTGTGTCCCAATGGGCATCGTTTTCAAGAAGATTTAACTTCTGGCAAGCTTCTCGATAGGTTGAACACACTTCACCATTTACTGATCTCAGTTCTTCAAATGATCTAGGCCCACGTACGTTAACCAATATCAATCGCAAGTAAAAACATTCCTGATTGTTTGGATGGACTGTATAAAGTCGGCCTAACGCGTCGGACGAATACAAATTTGGATGTCCTTCAACTGGTCTGCCCTGTTTACGACGTTGAAACTTTTTCTCTGATGTATTCCATGTGTAGTATTTCGGTATTTCTGAGTATAGTAAAGTTCTTGTGAACAAATTATCAGTGCACAATGTAAAGAAACCAGTTAATGTGGTTTGCGGTGATAAGACAGCTCTCACTTGAACATTTTCTGGTGTAAAATACACACGCTGTCCATTTTCAAGATGTACTGCCAGATGTACAACAGATGACGTTCATGAATTATAAATGAAAAAATACGCCAAACAGCTTCATTGCTACTTATGTAGCGTCCCAATTGGTATCGTTCGATTTCATCTATTGGTACAGATGCATTTCTCACTCCAAAAACTGCCATATCGCTTCCTTTGTTGACATATTTACAAATGTATTTGATTGATTTCACTGAATTACAATACTCGACATTGATATGTGCTTTGAATGTCTTTGACAGTAACGGTGAATATGGCACAATCCATCGATTATCGACTTCAATATCATTGTTGCGCACTTTTAAAGTTATTAATTTACCACCATCTTCCATTGATCGTCTACGATATTGTGGATATCCATCATTTCCAGTGATAGTTTCACTGTGTAACTCTCTTGGATAGCGTTTAGTGCATTTCCCATCCTTCATGCAAGGGGAATTATTGTTAAGCGCACCACATGGCCCATGAATCATGTTTTTGCTGACGACTTCAAATAAGCCGGGATCAATGTCAACATTAGGTATTTCTGCCGAAATAACTTCATCAATTTTGTCAGGTGTAATTTTGTTGATCAACCAGATCAAAATGTGTGCATGCGGTAATCCTCTTTTCTGCAATTCAACCGAATACATCCAACAGCGTGTCTCTCCAAAAACATGTTGTTTAATGATGAAATCTATCATTGATTTCAACTTTTGTTTGAAAACTCGTGCAATGATGTCATGACGATCCGGAGGCGATTGTCCAGGTAACAAAAGTTCCTTAATTTCATCCCAAGTAGGATTGCAAGTGAATGTAATAAACAAATCTGGACGGCCATATGCGCGGACATAAGTCATTGCGTCTTGTGCGTACTCATGCATGTGCCGTGGACTTCCTTTGAATGAAGCCACACATTCACACTTGTGAATGGTAGTATGACCATTTTCCCTACTTCATTGCAATTTCCATCAATAGCAATTGCATCACGTAGATGTACATATTCTTCTGAACGAAGTTTGGTTTAGTTCAGTCAAATAAACAGCAGTCGTTCTGTCTCAATTTTTGCATACATATCTACAATGTACTGACTAAACAACTGCCGACATTTAAAAATGTGATTGTCAGTGTTGTCACGAATCATCAATCTTCTGCGATGAAGTACTATGTCACGTGAATTAAATTGTTCACCAACTATGACAATAGCTACTTCATTATTGTTGGTGCGTTGTATCGTCTTTCGTGTTGTCCGACCGGTGTTTTGTCAGCCATAATGACAACAACGTGATCATCCGTTGGCATTCACTCGAGGGCCATCTTGAAAAGTCGAACTAATACGTTATGTTGATCAAACAAATCTTGTAGTGAAGCAATGATTTCTCGATTAGTTCCAGTATAAAATCGACAACGCTGATCAACTTGCTCATTAGTTGTTCCCATAAAATATATCTGGAGAAACTTGTGGTCTGAGTCCAGCAGTGGTAGAAGGGATCCAGTACGATGATAAATTTGCCCTTGAACTTTAAATGTTGGCATATAATTATCACGAATAATTTCAGTTGCACCGAACGATGTCATTTGGAAACATGAATTGTACTTGCAAATGTTTTTCAAGAAATGCTTCGACTGGGCAGTATCTCCAGATACCAACGAAGACAATGGTTCGGGTGGTATGTTCAATTCTGGCAATTTTACTTTACCACCAGCGAAGCACATTCCTGGTGGTTCAGTTTTGAACTTCAAAGCCCAGCAACATGTGCATACTTTGTCCATTTTCCCAATGAAGATACTTCTATGGGCACCGTAGTCATATTCAGGATTGTAGTTGAACGCAGCAAGACACAAATCAGCATCTAGTGGCCGTCTGAATCGAGCATTACGCTCTCGATTGCTGCCTAGTCTTGCTTCCCGTTGCTCGTTGGTTTCATTAGCTCGGGCTTCAGCAGTTTGTCTTCTATCAGCTTCTAGTCTTGCTTCCCGTTGCTCGTTGGTTTCATTATCTCGGGCTTCAGCAGTTTGTCTTCTAACAGCTTCTAGTCTTGCTTCCCGTTGCTCGTTAGTTTCATTAGCTCGGGCTTCAGCAGTTTGTCTTCGATCAGCTTCTAGTCTTGCTTCCCATTGCTCGTTGGTTTCATTAGCTCGGGCTTCAGCAGTTTGTCTTCGATCAGCTTCTAGTCTTGCTTCCCGTTGCTCGTTGGTTTCATTAGCTCGGGCTTCAGCAGTTTGTCTTCGATCAGCTTCTAGTCTTGCTTCTCTTTGCTCGTCAGTTTCTGAAGATCGAGCAGCCCTTTTCCTTCGTGCTTCAGGTGTGCATCACCCTATACATTTCCTTTTGGGTGGCATAATTTTTATAGAAGACCCACTAAAATTAACATGTCATGTAAGTTAGTTTATTTACAATAAATCAAAACATAAAAATATAAACAGTTTAAAAAATTAACACATGGTTTAATTTAATGTTGACATATTAAAAACCCACAGCTGTATAGCTGTACCCGCCCGCTTCGCCGGTCATAATATTGAGTTTTGATTGTATCATTGTAATGTGTAGCAACGTTTCAGTTTACATAGTATCCAATTTACAACAGCTGATGTTTTGTGTAGTTTACT
>JAQJVL010001190.1:145000-169767 GCA_035578905.1 Stictocephala bisonia | reverse complement strand
ATACAACAAAAACTCCTGTAAATATTTCTAGTTCAAAAAATGATATAATTATAAATATGGATTTTGATTATGATATTTTAGCTACAAGTAAGACTAATTGCTATGTGGTAGTTGTTTCAGAAAAATTATTAGAGTATAATGTGATCAAAAATGATATTAATGAACTTTTATAATTTTATAATTAGATTGTACAATTATCAAATTTGAATAAAATATTATAAGAATTTCATTTGAATAAAACATTATAAGAATTATCGAAATTAGATTGTGTAATTATTAAATTTGAATAAAATATTATAAGAATTTCATTTGAATAAAATATTATAAGAATTATCGAAATTAGATTGTGCAATTATCAAATTTGAATAAAATATTATAAGAATTTCATTTGAATAAAATATTATAAGAATTTTGATTTCATTTTTGGTAGTTTTAATAAGAATATTGATAACTTTTTTGATTATTTGAGTATTAGGTATTAGTTATTTTATTTTAAAAAATTGATAATTTGGGTTAATTTTTGTATAAATTTGTGTAATAGTGGTGGTAAAGTGTTTTTTGGAGAGTTTATGGTTAAATAACCATATGTCTCCAAAAGTGGTCTAGGACATACACATTACTATCTACTTATATATATATATATATATATATATATATATATATATATATATATATATATATATATATATATATATATATTAGTATCTGAGCATACTGGACTTGTTTGGCAATGAATATTATTACTGAAATAGTAAGTGTGTCGTAAAATATTATCGTTATAGGGGAAGAATCTTAAATAATTGTTAAAAAGTTAGTTTTATTTTTCTATAAAAAAGAGATGCCGATATCCTTTTTAACCTTACTCTGCCCATTCCTCGAAGACTATTGGTCTGATATTGTAATAAATGTAAAAAAGCTCTGATACATATTATATATATATATTACTTTATTGTGATCAGTAGAAAAATATATTCAGAATTTTATTATTAAATAAAAATTTGTAATGCCTATTGAATGCCTATTAATTGTAAAAAATATTTCACATACTTATTAACAATAACTATTAAACATAACTATATTAGAGGCCTCATATTAAACCTCTGCATGTAGACATTTCCTTTTTACACTGTTTTAACTAAGTTAGTGTAAGTAATGAATAATCAAGTGTATTTATTTTGTAATAAATAGCTGTATTACATCTCAAATTGTTAGGCTTCTAATAATGTATTGTTACCAGCTAGCCTTTATTTCTAAACTAAATATTGCATTTTTAATCAAACTACTTTCTTATGATCTTCTAATAAATCATGTTACTAAACATGGTTTCATTACAAAATAATATGTTCTTTACAATTTACAGTTTAGATATAAAGCAATGTATGAAATATTTGGTTTGTTGGCACCATGTTTCTTACCAGAAAAGAAATTGTCACCTTCCTTTTGTATTAAACATTCTAAATTGATCAGCCAATCAACAATTATGTACCATAATAAACTGGCCAACATTAAATTAACTTTTAAAAAATGTTCTACAACATCAGCTGTAAAATATTTGCGCTTTGCTTTTGAATGTAACGAAGTTCAAAAATATTATTTTGGTATATATAAATGAGGTATGTTCATTTAAGGTATATCTACTGGAAAAGTGATGAAATCTTTTTCATCGTAATCTTGTTTTGTGCCTCTTTTTAAACCTCTTCAGTCATGGCTATCTCAACCAAGATAATTTTCAAAATTCCTGACAATTAATATATCAAATTCAATCAGTTATATTTTTTCATTCTTTAAGGTACCATCTATAAAGAAATGCATACAAAGATAATTTTTAGTTGAGGTTAAATTTTTTTTATGTTATGTTTTATCTATTTATTTATAATTATATAAGATAAATTTCCTATTTACAAGAAACATGCTAAGTTAAGCCGTAGGAGTTCAATAACTATAACTATATTTTCAATAATAATGGAGAATTTTTTAGAACATAAAATACTTTATATTCTAATTTGTTTGAATTTTAATTGGTAAAATACATATAACAAAGTCTATAACTAACGAAATATACCATGGTAATAACAAGATACATATTTCAATCAAAATTATGAGTCAATTGAGAGTTTGTAGTCATCGTGCAGAGAATTAATTAGTATCAAGTTAGAATTAAAAACATTTCAAGTATTTTAAAATAGGATTTTAAAACATTATAGAATGAGATGGAAAGTACAAAAACCCAATTTGACTTATCTTCATAGAACTTTTCTTAATAACTCGAATGCCCTTTTACCCTCGTAAATCCTTGGTAAGGAAACTTTTTACTTTAGCGTTTACTTTGCCAAAATCAAGAGTAATTTAATTAATTATTTTTCCTTGGTCACTTTACTCTCTTATAAAAAGCACTTTTTGTGTGGTATAGGCACATATAAAATTACATAGGAATCGCACGTGGTTATTCAAATTAAACTGATCAAATGTTAGCCTATTACCATATATCAGCTTATAAAAGAAGCATAATTTTAAAGTGAGTGCAGCAAACTTCAAACTTGTATACAGTATAAATAGGTTACCTCACTGTAATATGAGAGAGAATTGTCTAATCAATAGAATCAATTCAGGACCAATTAAATAACTTGACTGTAAGATATAAATGTAATAAAGGCATGTATACTAATGTAAATAACTAATCAAAACTCCTTACATTACACTAGTATACATTAATAATAACCGGTAGCCTAATATTTAGCTCGTCTGCTTCAATGCACATGTTTATGGCTTCAAGTCCCGGTCGGTTAATTTAGATTTTCTTGAAAGGGTGTGGTCTATCTTTAGGGTGTAGTACCTAAATAAATTTGATATATGAAGTAAAGATATGTCACTAGCATTGTCGTTAAAAAGTGGATAGTTGAACATTTATAAAAATCAATTTTTGTGTCTGTTTTACCATCTCGTCATTGTTCTCACTATAAAATTGTAAGTAAAATATGAAGAAAACTAAAAACTAAATAATATAATTGACTTTTAACATTCATAGTAAATTACATGCTCAATTCAATATGCAATTTATAGTGTACCAAAAATGCAATATAAACTAAGTATATAAATACCACAATTTAAATATTTTCCAAATTGACTTTGTCTGTCCTATTTATACCCGGGACAGATTATTTCTGACGTACATTTAATTAAAGAAACTAACTGGGTATTCATTGAGATGATTGACGTTACAAGCATTTCCTAAATGTTTTCGGATTTCTGATAATTCTCTCCAGCTGCCAATTCATTCACTACAGTAAAACACAGTCAAGTGTATTGAGATGTCTGCCTTACATGGCAAGCTGACTCCTATAAGCTACAGTATTTTTAAATTTCACAACTCATAATATCTTTATTTAAAACAGAAAAGCATCTGCGTATTTGTCAAATTTACATGTTGTGTTAAATTGTTCATATATTTAATAATTTAAATTTGCAAACAGTTGAGAACATATTCATAGTATGTATATTTTTTAATAATGAGCAACTGTATTTTCTTTTCACTGTATGTTGAGGTGAAATCAAGCTATCTAGTAGGTGGGTAGGCGTTGGAGGTTGAGCTCCCACATAAATGATTCCAAAATAAGGACACACATGGGGATTCCCAAGTGGCAAACATTCCTATATATGAGGTAAGAATATTGTCAAGTACTGTTGATGGAAGTAACAAATTAAATTTACTGTTCCCTTGTTTGGTCCTACGCACACATCATCGAAATAATCTAGTGAAATCATAGTATAAGAAGTGCACATTATAAACTTTTCAAAGGTTACTTTAGTATATATTTTCGTTCTTCCTTGTTCTCTATCGGACATATTGTAACGTCCTCTGTCCAATAAATCTCTCCCCTGACAAGACCTTAGATTACTTTTAACCAATACATCATATGATTCTTCAGAACATGTGAATTACTATTCGTACTTTAGGATATAAAGGTGGTAAATATTTAATAAAATTAGTTAAATAATATACTTTTGAAATATATTAAATGTTTAGTGTTTGCTAGTCATACGGTTTTTAATCGTTTTGGAAAAAACAAATAGAAGTTTCTCAGATAACAATTTATATAATAACCAGTTTTACGTTTATTTGTTGAATTAAGACAGATAAAATGTGATAAAGTTAAAAACAAAATGGTTTATTTTTAAATATTTTATGTGAAGTCATGTACCATAACTTTGGAAAATCCCCCATTGATGAAGTATGTTCAATAACTGTTACAGCTCTAATTTTCAAGTATTTAATTTAAATTATATTTATATCAATCTCAGAAGTTTTTCGTGATTTTCAATTAATTATAGCTAATATTCAGTTGTTGTTCTTTTTAAATATACATTTTTATATAACATTTCATACTGTAGTAATCCTAAGCATATTAAACAGATCTAATGTAAACTTATTGGATAGTTTAAATTTAATACATGCTCTATCGTGAGAGGCCAACTGGCCTCGGATCAAGGACTGACCCTGCCCTAGAGATGTGAGAGAATGATAAAAATATACAAAACTATAAATTTTTATATGAACATCCGGAAGTTGTGATCTATATTTTTCATTAAATAGGATCTACCTGCATATTTTGATAAAAGCTTAGACCTATATCAAGTAAAAAATTTACATTACTTAATTTATTAATAGAATATAAATGTATAAGTTAAAATACGAGTATTTACAATTATATATAAACAATAATTTTGGTTTAAATATTATTATAATAAGTATAATGGGCTCTCTTGATTTGAAACCAATTTACATTAATTGATTCGACTCCGATATCAATTTATTGTATTGTTAATGGCAGTTGAGAAGCTGTGATTGTGTTGAATTAGCTAAGTGGAAATTCACGTTCATTCGGAATGCTTCAGCTGAATTCCATAACATAATTGGAACTTGTGGTTTTATCAAACAATAAATACCTGATCGAAGAACTACTTTTGATTTTAAGAGCCCAATAGTGTCTTTAGCTATAGAAATATTTAAAATCTAATAATTAATACAATAGATTGGTATTTTTCACTATTGTGGAAATGAAAATTTTAGACAAAGTTTTTACTAAGTAAAGAATGATTATTACAAACCATAACGGAGAGTCTTACTTTTAACAGGTATATTTTGTATGTTTTTGTCGCAATTTTTGGCACAAATTAGATATTGTTTTTGCAGGAAGAGATATTCACATTACACAGAATTAAATGCTAATAACTGCTAACTCTTATCATACTAAACCCCCGTAGAATTTGAAAGAAACACTTTAAAAAGTCTTTCAAGCAAAAATACGAATATAAGGATATTTTAACCTTGCAATAATCAATTTCTAAAATAACTTAGCGCTATAAATCGATTGATATATTTACAAAGTGTATGTACTTAAAAATGCTATTCAAGTTCAGTGTTTGCGTTTAGAATGTTGTTGAAGTAAATTGGAAAAAACAGATTATAGTATTCAACGTAATAAAGTGTACTTCTCTGAACTACTAGAATCAACACATTATGTATATTTACGTACATTTCCCGTTCTAAAATAACCCTATAGGCCATAGCCTATAGGGTTATTTTATTGCTTGTGTTTGTTGATCATAATCAACAAACACAAGCAATATGAAAAATAAATAAGAACACGTGGGTTTTGGAGATGGTCTCTGACGATTGTAAGAATCAATATACTTATACGTTCTTCATCAATTTGTTAAAGACTGAGTTTAGTGTTGAAAGTGACTATAGTTGCTAACAATGTTGACTGACTATTAGGGTCTATATAGTTTATTAATCGAATAAATTATTTGACAATTATTGTGTAAATATTTCCAAACACTAGGTCTGGATGAAAACTTGAATATACAGTATACTACTTCTTATAAATTGACACTCACAGGAGATCAAATTCTAAAAACGATGGTACGATGTAATGTCAAAGCATATAACAAGATTAGACACAAGTCGTACTACAGTCAGTTACAGTGGTATGAGTTAGATAAGAACGTATACCACTCATGTTTTTTTTTTTTGTTTTTTTTAAGCAACTTATCTTTAACCACTATCCAATAACTGTACAATGGCGTGATAAATATAAGATGACTTTATTATAAAGTTATTTTATGTTATGTTGTTTATGAAATGTAAATTTGCCTATTGCATATTTAATTAAAATATATTTAGTTTTAAACTTAAATATTTATGAGCAGTTAAAACTATTATTTTACCTCAAAGTATACTGATATTGTTTTGACAAATTGTGTCTGCAACATATATCAACATTATTTACAAACATATTTAATAAAAACAGTTCATATAATATGGCAAAATATATAGTTAATATAAGACAAATAACACTTAGAACGAAGTCAAATATAACACTTATACAAGGGGGTTCATAGTAGTCAGTTTCGTTAAACTTTGTTTACTGTCTTCAATCGAGAGAATCGCAAAGAGGATGGAATCAATAGTTTCAAATATACACAGTATATATAGTAATTAATTGAAACTATTTTCAATCATAAACTAAGACAGTTCAAACTAGGTATTTAAGTTCTAAGTTCTACTGGGAATGTCAGTAGACGCCAGTCTGTATTGCAGTGCACTGAGAGATTCCCCGTCTAACCGCACTGCGTCACTGCCGTATTGATAGATGATCGCAGCGATCTCAATCCTTCCTTGTAAATATCACTAATGAACCTACAATCTTCTTAACACAGATATACCACTGTACCATCCATATATTGTACACATTTTATGGCATGAATTCATAATATTATTAAGTAAAACACCATACAATTTATAGAAATTTAAGAAGAAGAAACCTGATTGTAACATTACAAAATTTAGAATATTTCAAATTAATTCCTAATAGATTTTATCCTTAAGTATATATTACCATACACTTCATGATAAAACGTACAATATCATCTTTAGCACAATAAAAAAGCTAAGAGTTGAAGGAGGTCTTATTTTACCAGGCGAGTTACGTCCTTACCAGTTACGTTATTTTACCAGGTGAGTTAAGTCCTGGCCAGTTACGTTATTTTAACAGACGAGTTACGTCCTTTCCAATTACGATATTTTACCAGGCGAGTTACGTCCTTACAAATTATGTTATTTTACCTGGCGAGTTAAGTCCTGGCCAGTTACGTTATTTTACCAGACGAGTTACGTCCTTTCCAATTACGTTATTTTACCAGGTGAGTTACGCCCTTATTAGTTACGTTATTTTACCAGGCGAGTTACGTCCTTATCAGTAAGGTTATTTTACCAGGTCACTTAACTTGGAGACCAACGTATATCCCCAATTACCGGCCGTGCAAAGAGTTACATCCACAGTTGCCTGTCCAAGGAACAGCCACTCTCAACACTCTAATGTGTTGTCTTACACAGATCCTCAGGGACAAACAATATTGAAAGGGATTAAAGCCAGCTGGAATCTCTTAGTCAGGTGGAGGGGGATGAACATGATAATTATATTACAAACTTATACCAACTACTATATAACATTTAAAAATGATTGTGACCGTATTTTAACGTTTTTATATTGCATATACTGCTAGTAATAATTAAATATTTAGTGACCAAAAGTGTTTAAGACATTCAAAAACATTAAACTTTGGTTACCAAGTGGTTTCGTATATCTCTTTTTCAATTTAAGGCTATTTTATACTAAATCTGCGTTATTTATAAATAATCTTAATTTAGTCAATTTACAATTTTCCCTAACAAAACTCCAATATATCTTAAAATTGGCATAGATCATATACTCAGCATTGTAAATAATGTCAAAAGTTATAAACGTTAAAGCATGTGCTAAAATTGTTATTCAAGGCCAACGGTCATTAAAAACGGTTTTTTGCAAAAGTTTTGTTATCATTTGATTTAACAGAGTATTTCTTCCTTATTCCAAATGAAAAGGAAAGATGAGAAAATATTTCGTTTTATCATTACCATGTAAATATATTATGATTATAGTATGCAGAAGTTAGACATTTTATCACCTAAGATTTAAGAATCATGCTTACAGTTTAAGAAACATAATTTAGCATACATAAAAAATGTTTAAAATGTTCTAACTAGATCAGATACATACTCTCTCATAATCAACATTATTTAATAAATTACCGGCACTCTATCAGGCCCAGTTATCTTATAATTTAAAGAATGTAATGGGGTGGGGTTGCAATGCAATTCCGGCCATGATGAAGTTATCCACCAATCTTTGAACTCTATATTTTAAGAGGTATTTTAATTCCTCAGTTCAAAAATATTACATTCAACTTAAGAGTAATACTATTTAGAAAGTATTTTATTTTGTTCCAAACCATAATTACGTGTCATTAGTGGTATATTTGAGTAAATAATGTTCAAATAAAGTAAATGATATGTCCACATATAGTTTAATAATTATGTTGAAAATAATATTTGTATTTAAGCAAATTATACCATTCCATATGTACTAACAAACATGAAATGAAGAAACCACAGGAATTATAAGGAGTAATCCTTGCTATTATAAAACGAAATATTGTTTTATTAAGAAATGTTAATAAACTATTTAAACAAATAAAAAAACCATCAAATCTGTATCCAAGCGCTCTTTAGAGGACTAGTCAATCTTGATTTTTTTTTTATCAACAGTGGGTAGATTCAGGCCTATATGTTACGAGAGTACACTTTTTATTCCGTGGAGAAAAACGAAAATTCTAAATAAAAAATGCTATTTTTCTTGATTTATCATACTTTTAAATTTGGTGTAGTTTTTCGTGCTTAACACGAATTTTAAAACTATTTTGGTCTACAGCAATTATTTCTCGAGATATTACGAAAAAACAACGTTCGCTACTAATCACCTATGATGCCTATAAGCACAACGTTAAATAAGAGCTATGAATGGCCACCCAAACAAAACAAATTCACTCGTATTCCTGCCGGAGTGACGGCGGGCCGGTGGTCACAGAGGCCAGGCACCCGAATTGAATGAAAAACCAATTATAATTCTTGTTCATCATAAAAAACAAGTAAAATGAAAAATGGTAGAAAATTCCAATTCGTAAAAAAGTTGGGGTGTTTACTTTAACATAAATAGTTTTTCAATATTTCGGTAAAAACGAGTTTTCCACGGCTAAAATCAACCTCCTCAAGAATTATTAACTCATAATTTACCACTTTTTCAACAAGACACGCATTTTCAGAGGAGTTTAGAAGGTGCATAGTTACCTTAAAATCTGTATTCTAAATATATGTATTACTCACAAAACCTAATTTGATACTATCATATTTGTTACAAAATTAGATGCAAATAAAACCCCAATTGTAAGAATATTATTGTTTTTTTCCTTTAGTGACAATTAAAACAGTTTTGATTTATTCATCGAAAGACATTAGAATCGTAAATTGAAAATATAACAATTTTTTTTTTAATATTTTAAAAAGCTTGTTACAAACAAATTTAAAACAAACATGCTATTCCAATAATTTTACATTTTATCAAAAACGTATGCATACATTTTTGGGATTTATATAAATAAGACTAAATAGATGTAGCCATTAATATGTCAAAGTTGTCAAGTTCCACAGTACCTAATAAATAGCATGTCTTCAACAGAAAGGGAAGTTCCAAACTCCAATCAACAGTGAGGTGTCCCTGTAATCCCAGGTAATCTGGCTAAGTGGAGTCCCTGATTGGTTCCAGGATCAGTGAACTAGATCCTGATGTAACTGGCCTCTACCTGCACATCTCTAAAATATTGAACTACCTGACTTACTACATTCTAACTACCAATCTTAGAATCTTCATGTTCATAATACGTATCTTTATGGAACATGTAGGAAATATTTATAAAATTCCTACGAACTCTAATATTTAGAAACACACAAAACAACTAAGGCCCCAAAACAGAGATATACTAATATTATACTAGACAAACAATTTTATGAAACCGTCATTTTAATTCAGCCATTTTATTATATAATGAGTGTCAGTTTCAAAGCTACAGTATTTAAAAAATCCAATAGTAGAATATTCAAATATAAAAATAAATTCCTTTAGTTTGGTGATAAGTTTACTATGCGTGAGTATTTTTTTACGTATGGGAAATTTATTTACAGACTGAATTCGGAACTCGCCCTGAATAGTAATCTTCAACTAATGGGGTGAGCTGGTGGCCGAGTGGTCTAAGGTGTCAGGACTTTGAGTTTGGGTTAGAGATAGCGCTGGTTCGAATGCGGCCTAGACTGGAAGATTTATTAGTAATATTCACCTTCTACTGTTCTGGTTTGCCCTCTTACTCTGTCTGAGGGCGAGTAAGTTCCTCGCACATAATCAATAGTCTATAAGGAATGGGCAGAGTAATGGTAAGAAGGACATTGGCCAACTTTTTTTCTCCTTTTTACTAAAAAAAAAAATAAAAAATGGAATATCAACTAAAACCTCTAAGGGACGTGGTGATGAAAACAAAAACTCTTTTGGTTGATTTCATGTCTGGACATGTGTCTTGCGCTCTTACGAGGACACATTTCTGCTTCATATTTGACACCTAGGGGTCAGTCAGGCAACCTTTCTCATTTTTGGCTCGTAGTACTGTGAGGGCGTAGGACGGAACAGGTCTCCATGCTTTTTGGCTTTGCAGCATTGTTGTGTCTGCATCTACCTATGGAGTCTGCGGTTACAGGATCTAACGCGGAAACAAGCGCTCGTCTCTCCCCAGCGAAGCGCCCACACACGAAAAGTGCACAAACCCACACTCCTCCGGGCGAAAAGTGCACTGAGTTTACCTGACCTTCCCCATCTGGTCAGGATATTACCTGAAGTATCCGTGACCTTTATGTAGCTGGCACAGGCCGAAATCAACTCTATGGCCCCGGCTGATCCAGGCCTCGAGATTGCCGATGAGGTGATGAATTCACCACCTAAAATAGTACAGGAATGGCATTTACGGTGGACATAAAGATTCTTCTTTTGCTTGACCTAGGGTTACCAACATTCCCCTTTAACCTGCTGAGCGACAATCGAGCATAACACACAGATACGAGATCACGGCTCTCTTGGTCTGGACTTCAACGGACCCTAAAGTAAATGGGATAACTGTATGAATCCTTCATTGAGTGAGTGTAACATTCTAGGTTTTACCAATTGCCAACTCGAGTTCATAACTCCATCAGGTTCCAACTCGGAGAATCACCTGATTCTGGCGGAGCTGTACCAACTTATGAGTCTTCTCCATGAAGAGGATGGCCACGTTATCAGCGTAGCTTACAAGGAATACACCATGGGCCATCTTAAGATGAAGAAGCATTGTCGTAATGAGATATATTCCAGAGGTCGGGACCGAGAATCGAGCCCTTTGCCATTCGTACAGCAGCCAAAGGTCCCTCAGGTGATCCGACACAACCACCAGGAGATAGTCGACCACACTGAAGGTCTGTTGCAACGTCTCTATCACGTCCACCCACCTGGTCGAGAACATGTTAATTAAGTAACTAGAACATGTTTCAAATGCATTATATTTTAGGCGTTTTTATTGATACTGGAATTAAATTCACTTTTTATACAACAAGTTAGTAAGTTGCATAAAATATATTGGTATCTGAACAACAAAATCCTTCTTTGATTAATTGGTGAGGTAAAATATATTTTATATCATTTCACAATCCTTGAGATAGTAGTGAATAGGAATACAAACAAGTTTTCTTGATGTGAGGATTTTATCAATTTGATATTTTAGAATCAAACATTTATACCGTAATTTATTATAAAACTTTGAATTTTGAAAGTTTTACTAGTGTATCAATAAATTATCTGCGATGTACATTACCTGTACATTGCAAATGTACAACCAAAGCAAACCAAATAAAAACTGTAAAGTAACCCCTGACAACAGGGTGAACGAGGAGAGATGGGGAAAAGGCCGGAAATGAAAAACCTTTAATGGCGAACGACACAATGAACTACATTTATCTCCTGTAACTGAAATAGAATTACTGAAACACGTTGTTTCACCTTACAACATTACTAGAACAATTTTTATTTGTAAGAATTGTTTTGGAATCAGTAATCTAAACATATTAGTCATACAATTTCTTTTACGTAGAGCATAACTCCAAGTACGAGTATTATACCAACAATTCTATATAGCATTTCCCGCTATTTCAGATAGCAACTTATAGTACAACTATATGATTGTACATTACAATTGAATTATAAGTACCTGTTATAAGAGCCAAGTAGTAATAATTATTTTGATAAACATTTATTAAAGGAAACTAGAGAATATGTACTCTTACTAAGGGTTTTTAATTTATTTATTAATACATTTAGTTTTACAGCGTTGGCCTCACCAAGTTTGATGTAACTTGTCGGTGAGGTCCATTATAACATTTAATAAATAACTCTATTTAAAAATTATCAAAGTAATTGTGGTGGTTTAGGACGGCACTACAATGTTATAACTGGTTTGGCAGTATAATAAAAGAGAAAGTTGGTACGTGCCGGCCCCAGATGCACTGTCGAATTGAAATGAACAATTGAATTTTTCATGCAACAAACAGGTTTATATTTTGGAATCCTGCCTATTTCCTTTCTTGATTTTAATGTCAGTTGTTCATCATCAGCCTACTAACAAACTTCGCAAGTTTGTTCGTTTACGAGTTACATGACGCGCGATCCGTGGCCGACACTACCCATCACACAACCTGTTGTCTTTTCAATTTAATATGTTACTATACAATTAACACTAAATTTACTATATTACACTTTGAATACCTACTATTCATATAAATTAAATTCAAAATCACATGTTACATTAAAGTAGTAAACGTTACCAAATATTTGGTATTAATGGTAGACAATAAACTGACGTGGAAAGAACATATAGTGTCACTACATAAAAAACTTACGCCATGCACTGCGATAATGTATAGATTGAAATATAAAGCAACACATCATATCCTGTGCTGATATATATGCGAGATGATGTGTATATAATCCAATACAATATATAAGGATTTTTTCGAATCATTGTTGAGATATGGAATATCAGTCTGGGGGACATCAGCAAAGAGCCATTTAAACCAAAAAATAAATCTACAAAAGAAATGTCTGCGAACTCTATATGGTGACGAAATTCAGTATGTAAATGGCAATATAAATTTTAATGAATTCAGTTTCATGGTACAATTGACACCAAAAAGTATGTATGAATTGAAAATTATATTAAATAACTTTAAAAATAGTAAATTTAAAACACCTAACAACAGGAGTTTTGAAACTCGACATATTAAAAAATATGTCACCTCATTCCCCAGAACAAACTATGGGCGAAGACTCCTAGAGTTCATTATTCCTTTTCTTTATAATTTATTACCTGAAGAAATAGAAAACAACAATGCAGAGTTTAAGAGAGCTGTGTTTTTATGGCTTCCATACTTCAGAACTGGAAATGAAAACAATTACCTGTACTTGTAATCCTAGAATTTCAATGATTCCAGCTTCAGTACACTTATGCACTGCACTTACACTAATTTTCTAAACGAACATATTTTAATATATTCACATTGACACTGCTCCTCCCCATGTAAACAATTACAGTTATGAAGTTTAATATTGATTTCTTTTTTAATCTTAATATTTTTTTGATGTATATGCATTAAATTAGTTTTCTGGCTATTTATAAACTCTATATTGTTTAGTGTGATCATTTTAAGGGTATTATATATTTTTAATATAACTCTAAATGTTTAATCAATTATTGCTTTATTATTAGTTAAGTACATATATTTTACGTGAACGAAAATTAATTTACGACAATTTCAAACCAAGTGATGGCTTATATTACAGGACTTTATGAATTTAACCACCATTTATATCAGTTGAGTAAATTCATCCATCGTATCTTGTAAAACTAGTATTATAAGTATCAATCCAACTAATATATTAGTTAGATCACTACTTTGATTAATATATCGTAGATTACACTTGTAGAACTCCTCGTTTAATCACACTGCGTCTCTGGCCTGTTGACACTAACGAATTCAACGCTTTCTTACCACTAACTGACTCATTCTGCATTTGTGTTATTTACGACACAGTTCTTCCATAATAAAGGTATTTTGTATCATAATAAGTAATTTTGTTTATGCTATTTTCACATCTGTTATAACGTGTTTTCGTTAGGAATCGACCACAGCATGTAATATTTGTACTGATGTAACTGTCATATTTTTTTCAACGGATTTCTTGTGTTTTTTTAATTCATAGTATCTTACTTAGAACAGATTAAATATTTTATCAGTAATTATTAGAACTAAAATAATTTTAGTTAGTAAATGTGTCCCATTTTATTTCACCTTGAGTTATGTCTTAATTATATTGTTACATGGAACTTTATTTAGTAAACTAATTGTGTTGCCCAGAATACAAATTCTAAGTAAATCAGTAATAAAATCTAATATAATTATTTAGAAACCATGGAAACTTGTGAGTCTTGGGTTCAATTTCTGATTAGACGTGTTTTTCATTTGCTCTGTGTTTTCTAAGAATATTTTAATATTTCTCTGCAATACTTACAGTATTAATAACGTACCATGGTATTTTTGAAGAAGCTCCCTCTTGATGTCTCAGTTGTTGTTAAGGGAGCTTTATTAGTGGGTGCTGCTGCGTGCATGTACGTCGTATGGTCCTGGTTGGAGTCAAGAAATGGTCCAGAGACAAGTGATCAAGGAAAAAAGAAGAGTAGCAAGATCCTCGCTATGTATGAAGAAAAAGTAAGAGAATCCCAACTGATGGAAGATAAAAGTGATGGAAAGTATAAGGAATATGATGTCGGAGATAAGAAACTTCTGCTTAACAACAATCGTGAAGAAGCATCATTGTGCGTGAACAAAAACATCGTGGATGACCTCAAGAAATTAATAGAACAATGCAAGGACGACCCAGACAGAATAATTGAGTTACAATGCTTAGACCACCAAACCCAAAAAGTAGTACCGATGCGTTTTAGAGTTTCAATAAGTGGAGATCTAATACCTGAAAATAACACAGTGTGATATTAATACGTTATGTCTTTAAAGTGAATTGGAATGTAATATAGTAAAAATTTGTAATTGTTACATGCTTGAATGTCAATAAATGTTATCTTAATAAAATATTATCAATTTCTATTAAAATTATAACATAACAATCATCAGATTATGTATAAGATACAGTAGCCATCACCTTGTTGATAAATCTCAAATTACAAAATACACTTAGTATCAAATTTAAACAATGTATAACCACAACATCAAACTTTTTGGAATTTAAGATATGCTTATTTTATGTCATAGGGTTTTGAAACATATGGATGCAACATAAAACTATATATTCTTACTGACAGACGTACATAGCTCTTTAAAAATAAAAAAGAAGTATACATTAAACATTTTGAAATTACGATTAAAAAATACCTAATTTTATGTTGAAAATTTTAATACTCCATACCACCTATAAATAACCGTAACTTTGCATTTTTGCTCTTATTTCATGTTAATTGGACTTCTAAATAAGTGGATAAAAAGAGAGTTTCGGGGCGAAGCCCCAACAAGTAAAAGGACTGTTGAAAACATCTTATTCTTGTACCAGACGGAAAATATACATCTATAAAACCAAGATGTTATTACAAAACCAACATGTTTTTACAAAAACAATATTTTATTACAAAACTAAAACAATTAATCTTATATAGTTATACGAAGTGAAGCCCTAAAAACGCGTCATTTTGAGAATTACGCAAGAAATTAAAAACCTTTAATAAGGCAAACTGAACATTAAGCTTTACTTATTTCTTACTATTACAAACCTTACATATTTCTTACAATTACATTATAATTGAATCGAGATGGACTAGTTGTTAGTCCGAAGATCTTAGTAGTGGAGTAAGTTTAAGAACGTTGAGTTTATTCTCCGTCATCCACTCTAATGGAACTGTATGTCAATGATTGCTTCAAGAAAATGAAGACAATTATATGACATCAACTCAGTTCGCTGTAGTGTAATGGTGAGTAGGAAACCCTCACCTATTTACACCTGATGAGACGAAAACAACGTCGAAATAGCACACATGGAGACCATCTGGTCCACGTACCAACATCCTTTCGGTGTGGCCAATGCATAGCGACCAACTGTTGTCAGAAGGTGCCTTAGCAAGCACTATTTGGGGCGCTTTTACTTTTGTTAACGCAGAGTAACCCGTAGACTGTTGTCAGGCGAAAAACTGCAAATAATGTGTAATAATTGATGTCTTAGCGACCAATGGTTGAGGTTCGCCCTCACATGGTAGCGAGTAACATACTCGTGAGTCCAAAAACCATTCTTAACAAGGTCAGTATGGTTAAAGCGCTTGAAGATTGTAAAACGCTGCGTTAACAAAAGTAAAAGCGCCCCAAATAGTGCTTGCTAAGGCACCTTCTGACAACAGTTGGTCGCTATGCATTGGCCACACCGAAAGGATGTTGGTACGTGGACCAGATGGTCTCCATGTGTGCTATTTCGACGTTGTTTTCGTCTCATCAGGTGTAAATAGGTGAGAGTTTCCTACTCACCATTACACTACAGCGAACTGAGTTGATGTCATATAATTGTCTTCATTTTCTTGAAGCAATCATTGACATACAGTTCCATTAGAGTGGATGACGGAGAATAAACTCAACGTTCTTACATTATAATTGTTAACAATGCTGGTAAAACGCGTCTTACTTTACAGTACATCTACAACTCGTTCTCCTTATAATCATGTAAAATTGTTCTCTGTTTTGGGTTTTTTATTATAAAATCTGATTTTTGAGCAATTAAATACGCCCATTTACAGTTACAAAACTGGATTCTTGTTTAGCTACTGATTACCCATATATATACAACGCGAAATAAAAGTCCTAGAATAGATTGATAATGTTTGAACGATTACAGATAAAGCAATAAAACTTGCCACATCAATACTGCACTTGTGTATCTACTTTTTATCTAACTACCGTTTTTCAGTTATATCCGTGGGTTGGCTCACAAGCAGTCAGAAGAAAATCTTAGATGAGAACCAAATTAAAGGTCAAGTAGTATATCAAATTAAAGGTCTTTAGTAGAAAAACATAAACCTACAATTTTTACCTCAAAACGTTCGCTCTTTAAAAAATTACGCTGGTTTAAACCTAAAAAAATGATAGAATGAAAGTCCTGTTCTAGTCAAATTATTGTTATTCTCAGAATAGCTCAAGTTGGAAAAGCTAAACTTTGTAAATACCTACTGGACTTAAGAAATAGGTTGTTAGGATAGTTGGTGACTCTTCACTTTCAAGGACTTCCTTTTGGTCCGCAAGGAGTTCCAAAAAAAATTAAAACTAGCATAGGTTAAGATTTACATAATTTTAAAGTGGTTGTCTAGCATAGGTGATTACTACAATCAGCACTTAAAGGTTGATCCAGTACAAAATGGCAGATGTTCTATTAATAATGATAGCAATAATAATGTAATATTGTTATGATAATGTTCAATTAGAGTACCTCCATCTTACTTCGCATCTTCAAAGGGATGTTTAGTTAGTTTATTAGGCAAATGCTTGTATAACAAAGGTATGGCTTGTGCTACATTTTCTAACTTAAGTTTGAGAAACTTATAACACATGACAGTACTAGACAAAAGAACTGTTTAATAATAAGATCATATTTAAAACACTGTTTGGATTTGGATTAAGGTAAATATTTATAATGATCCGGTTGAGTGATTCGTTTTTTCACATTATTTCATCCATTGAAAGGAATTTTAATATTTTTTAACGGAGTCTTTTTGCATTTGTTAAATTAAATAATGCAATTTACAATAGTATTATACTTTCAGATATTCTTTTCCTAAACCTGTAAAGTTTAGATGATAAAGTTTAATTTGGTATTTGCATCCAAATAATGTAATATGTTTTCCACTAATAATCTATATATAAGTTCCATATCCAAAAATTGTATCATAATTTTATTTTGCACATACTAAAAAAAGTTACAAAAACGTTTGATATTATTCACTAAATTACAAAAGTTTGATTAAAACTGTTCAAAGTGAACTTTACTACCATAACAAGATATCATAATTAAGGTTTAGTGAAGACAAAAGGCCTATAAATAATGTTATGAACGGGGCTATGACAACCTTTGTCCTTTCCAGCAATAGGATCGGTTCCTTCCTTGTGTATGGCCGGTTGCCAATCAAATCGAAATCGAAAATCAATTTATTTAAACCTCCCTCCATCTGTACCTATAAGAACTTAATTCTGAGTTTGCCAAATGGTAAACCAGCTATGCAAGTTAGCCAATGAGAAGCCAGGGGTTTCGCAGCGCAATGCATGATGGGCCGGAGAAAAGCTCATTTCGTTTAAGAAATTTAATCGGGCTGTCCAAGTCAGCCCAATCGAAGAACTAGTCGCCATCAAACCGGAACCATGAAACAAGATGCCACCAACTATGAAAGGTAAGTTTTAGTTGTACTTTACCTGTTTGGGAACTATTGTAAGACCGGGGTTTATTGATCAATTACCATCCGTCTCAATAAAGCTGGCAAGGCATAAAACTAAATTGGCGCATAAACCCTTCCGTGTTAGCGTGGCTTCGCAATATTCCATCATATAAAACCGTTAAACAGGGCATCTCTGAGGGCCGCTGCACTTGTCTAATAAAATAATGTCTTAAAGTAATGTAAAACTATTGATCTTTGAGTATTATAATACGAGTTGCTACGTTTATAATGTAATCATTTGTATTTCAACGTCCGTTGAGTAAAATTTTGTTTTTGACAGTGCCAAACCCGTTGCTCACTGTGCTCGAGCTATCTCGGCCTTCGGCCTCAGTAATGCCGGTTGGTGGTAAGTTTCACTCACTACGCTCGTGACACCTCGGTCTTCGGACTCGGACTGTATTTTTTGCCTACAAATATTAGTGGGTAAAATGTATCACATAAAATCACAATATTCAATGTATTTACAGTATCTTACTCACATTACTTCGTTGCTACCTGTTTATTAGTATAAATACAGTACCTCATAGCCAATGGTATTACTTAGCCCATTTCAAACGTGTTCAATTCATTTGTTTTTTTTTTTTAACTGAATAGTAATTAAATAATTAAAATAATTGCATTATATTACCAATGAAATATTCAAGTCCAGTTGAGTGGATCCCTCTACAATCGAATGTGAATAAAACCATACTTACAACCATTTCTGGTTTATTATTATGAAAGATCTAACCTCCTTAATAATACAAACAACATTGTTTAAATTCCAATAGTAGTTAACACTTTTTGGAAATCATTACAGGTATTTACATTTTTACAGCTGTTACTTTTCGTTTTATTTAAATCTCTCTCCATGTTATTCTTATGGCCAAAAAACAAAATTTGAAGGCTTCCTACACCCTTCGGGATAAAAATATAAAACATAAAAATATTGAAGAATTAAGTTCTCCACCCTATCTATCTCTTCCACCGTGAAATGTCTAAGATACTTCTAGGGGTGTCAATTGGGTCTTTATAATTTCATTTAGCTTGTAAAGCACATGTTTGACAGAAGGATGGCGAGCTGACTTCGATAAGCTGATTATCCGATTAGTTTTTCATTGTCACATTATAAATTCATTACTATATTCTATCATTAAAAAACATCAGAATCTATGTAACTCCCTAATCTGCCTTTCAATAAAATTACGCAAAAATAAAAAAAAAAAAATAAAAAAGCATGAGGAAAGGCAGAAGGGAAGCAAAATTAATTAGGCTAAGTTAATCATGTTATCCTTTCACATTTCACTCGTGTTTATATTTCACATTCGTATTGTCTGTACTGTATTATAATTTTCTGTACTGTACTATATATTTTCAATTTATCAGTACTGTATTATAATTTCAGCATGTCAACCTTGTAAAAATGGTGTAACCGTAAACAAATAAATAAATAAATAGCTATCTTAGAAGCCTTCGGGTGGAGCACTTCTCTTTGATTTGGGGATATACCAGTAGAGAGTTTCCTTAACATTGACTACGCTTTCTATTTATGTGGGTAAAGATTATATCTTCAGCAGTTTTAAACAATTTTTCTTTCCTGGCACTGTCCTAGAGAGTGCAGCAGCAGATTAGCTGTGGATTTTTCGGTGGCATTAAACTCTTTTCATAGGTCATCTGATTCCTTACTCCATCCTGTATATTCTCCTTTCTGTATCCTCTCGGTATGTAAGCTTTAGCAATGGACGAGACTTCGAAAACGATCATAATACCTTACTGTAGGGGGAATGAACCTGATGTTATCATCAAGCCTGGTGGTAAAGGCCTCCAACTGTGATTTTTCGATCTAGGAATTAGAAAAGATCGAATTATGGGAATTTGGATTCCCAATGAAACCAGCACGGACCTATGTCGAAAGTTGGGAAAGCATCAATAAATTTCCTAATTTTTTGGGGCTTGATGATCGTTCACATAAACAGAAGCTTAAGTCGGGAGTAACCTCAACGCTAACGAGCTGAATAAAAAGTGGCTGAATCTTTAGCATCAAAGATCAGGTAATGATTGTTCATTTCAGCCCAGTCAGAAAGCTTTCTGCCAATCTCATCGTGGGTATTATAGCCACATTGGCTATGCTGACTGTTGAAGTCCCCCACATAGAGAACAGGGTGTTCAAATTTGGCAAAATCTTATTTTCAGACCACTGGATGTTGGGAGGCTTATAAACATTGACTACTATAGTTTCTGACACTTGGATTGCCAAGACAAAGATGTCACCATCAGAGCTCTAATGGGTAATGGATACCATTGTCCATGTCATTCTTTACGTACGTTGCAATACCATATATCCTATGCCCATTGGAATTTACAAGTCTGTTTCCAGGAATATCCTCTTGCACTATTATTATCTTCGATATAAGTCTCTTAGAGTGCAAGGGTATCAACATTGTTCTCTAGAAGAACCCTACTGATGCACTCACTCTACACCGTGCTTAAGCCCTCAGCGTTAAAATGTACTTCATTTAAAATATAACCTATTGTTTTGAAATGAGCTTGGTCCTCAAAAGGGCCTTTTTTACTTTATTATTTTACAGTACAAGTAAACGTCACACAACACAAATTTAAGAAAATATAAGCACAACATGCACAAATATATTACAATACATGTACTGAATGCACAAATATTATGGTGATCGAGTTTAGTGAACCACGCTCACCTTCCTCAGACTAGAGGGATTCACAAAAGCATAATTTTTTATTTTGTGTGGTAGCTGCTATAGCTGGGAAATCACAAATTTGTGACAGTCCAGTTTATTTATTTATTTATTAGTTCAACGGTTCCACCATTTTTACAATACTTATACAATCATTAATACAATCATTAACATAATTATAGTACATTAATACAATCAAAACAATCAAGATGGCAACAAGTAACATTTAGCATTTCGAGTTCGTCAATGAATTACATAACTACAAAAAACAGCAATATATTTAAATCAGAATACAGTAAGTACTGGCAAGTTTATGTGTATATATAAACAAAACAGACTATCAATACAATAATACAACGAGTTACCAGGTTTGTTGCTCGTTTGGAACTATCCAGGGGACAAGTACAGCTTTAAAGGTTTACTGTAGATGCGAACAACTTCATCCCCCATATATTCCAGTGTAAACCTAAATTAAAACATTAGTTTTCATACCAACATGTTTTAACTTTTTTTTAAAGATCTTATGAATATTCAGTTTCTTGCTTGTAGGCTTCTATTCAATCAATTATATACGTTCGCAAACCAACTATTTTCAGGGCCTTACCCTAGGGGTGTTTTAAGGGTTTTCTCAAATCTGGATGTTGTTTCGGTATGTCAAGTTGCAGTTGGTGAGGGTTTATAGGTAGAAAACGTTTGGTTCTTCTGCGAAACGTAAATGAGCTGGGTTGTATTCATTACCCTACAAAAGTATATTTCTCAATTTAAATACCGCTTGTTGAGTCTAAGACCATCTTTTCTTACTTTTTTCAAAATATGTCGGCTGATTCGGCTTTCCCATGTTTGCTTTACAGTGATATGGAGACGAAAATACTAACTTGAAACCCTCAACCAAATTCATTAAAGACTTGGCTGACTGAAGAGTACAACTATCGACTACAAGTTCATCTGAAATTCCATTTATTGCATATAGCTGCTTGTAAAAATGCAGAAATCTTGTGTCTTTGAATTGGCTGTATTAAAAAGTGATGAGTAATTGTCACTTACTATTCGGTAGTGAACAGCTATTCGTAACTATGGTGTTTTCTTTAATAATAAAGGCTACTTTAGTTAAGAAGGAGAAAACCTTTTGCATATTTCACAAGTTTCAGTTCCCTCTCTAATGTAATTTGTCATATTTGGCTGGAAAAATAAATATGTACCTCTTCTTATGTAGGACTCAACTCCATAATGGGCAGAATGTATTCTCCAAATCAGTTAATTTCTCATTGAAAAATTTACATCTATACCCTTTAAAATTATTCCATATTCATAACCAAGCTTATCATAACATAGCCCAACTGTCGGAAAATCCTCTTTCAGGCAATCCACGTTGATTAACATCGCCGAATCGTCTAAACTCAGGATCGTCATTTGTATTTTGTTTTATTTGAGTCAAACGCTCGTCAGTTACATTTACACGTTTAAAATATTTTCATTGTTCCATTTCATGACATATTCTTCTTTTGTCATATCAAACATCAAGTCATAGCTACTACAACGTTTATTAGCTTGAGACACATAAGTTCTAGATTATAAATCTACAACAAGCATCTAGGTCGATTTACAATATTAAATGAAAATGTTTGCAATCGTACGAGCATCCTTTAGCGTCTTTAGGAGCAATAATCAACAGTTTTTTAAAAATAGTCTCTAGAGGCTTGTGGTATGTTTGCAATAAAATGATAAATGGCTTTATTGACAAAGTGTACAAATGGCAAAGCTAGGACTATTAAGTTCTATTTTACAACTATACCAAACCTAACCTCTTGCCAATCGTAAACTTTGTCTGTTTCCACTGTGATGTACTTCTAAAAGGGGTATTGCCCATACATTTAAACCTTTCCTATTTAGGCATATGCTGACTCTGTTTCATTTAGAGTTCTTAATACATAAGTAACAGGCTCTTATCTTACATCAAAGAAGCACCCAGTAAACTGCTTTACTGACCGGCGTCACATTGAAGTGCAAAGGACTTGTCTTGATAGTAGTTTTCAAGGGTGGAACAGATTTAACTACATTCACTAATCTTCTAAATGAACTTGAGTGTAATGCTTGATTACACTTTCGATTTACACTTCATTAATTACTTCAAAGGTGCTGCTTCATCTGAAAATGTTGGTAAGAATTTACTAAAATACGATATAAATCCAAGGAAACACTTCAGTTAATCTTTATTCGCCTGTAGCTTCATATTTTGTGCAGCAGTATCATGTTATAGCCCTTCAATACTAATTACATATCCCATAAATTTCAATAAGTTAAAACCAATATTATATTTCTTTAATTAAATGTTATATGTATTTGCTGAACTCACAGGAGCAGAGCACAAATTATCTCTTATAGTCCCTCTAATTCTTCGTGAATTCTCTTTTTTCTTTGTGGAATATTTCTTTTGTTTGTCATTTCATTACAACTATCAATTCCTTTAATTTTTTTTATGTTCTGTGAGCACACTGCACATATATGGTTTTGTTTTCCACATAGATTCCAAGTTTTCCTGAAAGCAGGTAAATATTTTGCCCCTTTATCATGCTTGCTACCACAAAACGTACATTTGATAATCTCATGAGCTTTCATTGAGAAATTATGTTCCAATTAATTTTTGAGAGGGATTTTTTCATTGACTGTGCCAAAATACAAAATTGCTCATCTGATAAACATAACTCAGTAGCATTAGAGAGTGAGAGATCTTTTACACCTAAATGTTTCTCCCGCAATTTATATCATATATGCGCGCTACAAGATGGTCACAAATAAGGCTTTTTTTTCAAATCAAGATTAGACAAGTTTCCAGAAGAATAACAATTTTAAAATTTCATGCAATCAATATCAAATGTTCAAATATCCCTATATGTTTCAATAGGCAATTTATTTGCAGTTTTGAAAACATAACATTCATAAGTTACATTTCATTATTAAATAATGGATAATTCATATAATATTTTAATAATTATGTCAATAGTGCCATCATTACCACAAAGCTTAGTTATTAGTTTTATTGCTGTGCTAACAATTATTACTAATTGAAATAAAGCTTTCTGTACCTTTCATTTCTGAACTTCGTTCCTTTTGGTCCACTGCATGCCTCAACCAATGCTACATAGTTGTTTCATTTAATCGTGAATAAATTCCTCTGTTCAGAAGCATTTTTTTTGTCTGAAATATTTAGTGGGTCTGGTACAGGTATTCCATTCGTAGTCATACAATTAAGTCTTACACCATACACGTGTTAATAACTGTCTTATTTAAATATTTAAACTTCCTCATTCAGAATTTTAACAATAAAATCAAATACAACTTGTTATTTTCTGTACTGTTTCCATGGAAACATAGCCAGTCTGTTACATAGGTGCAAGGAGATTCTTTTTAATATGTTAGTATTTAGCTTCCAGGTTCTAAAATATCCTTCGAGAGTTGCAAGATCTCTTGTGAGTGTTTCTTCAGTACCTTTAAAGTCATGTGATGGTAATCTAAAGCAATATCATATGTAAATATAAATTGTAG